>CM070555.1:39186955-39603600 GCA_036346405.1 Phyllostachys edulis | reverse complement strand
AGTGGTCGAAGGATCATCCACAACCCAGTATTGGAGGAAGTCGTGGCTCTCGAGGTGGTTACCACAATCACTAGGGTAGTAGCTACGACCACCGAGGTAGTAGCTACGACCACTAAGATGGTTGTGGAGACAAAGAAAGGCAACAGGAAGCCTCTGGCCAAGGTGGTGATGTACTTGACCACCGTGCTGGAAAGGAAGTCGTTGAAGACGTTCCTCCCGGTACCCAAAGAGAAACTGCAGTTACAGAATCAGAAGATGAAGAATATTTCAACTTCTATGCTGATTTCTTTGGGCTTGCTTCCATCGTAGGGTCTTCAGCTTTTAGATCTCGCGATCGAGTCCCTCATCCCAAAGATATTCCCAATAGGGGGGAAACTTTTGACAATGAACGTCTTGAGAAGGTTTGGTGGGACCAAGTCGCGAAGATAGACGAGCTGAAGAGTCCCTCGTTAGTTTACTCGATGTTTGCTCGGTCGACCATGAATGTAAGTATTTAAAGATACTTATATATGTGGCCTTCCTTGCTTCCCCTTTGTCTTTCTTTTTGCGTAAAGCTCGAACAAATTGCCATCAAGGTGAATATCACCGACAACTCATAGAGTTACGACAGAAAAAGTGGAACTCGCGAATAATGAGAGAGGTGGTAAGTCCTTTGTTATTCCTAGTCGCTTTAGAGTTTGACTATTTATACAAGGTTTATGAGGCTTGTCGGTGGAAAAACTCACGACCGAGGTGCTAGTCGTGAGAAAGACTTACTTACTAGTTAAATAGTGTTCATGTTCACTTTTAACCTTTACTGAGTTAAATAGCGCGAAAAAAAGACCCTAGCCGACTCGCCGATTATGAAAAAGAGGAGTCGAGAAAACTAGGAGAAAAGGTTGGAGACCTCTTGAAGAAGCTTCAAGAGGCTAACTCTACTGAATCGTAAAAATGCGAGGAAGAGCTAAACAATGAAGTGCTTGAACTTAAGATCGCTATGTTGTTGATCTTTACCTAACTCTTGCTTCTTTTCGTAAAAAGAAGATGACATGAGAAAGCTTCAAAATGAAGTCAAAGATAAAACTTTGGTTATTCATGAGATTTCTCGTATAGCCAAAGATAAAGATCAAGAAATTGAGAGGCTGAGATCTCGCCGAGCAGGTAAGCAATTCTTTACCTGTAGTCCTTTATGAGTTCTTTCCCTTTTCTAACTCCCATTTCTTTTTAGAAATTGAGCTTGAATTGGGAAGGCTCAAACTAGGGATCGTGAAAAATCCATAATCCTTGAAGAGACCGTCCAGTATTGCTAGGGAAAATGCAAAGGACATCAAATTATGGGAGAAGCAGCATGCTGAGACCATTGCTTCCTATAATGAAGAAATCAAGAAGTTAGATTCTCGATTAGTAGGTAAGGAATTCTTTTACCTGTGATTATTTTTGTTTTCTTCTCTAGGAGTTTTATTTTTGCTTGACCATTTTATTCTTTTCAGAGCAAGTGGTCGAAAATGATAACTCATGAGGCTTCGACTCATAACCAACAGGAGATGAAGTCGGTGAAGATTAATCTTCAAGACAACATCATGCTCTGAACAATATACTTGGTGAGCTATGTAGTGAGGAAAAACTCCTCAAGATGATACAATAGTTGCTCACATAAGTACTATTGGGGAATAAGTCGACTTTGCAAGAACTCGGTGACCACTCAAGGCCAACTAAGCCGAAGTCAATCAAGGAGGCGGTCGAAGGTGCGAGAAGCTATGCATTGGCAAAACTTAAAGCTCGTGACCCCAACCTTAATGTACAACCAATTGAAGTCGACTTGACCGCCTCGAAGCGTAAAGTCGTCTTATGGAAGAAATGCAACCCGTTGGCAAGAAGGTCTCGGAGGAGATGCGATTGGGCTCTCCCTCTTCAGAATAGTTTGTAAAAAAACCTGTGAAAAACAAGCTTTTGTTGATGTATTATGTAATCCACCTTGTTTCCTGCAAACCATCTTGTCGAGTAGTTAGTAACCCAAAAGATAATTAACGAAAGAAAGACTAAGAATTGAAGTCAGGTTAATAACTTTATCCTAGCCCCCGACTATTTGCTTAGTTTGTTTAGACAAACTAAGTAAATAGTGTTAAAAAGGGTTTATGAAAACAGAGACGTTTGGTTAACTTGTAGTTTTTGGTCACGATTGTCATGCACTGGTCGAAAAAGTGGGAACGAATCGACACTAGGAAGTTCCTTCTAGTGGGCAGGACCACGTGCAGAGAGGAAAGTCTTCGACTAGGTGATGTTACCATCTCCGACTAGATTAATCAAATCGAGAACAGCAACTTGAGTTAAGCAAACGTCTAGAGGACTTCAAAAAATTCGTTCACCCTTCCTTGGTGGACTCGATAAGTTGGTCCTGGTAGCAAAAGTAGGAAACTGAACAATGCTAGGAAGTCCCTTCTAGTGGGCAGGACCACGTGCAGAGAGGAGAGACCTCGACTAGATGTGTTTCTTCCTCCAACTTAGTTGAGACGGATCGAATACACCAAAGGCAGTTGAATAAATCTAAGAAAGTGCACTCTTCTTAGAATACTTTTTAAAATAACTGAAGAAATAATCTAAGGGGAAAAGAGCTGGCTTTAAAAATATTTCGACCAAAAAGAACCCGAGCTCTTTGTATTGACGGCAAAAGTGAGTAACGAGTCGACACTATGAAGTTCCTTCTAGTGGGCAGGACCACGTGCAGAGAGGAGAGACTTCGACTAGGTGATGTTACCTTCCTTTCACCGAGGTAAAGAAAACGGGTGTTTGGAATGTAGTCGAAAGATTATGAAAGCACTACTCAAAAGTAAGACAATAGAGGTAGAAAGAACCTGAGTCTTTATTATCTGAATGGTTGGTTACACATAAAACTTGCGTAACTGGTCGATGTTCCAAGAATTTGCGAGAACCTGGCCATCTTCCATTGCCAATCGTATTGACCTCGCCGAGTAACTTCGACTCATCGTAAGGACCTTCCCACTTGGGAGAAAGTTTATTCCAATTAGACTTGGATTGGCGAGCCTCAATACTAAGTCACCTCTGAGAAGGTCGCGAGGTTGGACCTTACAATCGTAGTATCTGCACAGGGCTTGTTGGTAGACCACAAACGGATTAAGGCTGGTTTCTCCTTTCTTCGAGTAGATTAATGTCATCCGCCGAAGTTGTTCCCCGATTGGAGTCTTTGAAGGTTTCACTTCGTGTTGACCCGTATCTTTAGTTCCGGAGGAAGCATGGCTTCACTCGAAAACCGTAAAAATGGTGTTTCACCAGAGTCTGACTAGTAGTTGTACGAATCGCCCATATCTACGAGGGTAATTCTTGTACCCAAGCCCCGAGCTTGATAAGCCGGTCAAGACTCGGTCTTAATTCCTCTCATTATTTGGCCGCTTGCACGCTCGATTGCTTCCATTGCTTTGGGGATGGGCCACGTATATAACATAACTTGGTACCCAACTCGTCATAAAATTCTCAAATTTTATGCCGAAAATTGCTTACCATTATTTATAATTATTCGACTCGATACTCCAAATCGAGTAATTACGCATCTCATCATGAACCATTTTGCCGCTCGCTTGTTATCCCATCCGCATGTTAAAGCTTCAATCCATTTTGTGAACGATCAATAGCCACAAAGGAACTCAAACCTCTGGAGCTTTGGGGAACTGTCCCTAGGATATCGAGACCCTGTGTCGCAAAAGGCCAAGACAGAGGTATCGTTTGTAATCCCTAAGCCGTTGGTCTATTTGCTCGCTATGAAATTGGCATGGGACGACTTTTAACCAACTCTTTAGCATCGTGCAGAGGCTGTTGGCGGTAAAAACCTTGTCGAAAGGCCTTACCACTAGCCGCGTTCTATAGGAAGCATGATTTCCACAGATGCCACCGTATGTCGTGAAGGAGTGTTAATCCTTCGCTCTGCGGAATGCATCGCATGAGCACCCTTGAGTGCCTTGTTTATAGAGGACTCCTTCAACCAAAGTATACATTTTGGCTTTTCAGATAAGTGATCCGCCTCAAGATCGCCTTTCGCACAGAACCCTTCAAGATACTCATAGATGGGAGCCATCCAGTATCCTCGTATTCTAGAGAGGCCGCCTCAATAGGAGGTGTCTCGGTTCTTCGACTAGGGACGGCTTCGAGTTGTTCCAAGAAGACTCCTTTTGGTACTATAGATCGAAGAAGCTATTCGAGCAAGTAGGTCCATGAGAAATTATCCTTTCGAGGGATGAATTGTGCCTCAAAACCTAAAAATGCTTTTCTAGCTTACGACTTCCAATAAATACCGAGATATTGTCGGGTTGGAGCACTGGTACTCTATCCCGACTTGATTCACGACTAGTTGAGAGTCTCCTCTCACGAATAGTCGGCGAATCGATAGCGCTTTCGCAGCTCGTATGCCAGCAAGCAAACCTTCAGATTCGCCACGTTGTTAGTGGCCCGAAAGTTTAATTGTATGGCATACTTTAAGGTCTCTCCTGAGGAGATACCAGACCACCCTAGCCCCGAGCCACTTAAAGTAAGCGACCGTTAAAGTACATCGTCCATCGTGGTGGGAATCAGATCGGGGATCCCAACAGTTCAGATTTGTCCATTCGCCACAAAGTGCCAAGATCTGAGATTTAATCGGCCGTCGGGACCGAACCGATGTCGAACTCCCCAAGTTCGATCGACCATTTTGCCATGCGTCCCATCTGCTTCCCTATTCTAGAGGATCGCTCCCAAGGAAACTCAGACAGCACAACTATTTTGTGCGCTGAAAATAATGCCGCAGCTTCTAGAAGACATAAGGAGGGCATATAGAAGCTTTTGGACCTAAGGGTAACGCCCTTAGGCCCGTGAAACTTCACTTACGTAGTAAACCCGGTCGTTAGACGCTTTCACGCTCTACTTAACCAAGATGCGCTTATCGCCTATGGCATGGCAGCTAGGTAAATTAAGAGTGTTTCTTCCGCCTTGGAGAGACCGAATAGGAGCACTGTGAAGGTACCTCTTGACATCCTCAAAGGCGCTGTTTCTTTCACCACTCAAAACCTTCGTGTTTCCTTAGAAGTTTAAAGAAAGGTAGTCCCTTCTCTCCTAGTCGTGCGATGAAACGACTTAAAGCCGCCATGCACCCTGTGAGTTTCTGGACTTCTTTCCTTGTGGTTGGAGGGCGCATTTGGAGAATGGCCTTTATCTTTTAGATTTGCTTGATTCTCGTATAGATACTAGGAATCCAAGCAATTTTCTAAAGAGATTCCTAACACACACTTCTCAGGATTGAGTTTTAAGTGATGTTTTCTGAGGTTGTCGAATGTTTCTTGTAGGTCAGTGATATGATTAAGTCTCTTCATGCTTTTAACGACTAGATCATCAACATAGGCCTCTAGATTTTGGCCTAGTTGAGATGAAAAAGTCGATTGCATCAAGCGTTGAAAAGAAGCGCCGGTATTTTTTAGACCAAATGGCATTTTGACATAGCAAAATATACCAAATGGTGTAATAAATGCGGTCTTTTCTTCATCGTCTAGACACATATTGATATGGTGGTATCCAGAATATGCATCTAAAAAACTTAACATTTCACAACCTGCAGTAGAATCAACCAACCGATCGATCTGAGGTAAAGGAAAATCGTCTTTTGACAAGCTTTATTAAGATCGATGAAAGTTCACGCATATCGCCATTTGCCGCTTGACTTTCTAACCATTATAGATTAGCCAACCACTGGGTGGTTGACCTCTTATAAAGCCCGCTTTAAGTAGCTTATCAATTCGATTTGATAGCATCTCGTCGATCGGGGCAAATCTCCATAATTTTTGTTTTACGGGTACTTTGTCGGGGCGTAAAAGGTATCCTGTGCTCGATCACCTCCCTGGGGACTCCGGGCATGTCGGACGCTTGCCACGCGAAGACATCTGCATTAGCTCGGAGGAAGGTGATGAGGGCGTCTTCCTACTTGGGGTCGGAAGTATCCCCGATGCGAACATTCTTCGAGGGCTCCCCTGCGTCCAGAGGAACCTCTTTGACCCTGTCGTTCGGCTTTGGTGCAGCTTTAGGCCCGACTTCTTTGGTCGAAGGTCGACTTCTCTCGAGTTGGTATTTGTCCAACCATCTCGAGGGATCGACGGTCGCAAGTGTGCACCATCTTCTTGTCACAATGAATTGTGATTACTCCTTTGGGACCTGGCATCTTAATACATTGATACCCGTAATGACTAGCCATTCATAATTTTGTCAAAGTTGGTCGTCCGAGTATGGCGTTATATGCCGTATCGAAATCGACCACATCAAAGGAGATTTTCTCTGTCCTGAAATTACTTGGTGAACCAAATGTTAAAGGAAGAGACACGTGGCCAATTGGTTTGGCCGAAGATCCCGGTACGATCCCATGGAAAGAGTGTCGTACCGGTCTTACCTTAGTCCTAGGCACTTGCATCTCGTCCAGGGCACTTGCATCTCATCCAGGGCACTTGTAAACAAGATGTTTAACGAGCTGCCACCATCAACCAAAACTCGATTGACCCGACAATTGTTGATGATGGGTTCGACCACGATCGGATACCGACCTGGTCGAGTCGAAGGAATCGGGCATTCACCCTTCTCAAAGGAGATGGTGACTTCCGACCACTTCGATAATTTATTGATGAGAGGAGGATCTATAGAGTTTACCTCATGTTCGGCGACTTAAGTCGCCGCTTTGATTCAGATGCGATGATCCTGTAGATGTGCTCGACGGTATGTTGCGGATCCCGAACGGCATCTCCTCATCGTCGTCGGCGACTTATGACCACTCGTTTGTCCTACCCGCCGAGAGTAGGAAGTGGTCCTTGCGCTGTAGTAGTCTTCAAGCTTTCTTGAAAGACCCTAGCGATTCTTGAAGGTCATGTCCTTCCTTTTATGGAAAGGACACCACCTAGGCTTATCATTTTTCCGATCGGGCGCTTACCTTTGCCTCGATCAGAGTGCAGCTTAGAGGTCCGTGGCTCTTTATCATTTACAGCCAAAACCTCCTTGGAACCGTTGGCTTGGAGTTTTGACCCTTCGCCTTTGTTCTTGGACTTTTTGCTTTCTTATCTTTCTTCTTACGTCGCTTTGGCTCTCGAGAGGTATTGTCTTCTCGATCGATTGTGTTGTTCCACTCGACCGCCTCAGAGGCAGTCGCATACCGATCGGCCATCTTAAAGAGTTCGGTGACGGTGGTAGGAGGATTCAAAGCGATATCTTCTGTTATCCTTCTACTACAGACTCCTTGCTTGAAAGCCCTGATGACAGATGAGTCAGAAACTTCCGGAATTGAATTATGAACCTGACTAAAGAGCTTGATGAATTGGCGTAAGGTCTCGTTGTCGTTCTGTCTCATCCGGTGCAAGTCGTCCTCCTTCCCAGGGCGATTGTAGGTGCCTTGGAAGTTCGCCAGTAGAAAGTCGCAGAGGTGTTGCCAAGAATAGATCGACTCGAGTGGTTGGTTCAGTAACCACGATCGAGCAGACCCTTCGAGCATAGTTGGAAGGTAATTTGCCATTACATATTCTCCTCCTCCTGCTGCTCGGACAGCCGTTGTATAGATTTGAAGGAATTCAATGGGATTTTGGGATCCATCGAACTTTTCCATGTTCACTGGTCGAAAACGACGTGGCCAGCGAACAGCTCGGAGATCAACCGAAAATGCCCGACATCTAGTAATAACTTCTTGGCGCCTCCTTTGCAGGAAAGAAGGGTTGACATCATCAGGTGGTCGTACTCGACGATACCCAGTAACAGGTTGACCTGACCTGTAATAGGTCTCGGTCCTACAAGGAGAATACTTCTCGTAGTTCATCTGCTGCTGTAGGTTTCCATGTCGGAATGGTGAGCTATCACCTCTCCGAGGCGTTTGTTGATCATCAGTCGTTCGAAAGACATTTCTCCGAGTAGGAGATCGATGCGACTTACTATTGCGTCGATTTCTCCGTGGTGATATGTTTGATCGACTGGTAGCTGAAGAAGTCGTATTGCTACGACTTCCTGAATGATGTCGGCGAGGTGCTTCCAGTCTTGCCATCGTGGACCGAAGCCTTTGTGCGATCTCTTCGACGAAGAGATCGTATCCTGGCGCTCGGGCGAGTTCTCGAGTCGGATTCTCGAGTAAGTCATTGATGTGCTGGAGTTCTTGAGCTTCCTCTAATTGATATTCGATGCGCCCAGGCAAATTCTTCTGGGCTGCAATCTTCTTTCGTCGAATAGCCTCAAGATCTTCCATGTCAGACTCTTGAGACTGCCTCAATGGAGTGCGAGTATGTCGAGGATTTCCCTCGCGTTCATGAAGGTGTTGGTCCTGTCCGCCATCGGTGGTGCCCTTGCCATTGTCACGAGGAGGCGTAATGCGTGATCTTCGGGGAGTGTCCCTAGCTCGGTCTCTAGAAGAGTGACCTTGATCTGAGGGAAGGACGAAGACCTCCCACTGATGATTCTCACTTGCGCTCGAGGCCTCCCCGCTTGAGGAGTAGTCGAGAGACACCATCTGGCGACTTAGAGCAATCCCCTCCAGGTAGGGGAACTCTGGGTTATAACCGTCTCCATCTGCAGGTGTGATCTGCGGAGAGATGGTCGAATTTGCAGGAAAAGCATGCTTGATCCCGCTCTCTCTGGCGTCATCCAGAGAGAGGATCACCAGATGCTGATGAAGTCCTGGAATTGTGGCTTCCAGAACTTGTCTCACCAAGTCGGACCGCCTTAGGGGTCTCGAACACTTGGAGGAAAAACTCTCGTCGTGTTGTGAGTCCACCTGCGTGTAGTCCTGGTCGGATTGACCCTTGTCCTATGAGAGGGTTGGCTCCTCCGTTGGACGTACTGTTGTGGGGGATAGGGATCCCTCCTCAACTCCATCAGCGGTATTGTCTCCTAGATCTGCGGGAAGATCCCCGGAGGCAGCAATACCATCGGATGAGTCGATACTCGGCCAGAATCGTAAACCGCATCCATGTTGACGTCTGCGAATCGCCAAGTCAAACCAGTTCTCCTCGCTCCATTCTCCCCGCCATGAGTGCATGAGATTTGGGAAAAAGAGAGTATGTTGACAAGAGATTACCGGAAGATCCCCACGGTCGGCGCCAACTGTCGGTGTTTTAGAACTGATCTTACGTAAAGATTGTTTGATTCGGGGGGTCTCCTAGAATAGAATCACGCAGAGAGATTGATACGGGTATTTTTATATAGATTCAGGCCTTCTCCGGAGAAAATAACAACCCTACTCCTGTGTGTGTATGGTATTGAGTGTATTCTGAACAATCAGGAGAAAAACTAAGACTATTACAGATGATAGCACTTGTCTTCCTGATAGCCCTCGATAGCTTGTGTGTGTACGCCTCGATAGCCCTCTCCCTTTTCCTCTCTGACCGTTGCCTTTATATAGTCGTGAAGGAATAGTCGTTTTCCCTAAGAAGAGCGCCTCATCAAATCGATGAATGAGCGACGTTTGCAAGAATCATCGGTAGTAACTCCTTCACGCCACCGCGCTACTTGTCAGAGATAATAGGGTATTGCGTGTTATTATTTCGCATAATAACAGCGTATATTGACTGTTTGGATTCCTTAATTAATTGGACCCACTTGCCTGTAGGTTTTATTGATCATAAGGTGGTCGTAGCTAACCTGGTCGTAGAAGAACTTACGACCATAAGATAGTCGTAGCAAGACTTACGACTAGAAGATAGTCATAGCAAGACTTACGACTAGGGGGTAGTCGTAGAATAACTTACGACTGGGTAGTGATCGTAGAAGAATATACGACCATAAGGTAATAGTAGCAAGACTTACGACTATGGGGGTGGTCGTAGAAGAACTTACGACCACCTAGTAGGCTTCTCCCTTGTAAACTTAAGGGGTATACCGAGGTACCATATGACAACATATTTACTTACAATGAGAATTATAGATAAAAGATAAAATGAGGATTATTAGATCCTCGTCAGACTTCAATTCTTAGTCTTAATCTATTTTTTCCATTCATTATCTTATGAGTTACTAACTACTCGACAAGATGATTTGCAGGAAGAAAAAAAGGATTATATATATCAACAGTAAAAAAAAACTTATCTTTATAGGATTCAAGTACAGACTACTCTGACGAAGGAGATCCTATTTGCATCTCCTCTGTGACTTTCTCGTCGATCGACTGCATCTCCGTCATCAACCGCTCCTCTTCTGCTTCAGAGCAGTCGAAGTCGTCTTTGATGGGTTGCAAATTAAGGCTGGGGTCATGAGCATTAAATTTTGCTAAAACAAAACTTATTCCCTCTTTGACCGCTTCCTTTATCGAGTCGGCTTGGTTCGTCTTCAAAGTGGTCACCAACTCTCGCAAAGTTTCAACTTGATCACCAATGGCACTCGAGTGGGCAATCATCGTATCTTCATGAGGAGTGATCCCCTTAGCATTAAGCCCACTGAGTACATTGTTCAGAAGAGAAATATTGTCTTGGAGGTTAACCTTCAAGAACTTCATCTCCTCCTGATTGTGAGTTGAAGCCTCACAAAGTCGTTTTATTTCGACTGCTTGCTCTGAAAAGAATAAGATCAGTCAGATAAAATGACCTCGAAAGGAAAATAAAACCAATCACAGGTAAAGATTTGCTTACCAACTAGTCGAGAATCCAACTTCTTAACTTTCTCATGGTGAGAGGCAGTGCTCTTTAAATAGCGCTCCTCCCACGATTGAACATCTTGATCTTTTTCTTTGGCGACGCGGGTAATCTTGTCAAGAACCAAGGTCTTTACTTTGACCTCGGTTTCAAGCTTCCCCACTTCAACCTCTTTTTCTAAAAATGAATGAGAGTTAGAAAAAGAAAAGAAGGTCATAGGTAGTTTTAAGTGCAACACTTACCGTTTATTTGTCCCTACAACCTTTGGATTGTAGAGTTTGCCTCCTGAAGCTTATTCAGGAGGTCTTTATTCTTCTCACTTAACTTTTTCGTCTCCTTAGCACTAAGTACATTGTTAAGTAGTGAAATGTTGTCTCAAAGCTTGATCTTCGTAGCCTTCATTTCTTATTGACTACGAATCGAACTTTCCTGAAGTTATTTTATTTCGACAGCTTGCTCTGGAAATAGAGTATGATCAGTCAAAAAAACACTTCTAAGCGACTAGTAAATAAAATCGGCCATAGGTAAAGAATTCTTACCTACTAAATGAGAGTCAAGTTTCTTGATCTCCATCATGAGAGGCAGCATCCTTTGCACACTGCTCCTCCCAATCATTTATACTCTTGTCTTTTTCTTTGGCGATATGGGTGAGCTCGTTAATCACCAAGGTCTTTGAATCGACCTCGATTTTGAGCTTGCCCACATCGACCTCTTTTTCTAAACAAAGAAAAAGAGTTAGAGAAAGAAAATAAAGTTGTCGAAATGAACAAATTTAAGTGATATACTTACTGTTTATTTCATTCTCTAGCTCAGAAGTTGCAAAATTTGCCTCTTGAAGGTTCTTCAGCTGGTCTTCTTTTTCGCCCCTTAACCTTTGCGCCTCAGTTTTTACATAGTCGAGTGCAGCGGTCAATATTTTTTTGTCACTTTTAGACCTACAAACGTTAAAGTAGACATGAGTATTGAATGAGTGGTCGTAACAAAATAGACTTCTCATAATAATAACTTACGATCACATTGTTAGTTCGCAGAGTTTAGCTTGCTGCTTTTTCAGCAATACTAGTTGCATGTGGTCCAACAGTATCAACTTGCTCGAGAGCTCTCTAAACAAAGAAATGCAATAATAAAAAGGAAAAAATCTAAATATGTAAATATTTAGTATCGAGTACTTACACTAATGGCTGATCGAGCAAAATTGGCATACACCGTCTCAGAATCCTGTAGTTCATAGAGCCTGTTGACTTTGTCTCACCATACTCTTTGAAGACACTCGTCATCAAAGATTTGTCTCCTATTTGGAATATCCTTAGGGTGTAGGACTCGATCCCAAGATCTGAATGAAGAAGATCTGAAGATCAACGGTCCAAAGAACTCGGGGAAGAGGTTGAAGGAGTTTTCTTCTTCTTCGTTGTTGTTGGTAGAAGAAGCGACTCCTCCTTGAGGACCCGGAGGAACATCCTCCACAACCTCCTCCCCAGCACATCGGTTGGAGCTACTGCTCTAGCTTGACTGGCTGCTACTGGTGATCGTAGGACCAAGTCCCTTGTCTAATTATTGAGATTCTCAATAATCGACTCGATCGCCATAGCGTCCAATTCTTTCGCCGTCTTCGCCTCCTCCTCGACGACCACCTCAATGGTCGCGGCTGGCTCGGTGGCAATAACTTTCTCCATCGCCACCATAGGGATAGGGGTTGATTTTGTCTGTACAACCGCAGGTGAAACCAATACTCCTATAGCTTTAGACACAACAATTGTGGGCCTTTCAACAGAAGCATCCCTAGGGGCCTGGAGAAGCAGGACTAAAACAACAAGAAAAGGAGAAGACATGTCAAATTGTAAAATTAAAAGGTAAACGCTATCTCTAAGATTTTAGTTTTATATACCTTAGCTTACTTGATACAATCTTGAATCCAGAAGAAACCTTCCCCAAGGAAGACTTCTTCTTATTCTTCTTCTCTTCTTCGGTCGCCTCAATTATTGTAGCACTTCAACCTCTGGAAGGCTTTCAGTGTCACGAGCTTGAGAGGCCGGAGCTTCTTCGACCACGTCTAATCGAATGTCTTGATGAATGGTTGGGACATCTACGACCATGTTTGGTCGTAAATCTTGAGCAACCTGCTCCTCTTGATGGTCAAAACTGGTTTCGACCACCTGAGGAACAGTGCTCGCCTCGACCACAGGCCCTGCTATTGCAGAGGTAGCCTTCACAAAAGGCGTAAAATATTTCCAGTTCTCCTTTTCTATTTGCTTGGCAAAGACATGAGAAGCAGAAACTGGAAAAGTCTTATGGTTATAATAGAAGGGTACCTTGATCTTGGGGGTTTTATGCCTAACTTCTTCGACCACGCCCCTTTTATCTGTAGCAATCACATCTGCAAAGAATTGCCTGATGGGGGTGGTCAAATGAAGGGTGGAACTTGAACTTCCATCCTTCTTATTGGCAGCCTTTACAAGACGACGCCTTTTGGCCAGAGGAACTCCGTCTTGCTCTAATCCATCTTTGATAGCCTTCAATTCGACCTCTTAATTGTCTTGACGGTCTGCCATGCCTACTTTCTGCAAAAGTCAAAAAACAAATTTTGTCAAGTGGTCAAACTTTACGACTGTTGAACTCTAAAGACGAAATCAATTTTTGATTACATTTAGACATTATTTTCTTTCTTCTTCAGTTACAACCGCCAGAATTCGAGGAGCTCTTTCCGTGGTCGTAGGAGCCTTTTCACAAATGAGATTGACTCAGGCGTCAATTTCCCTTTGTGAAAGATCTACGATTATGAAGATATAATCATCAATGATGCTCAAATTTAATAAAGAGAGCTAAGTTGATCATTTCTTTATCTCCATAATCTCTGGTCGGATCAGTAGTCCCCGATTACATCCACATGGGGTATACTCAATTCTTCAAAGGACTAACGAGGCACGTCATGAAGTCCTTCACCACGTGTCATCCGATCTGCTCCTCTTCCCTCAAGTCTTTAATGGCTTGGATGTAGGGGGTGATCCAGTCGAGGTCACTTGGAGTTGAGTCCCAAGATAAACTCTTCTCTGTAGGCTTCCCTGTGAAAAAGAGCCTGTCATCCCTAGACACGGTCTAGTAAAACCACTTCTTCTTCTATCCTGGCTATGATGACCGGGTGAACATCTGAATATACTCCCTCAACTTTCTGTTGTGGTGCTTTAGATTGCAGCTACCCACGATTTCGTTGTGCTTGCTCATCCCGTAGTAGTACGAGAAGAGATCCAAATCTGGAAGAACTTCCAGATAGGCTTCAAACAGGTAGATAAATACACTCAGCATTGTGTTGAAATTCGGAACCAAGTTCTTCAGTTCCATCCCAAAATGCTGCAGTACGATCATCAAGAAAGAGTGAACAGGCAATTGAAAGCCACATTCACATAACACCTAGAACATTGGGATGGTGTCCTTCTCACCCAAGGGTCAATGCTGACCCTCAGCGTTGAACCACTTCACCAAAGCTCGCCTTGGAATCTTCTCTACTACGACCAGAGCCGTCATCTTCTTCACATCCATCTCAGATTTCTCCCACTTGGAAACTGTTCCAACCATGGTTGTCACAGCGTCGCCAAGGCGTCGCCTAGGCGTCCCGGCGGGGCGGAGCAGACGCCGCGGCCGCTCGCCTCGCATTGGCCATCTCCGACAAAGATCATCAAGACCGTCCCCGGCCCCAGTACTCCATCTCCTCCTCTGCTCCTCCTCCTCCTCTCTCCTCCGCCCTGCCCACCGCCACTCCCGTGTCCCGTCTGGGATCTGGGCTCTCTTGCTCTGGATCCGGCCTGGATCGAGTCATCGCCGCCTTCGGAGCCACAGCAGAGAGGAGGGGAGCCCGAGCCGGAGGGGAGGGGAGCTTCGCCGTTGGGAGGGAGGGGGCGATGGCCAGGAGGGAGATGGGGAGGGGAGCCCGGTCGCCGTCGGGAGGAGAGGAGCCCGTCCATGCATGGGAGGGAGATAGCGAGGAACTCGAGCGAAGGAGAGGGGTCGCCATGAGGAGATGGGGATTGGGAGGGAAAGGAGCTGACCAAGCATTTCTGCAAGAATGGCGGCAAAGGGCGTGGGCAAGGCGGCGGTGGCAACAGGCGGTTAGGCAAATGGATCTTCTACTCCCAAAGGTATTGCTCCCAACAGACTACTTGCTAGTTATAGAATTGTAGTTGCTACTTAGCTCGCCTTGCCTCGCCTAGAGGACGACTAGGCACCCGCTTAGACGACTAGGCGTCCTGGCGCCCCTTAGGCGCCGTGGTCGCCAAGGTCGCCGTAACAACCTTGGTTCCAACCATTTGTAGGATCAAGGATAACCGACTACAGGGGGTGAATAAGAGGTTTTTAAACTTTTTAACAATTTAACAATTTAAGCCAATTAATAACTTAGTCTAAACTAGATACAATTCTAGCTAAGCAATTCAACACAAGATAAAAGCTAGAATTGTAATGCGGAATAAGTAAAGATAAGAAATAACCACAATGAGACAATGAAGTTTTTACCGTGGTATCGAAGAGTTGCCAGTCTTCACTAGTCCACGTTGAGGAAGATTGACAACTCAAACCGGCTCCACTAATTAAGCCTTCTCTCGATCACTATGGGTAGTTCTTCCTCCGCTCCGGAGATGGCGAACTCCAAGCCACTCACAATCTTGGCACTGGGCCTCTTCATAAGCTTCGTGAAGAGATCACCGGGCGATCACCGCCAAGTCGTCTAGGAGTTCAGCAAAACTACAAGAGTAATAAATCAATGGCCTTCGCTTGACGGCACTCAAGTGCAAGAGGATCAACTAGAATGAATGGATGCACTTGAATGAACTCAACAATCTCACAATGAATGCACAATAGTGTTTTTGGTATTAAGAGGTTGCTCAAGGCTCTATAGATGATAAATGAACTCTAGCACACTGTCCTTGAGTAGGTATAGGGGTATTTATAACCCCCACTAACAAATATGACCGTTGGGGAGGAAATCCCCAACTTTCAGCGAAATGCGGTATGACCGCCAACCACGAGCGCAGATTATCGCACCTGTCGAGAACACAAGAATCTGGCTAGAACAGTAGCATTAAATACTCTGACATAGCCGTTGAAAATCCTAGAACGGTATGACCGCCAACCAAGTTGCGGTACTACCACATGATCTGGTCATACCGCACAAATGAGTGGTACTACTGATTGTAGGGTTTCCAATTTGGCCGAAAAGGTACACTTTCTGGAAAAAAACGTACAGCCACATAGAAATCGGTACAACCGCTGAGCGGTACTACCGTTACGAGAGCGCGGTACTACCGATTGTCAAGGAGAGGCACCGAACCAAAAATACACCTTACTGTTTTAAACGTACCGCCAACTAAAAATCGAAACGACCGGCGTGCAGTAATACCGCACCACAATCCAGTTGTACCGCTGAGCGGTAGTACCGCCGACTTAACGTCGGTACTACCGTTTTCCATGAAAAACAAAGTTGGCTTTTCAAATCCAAATTCAAATGCATGCATGATCCTTAATTGATCCAATTTTCACAGGTACAAGCTATCAAGCTACTAGTCACGATCTCTCTTAATAGTACGGTATTTAACCTATAATCCGGTCTTCCAACCAAATCTCCTAAGACTGGTAAAACACAAAAGGATCCTAGACTACTTGTACCTTGTCTTTGAGCCATGTAGATCTTCATGTTGTCCTTTAGCATGCAATCTTCACGTTATCAAACTTACCAATGGGACTTAACCTTGTAAATACTCGATAAACATGTTAATCCCATTGATGAGGACATGACCCCTATGGATACAACTATATTTGCTATGCTTGTTGTTCCAATTACTAAAGCTCATACTCGCCAACTAAACTATCAGGTAACTTTGTTTCTAGGAGTTCATAATTGTTCCATTGATGATGGATTGCTACCTAAGTCTTGTGATGTCATTCTACTCAGGAACAAAGGCAAGGGAAGTACCACTACTACCACAACAAGTCAAATCAGTTCGGAATCAGCCTAACAACACCAGTTTAAAACATGTATAACTTTCACATACGAAGTCCGTTGGAGGTCCACGAGTACTTGATGGAAAGGTTATTTCGTCCTCTTTCCAACGGATCCTGCCTCACCTCCAAATTTATACTGTACTGACTGCAATCATCAAAAGAAGATGTTATATCACCTGTTTGGGCCAATCTGGGCTTTGTAATCGTACTCAACTTGGCCCATATGCCAGCGGCCCACCTAGGGGCGTGGTACTGTTCATATGAACAGTAAACTATGATTAGTCCCACCCCTTTAGTTTTTTAGATTTGTGGCTCCTCATCCCCTATTTAAGGAGATCGCACCCCCTCTAGTTTTCTTGTATTTTGTTTATGTTTAGTTTGCCTTCGTTGCAACTTAAGATCCTTATTCAAAATCCCAACTCAATTCAATATTTCAATTCCTATTTTCAATTTCAGATTGCTTTATCTTGTTCTTGCGTGCTTCTTCGGTGTATGCAGGAATCGACCTTCGTGGTCAGGTCATCTGAGTATTCATGCATGGTTGATAACGACTTGTCAATTAGTTCAGCGATTGTGTGGTTTCGAGCCTTGCGGGTTCGTAGCCAGGATCGTGAGAGTTGAGAGACGACTACCGAACCTATCATCTCATCGAAAGATCGGGCCAACAACAAGGACCTTAGGGTTCATCAGGTGGTATCAGAGCTACAGTTTATTGGTGAGATTTTTTTTCCTACAGTCCAAATAGCCACAAAAATAAAAATAAAAAAGGTTTAGTTCATCGTCTAAACCAATATGTGCCTTTGCAATTTTTCTTTTTAGTTTGCGTTGTTGAATTTTCGTTGCATCATCGAGTCATTGTGCTGGTTTCCTATCTAGATTAGTCTAGTTTAGATTTTCTTACAAATCGACTAGTGCTGTTCTTTAAAAAAAAGAGAGAGGAGGACGCGCTGTTGCTTAGACATTAGGGTTCATCAGGTGGTATCGCTTGAAGAGATACGGAAAAACATCTATGTCAGTTCGGTTCGGCCGCCTCCATCGCGCAGTCGTTGGTCCCAAGGAGTTCGCGCGCGCGCATCGCATCGGTCAAAAGATTCACCGAACAAGCTTCTAGTGGTTGATCGTCCTCGGGTTCGTCGGCATTTCATCCAACAGCAAGGCAAATCGAGGCAGCAGATCAAAAAAAAGGTTCGTCGGCGTTTCATCCAATAGCAAGGCAAACCGAGGCAGCAGATCAAAAAAATCTACTCGGCGCCGATCCGAGGCCCGCTTCGGGACGAGCCGCCGCCGCCGCCAAGCAGACGCTTCTCTTGTGCGCCAGACATTACGGAGCCGCCGCCGCTTCTTAGGAGCCGCTGCTTCGCTTGAAGGCCACCGCGCCGCCGCTGAATCCGCCGCCGCCGCAGCGCTCCGCTCCGCGCCACCATCAGCTGCTCCACTGCCCAGCGCCAGATCCGCAGTTCCGCCGATCTGCGCCCCGCCAGCTGCTCCACCGATCACGCCGCTCCGTGAGATCCGCCGGCCCTCGCGCCGGATCAAGGCCATTGACGCCACCTTACGCCGAACATGCGCCTCAAGCTCCCACAAGACACGCTGGACGTCGCCGCTGCTCAAGAGGCACGGCCGCTTGGTCACGCCATTGCCGCCGCCAGAGCAAGTGGAGGATCCAATTTCTATTTGCTTTCGAGTTCATCAATTCCTATAGCTGCTGAGGTATTAAAAACAAAAGGGTAAGAGAAGAGGACAAAAAAAGTATTAAAAACAAAAGGGTACGAGAAGAGGAAAAAAAAAGACAGAGAAGACAAAAAAAAAAGAAGAAAGAAAGAGAAGAAGAAAAAAAATCAGAGCTGCCTCTTCTTTGTTCAGTTTGGCATAGTCCTCTATTGCTCGTTGGCCTTGATATTTCTTGTGCTAGCTTTTTGTTGTTACTATTAGTCGTTCTTGCGAGTTGCTCTAGCTAGGCTTGGTTTAGACTAGGACCAGCACTTGTAACTAGTACTTTGAATTGCTTTTCAACTTTGCATACTGAGTTGAATAATTGATACTCCCTTGCTACATACTAGCCTTCCGAGCTCTACTTCCTACTAACTCAGCAGGTGCCGCTCCTCACAATCGTTGGACTAATCGCAAGTGAGAGTATCACGAACCAGCCACCGGTTGTACCACATCCTTGCTGCATTGCTAAGAACTTATAAGAACTGGGTATAAGCTTGAGTGTGAGTGACTTGTGAAACTCCAGAACCTAGTAGTTCATAGGGACATATACACTGTGATTTGTTCTTTATTTTCTACTAACTATGGTGGTTCACGGGATGATTACGAGATCGATCCACGTCTTCTCCGAGCCATTGAATGGAAGCGCAAGAAAGTCTGCGAGAAAAATGCAAGCTTGAGCCAAGTTTCTCCACCACGGGAGGTATATGATCGTGATAGTACATCTCGTAAAATTAAACTCACTGTGCCTTCTTTTGTTGGGAATTATGATCCTGATGCTTATCTCACATGGGAATTAGCTGTACAACAATTATTTGCATGCTATGAATTTCCTGATCATCTAAAAGTTAAGGCTGTTACCTGTGCGTTTTATGATTTTGCATCTATTTGATGGAGTGAATACTGTCGTACTAATCAGAACATACCTAGAACTTGGGATGCTATGAAGAGAGCTATGAGAGCTAGATTTGTGCCTTCATATTATTCTCGTGATTTGCTGAATAAATTACAACGTTTACACCAAGGTAGTAACATTGTAGAAGAGTACTATCAAGAATTGCAAACTGTCTGGTCTCGTTGTGGCTTAGAAGAAATTGAAGATGCTAAAATGACTATATTTTTTGGAGGATTAAACGGTCACATTCAGGATAAACTTATCTATAAACCTCCAACTGTCACTTGCCTGTTTCGTCTTGCTTGTAATGTTGAAAAGGAAGTACAGGGACGACAATCCAAGACTAGTCGTGCACTTTCATCGACTTTCACTACACCTTCACCTGTACAAGAAACAAACAAGTGCATGGTACATACCTCCACATCAAGATCATCTTCGGTTGCTTTTTCTACTGCTTCATCTACCACGATTGCCGCCCTTGCTGCTGTGAGCGACACTCAGTCTCACTGTCTGGCGTCATCGGCTCGCTCATTGGCAATTGAGCTAGAGCAAGGAAAAAAAAAAGGAAAAGCTTGTGATTACTCAACGTCGCCAGTACCAACATCATCTGAGTCGAGCCTACAAGACAATGACAAAGGTACTGATTTGGTGCTACAGCAAGACATAGAGCAACCTTGTGAGTATATACCTGCTGTAGTGCAATCTTTTGATTTTCCTTATGTTGACTTGAACGAACCATGTGCTGATCTGAAATCTCATAATTTTGTACATGTCGGATTAATTACACATAAGGAAGTACTTGATAGAATATCCCCTGCTGATGCTTTGTACTATATCATGCTTAATGAGCCCGTTAGTTTGGAATGTGCCATGGATAAAGTTTCTGAACTTTCATCTCTAAATTCTTTTTCTAGCACCTACACCTACTATTTTAAATTAATTGGAGATTATGGTATAGACAATCAATTTTTGGTTTATCGAATATGCATAACTTGTGCTCACATGGATGAATTGAAGCTTGCTGTTTTGGATAACAATTCTTGTGTGCTGAATCTTGTTCAATATGAGAGGAAAATAAAATTTAGTGCTCATCCAATGCCTATGTTCTCATCCCTTATTGCATCATCTCGTATTGACAATCCGAATATTGATGTTAAAGTATGGAAGAACTTACAATTCTTTTCACCATTGCTAGATTAATTTGCTATTGCTCGATTGAAATCTGATTATATGGATGAATGTTGTTTGATTCCAAAAGTTGTAGATTTGCCCATATGTGCTACCACTGCAAGTTTACAATTTCAAAGATTTGAATTGCATAAACGATTCACTTACATTTGCAAAACTAGTTGCAATAATTGTTGTGTGAGAAATTTTGTTTTGATCATTAACATATATGATTATTCTTGGGTTAATAATACAATGAGCTTTTATAATCGCTACTGTCTTATAACATTAATTGTGCAACAACGAAGAACCGTTAAAACAGATGATATATACATATACCATGCATACACCTTGGCTTCTTTGTTACCCTATTTTCAACTTATCAAAAGCCGAGGACGACTTTGTTTTCAAGAAAGGGAGGATGATGAGGACATGACCCCTATGGATACAACCATATTTGCTATGCTTGCTGTTCCAATTACTAGAGCTCATACTCGCCAACTAAATTATCAGGTAACTTCGTTTCTAGGAGTTCATAATTATTCCATTGAGGATGGATTGCTGCCTAAGTCTTGTGATGTCATTCTACTCAGGAACAAAGGCAAGGGGAGTACCACTACTACCACAACAAGTCAAATCAGTACGGAATCAGCCTGACAACACCAGTTTAAAACATGCATAATTTTCACATACGGAGTCCGTTGGAGGTCCACGAGTACTTGATGGAAAGCTTATTTCATCCTCTTTCCAACGGATCTAGCCTCACCTCTAAATTTATTCTGTACTGACCGCAATCATCGAAAGAAGATGTCATATCACCTGTTTGAGCCAATCTGGGCTTTGTAATCGTACTCAACTTGGCCCATATGCCGGCGGCCCACCCAGTGGCGTGGTACTGTTCATGTGAACAGTAAACCATGATTAGTCCCACCCCTTTAGTTCTTTTAGATTTGTGGCTCCTCATCCCCTATTTAAGGAGACCGCACACCCTCTAGTTTTCTTGGATTTTATTTATGTTTAGTTTGCCTTCGTTGCAACTTGTATCTTTTGCGTGTGTCAGCTATACCACCCAATTAAGATCCTTATTCAAAATCCCAACTCAATTCAATATTTCAATTCCTATTTGCAATTTCAGATTGCTTTATCTTGTTCTTATGCTTTCTTCTGATGTATGCGAGAATCGACCTTTGTGGTCAGGTCATCCGGGTATTCGTGCACGGTTGATAACGACTTATTAATCAGTTCAGCGATTGTGTGGTTTCGAGCCTTGCGAGTTCATAGCTAGGATCGTGAGAGTTGAGCGACGACTACCGAACCTATCGTCTCATCGAAAGATCGGGCCAACAACAAGGACCTTAGGGTTCGTCACCCATATTCACATATTATCATTAATTACCAAAATAATTTTTAGGGGCCTAGATGCTTTCACCATTTCTTCCGAGTGAATTTGATTTGGATTTGGAAGAGTTTGGAGAAGGATTGCAACTTGGTTGGCGGCGAAGAGAACAAGAGCTCTGGAGCAGTTCAAGCAAATAGGGAAAGTAAAAACCCTAAGTCACATTCCTGGTAGATTTTTATAGCCAATAGTTTGAGTTAAAGATCGTGAGAACTCAACAGTTACCACCCCTTTGAAAAACGCTGCAATGGACATATCTGTGAGAGTCAGTTTGCATTCTTTAATCTGTACATTCGGGAAAAACAGTTTCATCTTTTCAACTCAAGTAAAATTACCTTCTTGACTAAGTCAATTTCTGGTCAAATGAAATACCAGTTAGAAAGACTCTGCTTCCGACCACTGTTCTACGACCTCTTTTTCCAAGTAAGTTATTTTTACTTGAAGTTGGGGGGCTAGATTACAAGAATCTAATAATTCTCAATTAATTAAATTGTTTATCTATAATTATTATTATAGATTGCAATACCTTCATATTATTTGTAAGTATACCCCTTATCATTCATTAGGGAAAAGCTTAATTGAGTAGTTGTAAACCATTCTACGACCACTCTATATGGTCGTAAGTACTCCTACGACTATCTAGTGGTTGTAAGATTTCTTACGACCACCTCATAGTTGTAAGCATTATTACGATCACTCATGGTCGTAAACCTACTACGACTAGGTCAACTACGACCACCATATAGTCCACAAAGCCTATAAACATGTGGGCCCAATCGACAAGGGACACTTTTGCGCTGTGTTTAATACACACAGTAGTTAATATGCGCTGTTATTCTTCAGAATAATTGCACGTATTAAGCCTCTGTCTCTGACATAACTACAAGGCGATGTGGGACGTGATCTCTCTGACAATAACTATCATCAACGTTCGCATTTTATCAAACGTCGAGGCGCCTCTTGGCATAGAACAACTGCCACCCCTTCACGCGCTATATAAGAAGTAAAGTCGGTGGACAGAGAAGACGATCAGAGAGAACAAGAAGGGATAACAGAAAGGTCATTAAGCTTAGTTCTGGTGATTTCTTCTCTATTATAAAGTATAGTCAATACAGCGGCACAGAAGTAGGGTTATTATTCTCCTAGGAGAAGGTCCAAACCTGTCTAAATCCTTATGTCTTTTTCTGTATGGCTCATATTAAAGAAAATCCACAACATTCATTCGCGAGACCGATATTAAATCATTGACAACCTCCCACTTCTAAGGCCAAACATAAATTTCCTTCCGCAATAAGCCCAACAAACCGGTGAGGAGATGCTTCGTCTTTTATGTGTGCTTTGGCTTACCCCTTTGGCTTACTCGATAAGCTGGTGAAAAAATAGCAAGCTTTTCTGAAGCCGAAACTGGCTTAAAGCTCCCCAAACAGGGAGATAAGCTAGCGCACTACTTCCAAACCACAAAGGAGCAAACGGTGGTCAGAAAGAATGCACGCATAAGTTTCATCACGGCTTTGTTGTCATACGGACGTAACTTACGTGAGTATTTTACACCTGCCGGCCGGCCGGCCGGCCTCTGCTAGGACCAAAAGATGATGTGATGCATGCATGCCAGGGTCTTTTCATTACTCGTTCCAAATATTAACCCTGGACGCACACGGCACACCTACAACGACTTCCTTCCAAGCTCGTCACTGTAGAGCTAGTATTTCAGTATTTGCCGTTGTCTCTCTCGGTTGAATCTTTCCACCGTGCAATGGCCGGCCGGCCGGAGACATCGCTGATTCCCGTAGAAAAAAAAAACCCCCACCTCCAGCTTGTGTGAGTACCATCTATCTGAAGCACCGTGCAACGACCGGGAAAAGAATCATACAAAACTACTCAAGAGTATGATATGTGGTAATAACTCTGATTTCATTAATTTCCCTGTTAGGCTGCTTCCAGTGTTTCACCCTGTCTGGTATCTTAAACCTGCCATGTAGATAAAATGATGATATAGCACCATAGTTAATGAAGAGAGAGGGTACTCTAGTATTTAATCTGGATACCGGTTCGTCTCGAAATCCAAATTTATTGTGATCGATCCCGTGTATTTACATTTGTGTGTGTCAACAAACATGTATTGCTTTAGTACATGCCACAAATAGGCCACAATGCTCAAATAATAGTAAAGATCATGCATGTAATTAAATGAAACAGCCTAAGATACTACACCATAAGAAACCATACATTGGGAAGATAGTATCCTAACACTCCGCATACACTAAAGAAACTGCACTAAGGTACTGTCCATTGAGAGTAGCCTTAGCCTTCCTATGAATTTCAAGATTGGTGATGCCATGTGTCATGTGAATAGTCATGCTCCAAAGGCAGCAGTAGCTCTAATAAACTACTCCAATTAGTAAGTGTTGACAGTAGTAGCTAAGGTCATGTACAATAGGCTTACAACTGTTTATAGTCTCTATAATGTAGGATTTAAGCAGATGTAGATGAAAGAGAATAAAGAAAGAGAAATATGTTATATATAATCATGTAGCTGATTGTATCACCAGAACCAAAGAGAAAATATCTTAGGTGACATAGATAATTATTAGAGGGCAACTTAGGTTACATATATATAACCATGCAACTAGCAATCGTACGACCAAGCAAGAACAACAGAGCTAAGCTTGGTAGTCAACTCTGCGCCATCGCTCACCGCAAATGGAAGTGGCACCAGTACGAGAGCTCTTCACCCCCACCGCCCTACCGCATCTCCTGCTCGTCGCCAGCCTCACCGTCGTCCTCTACGCCATGATCCGACGCCGGAGCAGCGGGCTACGCCTCCCGCCGAGCCCGTTCGGCCTGCCCATCCTGGGCCACCTCCACCTCCTCGCGCCGCTTCCCCACCAGGCGCTGCACCGCCTCGCGGAGCGCCATGGCCCGCTCCTGTACCTCCGGCTCGGCTCCGTGCCCTGCGTCGCCGCCTGCTCCCCGGACGCCGCCCACGAGGTGCTCAAGACCCACGAGACCGCGTTCCTGGACCGCCCCATGTCCGTGGCGGTGCACCGCCTCACGTACGGTGGGCAGGACTTCTCCTTCTCGGCGTACGGGCCCTACTGGCGCTTCATGAAGCGCGCGTGCGTGCACGAGCTCCTCGCCGGGCGCACCCTGGACCGGCTCCGCCACGTCCGCCGCGAGGAGGTGACCCGCTTCGTGGACTCCCTGCGCCGGAGCGCCGCCGAGGGCAGCACCGTCGACGTTGACGCCGCGCTCATGGGCCTGACCGGCGACATCATCTCGCGCATGGTGATGAGCCGGCGGTGGTCAGGCGACGACAACGACACGGAGGAGATGAGGAGCGTGGTGGCCGAGACGGCCGAGCTCACCGGCACGTTCAACCTGCAGGACTATATCGGCGCGTTCAAGTACTGGGACGTGCAGGGGCTCGGCAAGCGCATCGAGGCGTTGCACCGCAAGTTCGACGCCATGATGGAGCGGATACTCACGGCGAGGGACGGCGAGAGGCGGCGGCAGCGGCGGGAGGCCGAGGACGGCGGCGAGGGGGCGGAGAAGGACGTTCTTGACATGCTCTTTGACATGCACGAAGACGAAGCCGCCGAGATGCGGCTCACCAGGGACAACATCAAGGCTTTCATGCTGGTAAGTACACGCCATTAATGGCTTTGTTAAAATCAGCTAGATGTGACACGTAAATCAACTTGTACATATGTAGGACATCTTCGCGGCGGGGACGGACACGACGGCGATCACGCTGGAGTGGGCGCTGTCGGAGCTGATCAACAACCCGGACGTGCTACGCAGGGCGAAGGCGGAGCTCGACGCGGTGGTGGGCAAAGACCGCCTCGCCGACGAGTCGGACATCCCCAGCCTGCCCTACCTGCAGGCCGTGGCCAAGGAGACCCTGCGGCTGCACCCGACGGGGCCTCTTGTCGTGCGGCGGTCCGTGGAGCGGTGCACGGTGGGCGGGTACGACGTGCCGGCCGGCGCGACGGTGTTCGTGAACGTGTGGGCCATCGGGCGCGACCCGTCGTGCTGGGCGGACCCGCTGGCGTTCCGGCCGGAGCGGTTCCTGGACGGGGAGGCGAACGCGGGGACGGAGGTGCGCGGGCAGCACTTCCACCTGCTGCCGTTCGGGTCCGGGCGGCGGATCTGCCCCGGTGCGTCGCTGGCGATGCTGGTGGTGCAGGCGGCGCTGGCCGTCTTGGTGCAGTGCTTCGAGTGGCGGCCCGTGGGCGGCGCGCCCGTGGACATGGAGGAGGGGCCAGGGCTGACGCTGCCGCGGAAGCACCCGCTCGTCTGCACCGTCGTACCGCGCTTCCACCCCCTACCCCTGCCGTGATGAGAGCGCCGCGTCCTACGTCGTTGGTTGGACGGACCGACGGGATAAGTTTCGTGCGTTATGGAATGGCCATTGCTTGTCGTTTGAATGATGAAACAAAAACCAGGCAGCATTTCGCATGCAATGCATCAAACGAACGCTCTGTAATTTGTACGTAGCCTCTGCCTGTGTGACTGTGCCGGTGTATGTGTGTGTGCTTGGTTAGATTGCCACAATAATTGAAGATCTCTACTACTATTTTCATGCAGTATCAGTCCCAGATTAGCCTTTGCAACTAATTTTCTATCCAATGGAATGATGCCACTATAACACGATTATTAAACGTAGACGATATCAGGATATCAGTTTTAGGCTCATTTAGCATAATTTTGAATCAAAATAGCAAAAATAGCATTCTCAACGAACTGACAAAAATGGTACTCATACCGTACTCAAAATGCACGGCAGAGGGTCTACCACCTCCCGATCGCGTGGTAAGCCACATGACAGCCTCCCATTCGGTCGTAGTCGGTCAACCGCGTGATAGGGGGACAGTAGGGCTCTACCATGCATTTTAAACGCGATATGGGTGCCATTTTTTTGCTATTTTTCTTTTTAAAAAAAGCTAAATAAACCAAAAACTTAGCAGGATACAGATCTGCCCGGTTGTGTTGTTTCATTACTAACTGTAAGTTAACGGGAGGTGTGGTTATACACGGCTCGAGTGTTTGTTTGGTGCTGTTTCATTAATTTATGGGAGCTACTAGGGTCGGACGTACGGTGGAAAGGCTCCTTCCGTACGGTCCCAATGCTCCCAATGCAACATAGGAAAATACCAAGTGCAACAATTTTTTTGACTTAATGCAACATATCAAACACTCATATGCAACATTGTCTCAAAAATCTTAGGATCAAGCAAACAAACATCCTCATAATCAAAATAGCACAACTATTATTAGAAAAATAGGCACACAAACACATATGGAGATGCCAAAAACATATCAAAAAATGCAACATCTCATAATTTTGTATGCAACATTTTTTCCGTCGTATGCAACAAATTTTCCCCTTGTGTGCAACAAATTCTTTTACGGTTGCAACATCTCCATCACTGAGACAGGCCTCATCGAACGGCGGCCGTAGGGCCGAGAGGAAGCCGCGGTATTGAGCCGGCAATGGTGTCGGAGGGCGAGCCGACTGGGCCGAGCGATCAAGACTAGAGCAGCCTAAGCCCGGTGAACCAAAGCTGTGGCACGGCACAACCGGAGGAGCAGTCGAGGCCAGCCAGATGGGAGTGAGCTGTCGGCGTGTCCGCTGCCGCCAAGACTACACGGCGCCGCTCAAGGACACCACCGCTTGGTCGGAGTTGCCGAACGCCTCGTCGCCACTTGCCACGGATGCATCGGCTCAATCTCGCCAAGACCGGAGAGGGCCTCAGAGAGGCCAAGCTAGGGTATAGAACTGGGAGCACGAGTGGGCTTAATTGAGGGGGAAAACGGGATATAAAGGACCGGGGTAGCACGGGGTTTTGGTTTCCTGTGACCGACGGTGCGATTCACCATTGCCGGAGGAGTATTTAGCGGCGGTGGCACGGGCATAGCAGAGAGAGAGAGAGAGAGAGAGAGAGAGAGAGCGAAGGCACACAGCAATGAAGGCGTCATCCGCGTTCGATTTTTGATTTTCTTTTAGGGGCGCAGGGTTTGGAACCGTCCGATATTTCTAGTTCGTTCCGTACGTACACACTGTATGATTATCCTTAACTTATAGCCGTGTTGATCTTTTTGAGAGTTCCGGAGCAACGTGTGACCCGAAACTATGAAGCTGACGAATTTGGAGAGAGAACCGAGCCGACTCAAACGGGGTAGAACTGTAGAAGTATCGTATGGGCCAGTATGGCCGGAAACGAGGGGAGGGATTGACGGAGAGGAAGAAGCGGGCTGGAGGCCTAACGTGGCAGCTAAGACGTGTGGGCTAGGTTTGACGCTGAGATGATATTGGGGCCTAGAGCTGTACCTAACGCCGTGACAAGCTAATGGCTGGTTACTGTTGGGAAACTATAGGTTTAGCCCAGAAACCGGTCCGTGTATGGGCTCCCCATCCTAAACCCTAGCAGGGTCTCTAGCCTATAAATAGGGGGTGCTATTCATTGTAAACAATCGATCGATTGATGAAGGAATAAAGGGAAGTAAGAAGCCCCATATATCTCTGTTTTTAATCTACTATTCTGTTCTTGTGTTCTTGCATTGTTCTTACGATTCTGAGTTTGTCTACGAGGTAATCGCCAGATCGACTCGCCAAATGATTTGCCTCAACAAAGTTATCAACACGATCGACTCTCCTCGAATCGAAAGGTAACCGTCGATGAACGATGTTGCATATGAGTGATTGAATCATTTTTCTATATTGCTTTTCAATTCTGCAAATTTGGCTTTCTAGATTGTAATCTACGATGCAAATCCACTCTAATCTACCCGCGAGCTGACTTGAAGTCGCCGACACAATGCCGATCGGTAGATTGATGGAAAAGTGGATGTCGATTGTACCGTAGATTGAAAATTGCAAATACATTCTAATCTACCGCGAGCCGACTTGAAGTCGTCAGCCAAGCCAATCGGTAATTGCATGAATGATAATTGCACAAATAGTAATCTGGATGAACAGTAAACACAAAAAAATGGCCGATGGCCCGGAGCCACCACCGCCAAGACGCCACGGCTGGCTTGTACCAAAGCCATCGACGACCTAGAGTCAAGAACACCACGCACGAAAGCACACCCGCTTCCTCAAGACACGGCCGCTCAAGCAGCGCGCTTATCGCGGCGAACCTCGGCGCCAGAATCCACTTCTGACGATGGAGTTTTGACGATACATGAATATGTGAGGATGGGTGCCCAAGGGAGAGTGTTGGAAAACTATGGGCTTGGCCCAGAAGCCGGCCCATGTATAGGCTCTCCATCTCAAATTCATTGTAAACGATTGATCGATTGATGAAGGAATAAAGAGAAGCAAGAAGCCCCTATATCTCTGTGTTTAATCTACTATTCTGTTCTTGTGTTCTTGTATTGTTCTTACGATTTTGAGTTTGTCTACGAGATAATCGCTCGGACTAGACTCGCTAGCGATGGTTCCTCAACAGGTACTAGGCCAGGCCACGATAGACTGCACCGGCAATAAGTCTAGGAACCCAAATACTATGTTCTGTGATAGTACGATAAATGATAAATATGCATATACTCATGTTGAACAGTTGAAACAATGGTGGTACAGTTCAACGTATATTTCTTTATATTCACCTATATTATTCTTTTTTACTCGAATTCGTGATATATCTAAAACTCTGAATTCGTATTCGTATCCGGACTGACCGTATCCGACTCTGAATTCGAGGAAAAACATATAGGTTAGAATATGGTATGAGCAATATCTATCTGAATCTAACTCGATTGCACCCTTGGTTGTACATAACGCCATGCCGGGTTGATGGCTTGCTAGGACAACCAACGACAGAGTACATCGGCAACAAGTTTAGGTCTCAAATCTCTCAACACAGTAGCCCGCAAGCTGTTCGTCAACTGAGCAGGTCCTCCAAGTGGTGTCAGCCTAGTCATGGCCAGATAGGGCGGTGCCAACCGGCCAAAGACGGCACGACATCGCTGGCTTTAGCTCGGCACAAAGACGACCCACAAGTTGTCATACTAGGCTAGGCACGACCCGAGCATGGCATGGCACAGCGGCACGATGGCCATGACCGGCGAAGGAGGACGGCGGCGCGGAGGAGAGGAGGAGGAGGTCGGGCTGGCACAGAGGAAAAAGCCCCGTGTGGAGGAGGAGGTCGGCGGCCTCGTGCAAGCGCAGACGCAGCCTCGCTCGCTTGTTTCTCCATGCACTTGTGCCTTGTTGCTTTCGGTGCTTCCTCCATGCTTTAAGGCCCGATAGAGCTAAACAGTAGCCGGGCTGGGCCAGGTCGATGTGCTATGCTTGGGTTAGCACCCCGGGCCATGGGCCAACATGGCACAATCCCGATTACCTAGTGGGGCTGGCCGTGCCGTTCCTAATCAGGCCCGTGCCACCCATTTGGACACCACTAGGTGTCGTCGAGCTCGTTGTGAGTGATAGTCTTGAAGCAATGCGGCCACACGCTGCAGCAAGCACCGCGACGAAATAAGGATCGTCACATGTACGTATTGGAGGAGGCTTTGAAACGCAAACGTTGCTTCCCTCGTTGACCTGCCTATGCTACTAGCACTCGCCCCGTCTCGTCTCCCCGTGGAAAAAGTGGTTGTGGCCGCGGTGTGCTGCCATCGCTGGCCAGGGGCCTATCTATATAGGGTTGAGTGGGGGCCTAGGTCTCTGCTAAATTTTGGTCAGTAATGGTTTTAGATTAATTTCTATTGTTGGTGTCTACGCATGTCTTAACTTACTTATATACATAGTATCCTAACTCTTTTTGTCCTAAGTCCAACTGCATCGCTGGCTTTTCTTTTCCACAGTGGCGGAGCCAGGAATTTGGTGTTGGGGGTGCACACACCAAGCAACGCCGGATATGATTAGTTCAAACCAGGGAAAAAAACTACAAGTTGGAATAAAATTTCGGAGCCTAGCGATAGACCCAGTTACCAGAATTTTTGGATTTATTTCGGCCAAAATTTTCGAATCAAAATTTGAATTTTTGTGAAGTTACAACGAAAAATATAGAAAAAAAATGCATAGCCAAGATTCAAACCCAGAACCAACCTCTTTAAGACTAAGGGTGTTTCCACCACAGCACATGCACTCTTGTGTTTGCATATGGTTACAAACTTTCTTTATATTTGTCGAAAAACTAGCAAATCCATTTTTTTTTTGGCCGGTTGGAAATTTTATCAGAGGGGTTCCACGAAAATTTCGCCGAAAAAGTTTTCGCTGATTCAAACTACGCATCGCCCAACGAAGCCAGAAATTTGCCCGTTAGAAGTAAAAAAACATCAAGAAAAAAAGAACGGAGGAAATTGTCTACTAGTATTTTTTTCACATGTTATTACTATAGTAATCAATTTGAAAAATGATTTGCATAATAATATGAATGTGAGAAAAATAGAAGTTGCTCCATGCGCACCTGCAAAACCATTGGTCTTAGTGAGTGGCGCGTCGCCTACTGCTGCTTGCTGCTCCCACACTGGTGCCACGCCGCCCTCCGCGCCGCACCGGCCACCGAGCCGCAGAAACCAAATTGGGGAGGAGTTGGAGTATTGGAGATAGAGATAGATATGGGCTGGTGAGTGATGAGATGACTGTGGGCTGATGAAGGCACGAGCGGACCGTGGGTTGTGAGATGACCTTCCAAGAGAGTGCACACTAAGGAGTACTATAAATATAGCCCAAATGCAGAACTGATCTCTAGAAATGTTTTCGATTTTTTGATGTGTCCGGGCACCCCTATAGGTTTCACCCATGATTGTACCTAGAGATAAATTACTGGTACTCTGCAGGTGTGAATCAGGAAGTGATTGTTTCAGTTGGTAATTGTAGTTAGCCGAGATGACACCATGACAGGAACAAAAGACTGCGCCAAGAACCTAAACGTTTCGTCAAAACAGATGACAAAAGCCTTCGCTAGTTTGTACAACTAGTTTTTTATGATATTACTCTCTGTGATCGATTGTACAATGACTTAGGAAGGTGTGGGTGTGGATGCTTTGGTGCCTAACGACTTGCTCTGGTTGTTGATCTGGTGGGCTAAATTGTTGAAATAGCCAACCCAAGTACCTAACTGCTAAGTATTTATACCTAATTGAAAAAAAAATTATTTATTTTTTAAGGTACCCATGCACCAGGAGCACCCTCGCCGCCGCCCATGCTTTTCCACACGTTGAGACGGGCCTAGTAACAGCAACCAGCAGCAACACCACATGGTCTAGATGGTTGTTTGTCACGAGCTATACGTACTCCCACTCCCACGTGCTCATCTGAAGAATTTTTACTGCATCGACACTCCCAAGCCGTCGGAGGAGCTTTGGTCTAGGTTCTCTCTCTCGTGCCATTGTTCTCCAAAACGGCCGCGTGGACTTCGGGGAAAGGACTTTGCCGCCGCGTCGGCCAGTTTGTCGTTTTTGTGCTGTGTTCTTTTACAGCTGTAAAAAAAGCGCAAAAAATTTTCTCCCAGAACAATGCAGGATGTGTAAATTAGAAATTAGCATCCAAACGAGGCTAGCATTAGGGGCCTACATCGATAACACTAGTCCATCAGTTAGACCAGTACATTGGTAAATTTTGAGTAACAGTTTTTTTTAAGGAGGAACTATTTATGGTCCCTGTGGAAACTTGAACTTTTTACCTTGTGTCCAATACATTTTTCAAAGCTGCCTCCCCATACGGCCCACGCGCCCCACGCCCACCGCCGAAAACGGTAAAAGTCAACACCAAAAACTTTACACGCGAGATTTTCTCTCTCGTTCCACGCGACCACGCCTAGGCAATTTCGCCAACCTACGAGTCCTACTCCGGTAAAAAAAAAGAGTGAAGTAAAAACACAACCACGGAACCACCCCACCTCTCCCACGGTCTCACCTCCTCCCCCTGCTCCTTCCTTCTTGATCCAAAGTCCAAACCAAACACGAGCGAAGCGAAAGCGAGCAAACGGAAACGCAAAGCGCACTGACACCGCACACCTCGACGCCGACCCCTATAAATACCGCCACCATTCTGCCCCGCCTCCGCCTCCTCTTCCTCTCCCCCATTTCTCTCGTTCCGCGCCAATGCGCCTCCCCTCGCCGCCGCCGGAGCTCCCCGCCGCCGGGGGCAAGATCCAGGCATTGGTCCCCGCCGCCTCCGTTTCCGCCTCCGCCGCGGGGTCCTCCTCCACCGGCGGCCGCGGCGGCTCCTTCACGGCGCTCCTGGGGCTCCCGACCACCCAGGCCATGGAGCTCCTACTGCCACCCGCGGCAACGTCGCCGGCGCCGGCGCCGACGTTCCCGTCCGACCCGCACCTCGTCGATCGCGCTGCCCGCTTCTCCGCATTCGCTTCCCCCTGCCCGTCCCCCACCCCGCCGCCTCCCCCTTCCGCCAAGCGCAAGGCCGACCCTGCCGACCGCGCGTCCAAGGTATGTATCACGTTTTCGCATGTTGTGCTCCACCTTCTCTCGGGCTCTCGGCATCGCCGGGGCTAACTTGGGGTCGTTTCGCTTGATTGCTCGGTGGGTGGCTGCAGGGGAAGGCGGCGAAGAAGGGGAAGACGGCTGCCGGCGGCGAGGAGAAGGCTGGGGGCGGAGGAGACGGCGAGGAGGAGGAGAAGCCGGCGTACGTGCACGTGAGGGTCAGGAGGGGGCAGGCGACGGACAGCCACAGCCTCGCCGAGCGGGTGAGTTCGCAGGCCTCGCTGTTAATTAAGCTTAAGCCAATCTAGCCGCGGGGGTTTGGGGCTTTAACGAGCTGGATTATGGCAATGATTGGGTGATTAGGACGTGCCGACGTCGCTGTTAGTGCCTTTTCAGGGGTTGCTTTGTCGTTAATTACTTAATTATTCCTTTTGCCTTTTTTTTTAAAAAAAAATGACAGGCGAGACGCGAAAAGATCAATGCGAGGATGGAGCTGCTCAAGGAGCTGGTCCCCGGATGCAGTAAGGTCAGCGGTTTCTTAACATTTATTTATTTAACTACAGATTTATTCTTCCATTTTGCACCTCATTTTTCACAGTTCAATAGTTAAATAGTATCAGAGCAGAGGTGTGCCTTTGGAAAGATTAAAAAACGCCACGGAGTTTCGCGCAAACTTTGTTGCCTATGTGCAAAGTACACTTCTTTTCCTGCTTTCGGTGGTCTTTGTACTGCTTTTGATGCCAGCCATAGTAGTGAACTGGTCTGCTAGCTGTTCGATGCCATGCAAGGCGCCAGAAGTCCAGACGCTGTTCATAGTTCAGAACCAGCGTTTGGGCAGCAAGGAGTATGGTCCATCTGTTTGGCTCACTTGTTGCAAAAGCATAGCATGGCTTGCAGAAAGAGCTTAAATGCCATACATTCTTAAACGTGGAAGTGCCCAATTATACCTAACTTGAGGGAGAGGGGATGGGTTTGGCCTTGGCTGTGGTTGTCTGGGCAGAATGTGGCAGCCACTTTAAAAGGCGCCGGAGGAGGCGAGCTTAATGGAGGGGCTTGTTTGGTCGCTGTGGTGCCATGACTGCATCTCGCTCCTCTCCTTTGGAATGTTGCTATCCCTATGCACACGCAGTAATGTGATTATGTGTCGGCATCTTTGGGTGTGGGGATGTGGAAGCATGCCTGTGAGAGTTGAGGTGCCCGGATAGGTTACCATTGGGGAGGATGGTTGGTCTTCATTAGTGTGTGGATTTATGGAAAGTGGTTGGCTTGCAGCATTGCTGCGGTGGTTTGACTATTGGTTTCACTGTAAGGACAGCAGCTTTTGGGCTAGAGGTGTCAATCACTATGAAAGATTGGTGTAGGTCAATTCACTGTGAGATTTACTATATGAGGACGATTTTCTTGTTGTCTTGAGAACAAATTGCATGACTGCCAATATAGGATGCTGGTGTTGTTTGCATATGCTTAAAGCTTCTTCCAAATAATCATCCCAGAAGTTGCAAAAGAGGCCTAATTTCTGCTGGACCATGTTCTAGCGAGCACACAATTTAACAGAATTGATCGACAGGATCATATTTCAAATTGGCTCATCAAAAGTACAACCAAGCACCAACTTCCGTAAAAGATTCTGCAATCAAATTTGTTTCTGCTTAATTTATAAATGACATCCTTTTTCAATGTCGCTGTATTGGTTCTGCTATTTGTCTCACATAAATTCTTGTGTAATAGCGGTGGTTCCAATCTTTATATCCAAAACTGAAGCCTAACTTTAAATGGTTTACCATATTATTTTGCCTTTTTGTTTCATCGTGCAACTTGTTGTAAGCTTACCTTTCATTGGAATAACTCAGGGAAAGTAATTTACTTAATCAACGGAGATTTTTTGATCTGTGGCTGTGGGTTGTATCAGGCAGGGAAAAAAACCAAGCCGGTTACCGCTGGTTACTGGTGGTAACCGGACTTACCGGTGGGAACCAGCATTCCAAATACCGGCCGGAAAACTCAAAATTCAAATTCAAATTCAAAATTCCGGTGGTTACATTCCAAATTCAAATTTATTCACACGAAATTCGACCGAGTTTTTCCCAGATTTCCGTTATCGACCAAGAATCTGCATCGCCTCTCGAGCGGATTTTGCCCAAGAATGTGTTTTCTATCCTTGGTATCAGGTATCAGGAACGACACTGGTGCTGGATGAGATCATCAATCATGTTCAATCTCTTCAAAGGCAAGTTGAGGTAACTGTCGTTTTCCCTTGTAAAACTTGTAAATCCTAAATACCCATCTCCTTTTCAACCAATTTAACATGCAGTTCCTTTTTCATTGAGGCACGAAAGATAAAAAGATATTTCCTAATTTCATTGTTGTTTGGTAATTGTGGTTGGTCCAGTACTTATCAATGAGGCTCGCAGCTGTAAACCCGAGAGTCGACTTTGGTGGGCTAGGCAACTTTTTGACTACAGAGGTACGCTTACGGCCATCCTTTTTCTTTCATAAAGCTCTCCACAAGTTGGGTCTGCATGGATTTACAGAAGCATTTTTTTACAAGAGAAATCTTTTTACAGATTACCATTGTTGATTAATGTAAACTATAAGTGTTGATTTCTTTGACCCAAAGTTCAATTTTAAAGTCTTTCCTATGTAAATAGGAACCTCTTTGCATTTAGTTGATTCATTCTCACTATTTTCTTTTGAGGGAATCAACAGTAGGAGAGGATCCTACCTCATCCACACACTGATATTGAAATATACTGTTGTTCTTGCCTGGTTAAGAAGGAATATTTTGCACTGAACCCGGTCATTGTAAGCAACATTACCACTGTGGTAATAGTTACATGCTAGATATTGCCCTCCAACCAATAGTCACACTACATGCAACAAATGGGAAAGGTGACATTTGCCAATCAATAAGGTTGCCACTTGCCAGTGCTTCCTGAGCTTCATGGTTCCAAATTGAATATTGGCGATTTAGAAGGAAGAGCATGCGCGTGTGTGTAAGTTGTCCTGACATACTTGTTGTGAGTCTGCCTGGACAGCTTGTCGGTTACCATTACTCCATACTGTAGTTTTTCCTTTAGAAAGAAAAAGGACGCTACTAGTACCGTAAGTAGTGACTAGATGGTTGAAACTGGAAACAATGGTCAATTGAGAATGCCCTGAACTAAATACTTTTATGTCGAAGGATAGCATTTGATCAAATTGTATTGATAATGATCAAAGGTATTGCTCTTGAAGATATATGCATGATTAGAGCAGTGCAGCTGGATAACATATTTCCTGCAGGAATGTTGCATTTCCAAAATACCTTGTAGAAGTTCAAATATGTGTGTTTGCTGATTTTTGAAGTACCTCTGAGAAATAATAAATTTGATGAAAGTAAATCATAAGTCCACCTGGCCAAGGGTTGATCCATGACCCATTTTTAAGTGTATTACTTATCTGTTGTTAGTATGCTTACTACTGCGTTTATAGTGTGGAAGGATAACAGGTCTGAACTGTAAGAATGGAATGGACTTGGAGCAGGTCACCTGGCCAGAAATGGGCATCCATGGAGCAAGGCATCTCATGCAACTACAACAGCAGTTCTGGCATGGTGATCTAGCACATCCACATCAACCGCCGTCACAGTGGGAAAAGCGGGGGAATGCCCATCCTCCTGTCTTTGGCAACTCCAGTTCCTCTCTCTTCGGCTATGATCTAGCAAGCTCTGGTAAAACTGGCAAGGCAAACCTATATCCTATATTTAAATTTAGTTGTTTGTCATTACTTCAAGTTTCTCAGCCTTGCTTGGACCATGACTTTTGTCTCTTGCTCTGTTCAGAGTGTTTAGTAAATAAATAGATAGGTAAATGTGAAATATGTGGTCTCAAAATCTGCAAAGATTAGTTTTTACTTTCTACTAGGGAAAATAACTAAAGCTTTATTAAATATAAGCATGAAATATACCCTAGCCCATTTACAGTCATGATCAAATCTAGGATATTCTAGTGTTGCTCTCACATGACCTCATTTTGGCAAATATGATTGTAGAGTTATTTAGTTAAAAAAATCAAATTAAGCAAAACACACACACACAAAAGCATGTAGTGCTATAAGTAATTTAGCTTGCATCTCATGCACATGCTAATAAATGTACTTATTATAGACTCCAAACACTTGTGGGTTTGAAAGTAATGGAGATGGCTAACTTGACTGGGTGCCCACCTTTTGCGTGTGTGCGTGGGGTGGGGGTGGGGGTGGTGGGGGGACGGTGAGAAGTTGTTGCAGCAACTTCAGGAAAAAAGACCTGCTAAGACGACATAGATCCTTGAGGCATATCTAATACACATTCACTAGCAAAAAGCAGGAGCTTATAACTTTGATTGAAATATTATAGAATGCATTTGTTGGATCCTACTCCTTTTATTTGTTTATTCAATCATTATTGTCATCATCGCCACTATTTCGGGTGGTAAGGGGCCATAGATGTGTTCGTCTGGTGGATCTGTTCTTTCTGGCACCAGCGGACCCAACCGGTTGGTGTAGCTGGGCCCGAATCAATAAATGCATGTCTAGAAATCACATCCCTCCCGTCTTTCCGTTTGGGCTTGGCTGCATAAGGCTTGTAGATGCAGATCTGGTCCCTTTGGCCCTTCTGATCACTCGTACAACTGTGAAGGACCCACTATTCTGTAACTTGTCCACTACCTGTCTAGGGATCCCATTTCATGTAATGGAGGTAGCCAGCTACAACCACTATAATCCCAGTGCCACTATCTGTAGCATAGGGCTGTGATTGCTTTGCTTGTACTGCAAACATCAAATTAAGCAGTGTTAGGCATTGTCCACTTTTTTCTGGGCTTGGGACCAGCATCGGCAGTGTTACACCCCACCCTTATAACAAGGATAAATTCTCTATAACAATAGGCATGTATGCTTGGTGGATCAATCCAGGACTTCACCTTTGTTGGTTTCAGAAAATGAGAAAAGATAACAAAATTCTCAGAAAGCATAGGTTGCTATCTCATTACTGACTTAGAACCATAATATCAACATATATATGCGAACTACACAGACTAATACAAAATGGTATTAATGAGTCTAACAAAGCTACTCAAGAAATGAAGTACTAGTTTGAGATTTCGGTTCATGCACAAATACACTGCCAACATTTCCATGGACAAGCAAACAAGTCAACATTTTCATATTAGTACCACATTCATGCTCACATTCAACATGATAATAATTGGCAATAAGATAACACAAGTCTAGGAATGAGAATAGAGAGACCATATACATTGGCAAGGTAAAACTATTGACCTATCAATCCATCATTCAATCTTCATGATAATAACAAGCCATCAGATAACAAAAAAGCCATTAGATAACAATAAACATAATGTCATCAGATTACCAGTGCCAATGCCAATGCTAGAATGTCATCAGATTACCACAAAGTTGCACAATCCATCAAGCATCTCCTACTCATCATCCATCCATAAGTTCATACCATGCATCTACATATCTAAATAAACTAAAATGGTCTGGAGGAACTTGAACTTCAAGCAAACAAGTAATAATGAGAATGGCATCTAACAATGAAAACTTCCTACTAGTAACTAGCACAAAGCATAATCATCCAAAACACACTAATGTTCTTGTCTGATTGAACTTCAAGCAAACAAGTAGTAGCAACACAATTCATCATTTTCATGGATGAAAATAACAAGCAAATCATGGATGGAGGTAACCGGGGATGCTCACAGGTGCTCAATTTTCAGAGAATGGTAATCAAACAATGGCAATTTCCAGTGTGCAATGCAAACTTCCAGGTGATATATGAATTGAAGAATTTTGCATCTACAATCACAATCACAATCACAATGAGCCATATACAATGAGATACCATGAGATACAGATATACAATAACCATGACTCACAACTAGTTGTCTAGAAATGAGCTAAACAATACCAATTCATCAATCACAGGACAGTTCAAACAACAGTCCACAGATAAGCTAAGATGAAGTTATAAACCTTTAGATAGCAATTATGTTCCAGCATTTTCATCCACTGTACTGCTGTTGCTTTGCTAATGAGAGAAAGGAGGAAAAGGCGTTAACAGCCTTAGCGATGTGCCGTTTGGATCTGGGCAATGGATCTGCGGCTCTGGATCGAAGCAGAGCGCATTTTGGAGAGACAAGTGCTATTGGAGGTACAGGCCCAATCATGCAAAGCGTTCAAGAATCATTAATACCCTTAGGGCCCCTCCTGACTACATGACATCTGTACTGCATTACGGCTGGCAGAATCTGTTTTTGCCAGAAATTATTGCAGCTTCTTCATGTACTGGTGTCTGCTCAAAGCTGAGTGGCATACAGCAAGCTCTGTCCAGTCCAGCCATTCACCTTTATCACGCGGCCCGCCCTTGCAGCTCTGGACAGATCTCTCGTCCATGGCTTCACATTGAATGGCCCCTAATTTGGTGTAACTATTCTCTGTAATTTGATTCATTCGCTTTGCATTTCTCCTAACAGTCACGAGACAACGATAACAACCGGGCCTCGTTGACTTCCCTGCTGTTGGCACTGTTATTCTATGCATGCTTTTGTGCTTTTTTTGTTATTTAGTGTCCTAGTTACTATCCGTCCCTCCAGGTGGTGGTAATATACTGGTGCATGATATCGAAAAATTTGGAACCCTGCCACTGACTTGGATTTTTACCTTCATCTCTTTCTACAGGAGCTCAGCAACCCCAGACAAGCGAGCTAAAGACGGAGCTGTGAGCGACAGTGGTAGATAGCAGCAAGCCAGGGGAGTGAGCTAAACATGAGCTGTGGGCGACAGAAGGTGGTGCAATGTCAAGGGAAGCAAGCTAAACATGTGCTGCGGACGACGGCTGTGGCTGTCGATGGCGAAGTCAGGTGCAGTGCAGTGCAGGGACTCATTTTATCTGCAGCATTTTGAGGTGATGTACATATAGATATAGAGAGATACTGTTGGTGTTGTGGAGCTGAAGGGGATGGATGGATACCAGCTTTCGTGCTGCTTTCTTTGTAGTGATGGGCGAGCGATACTCTGGTTTCTTGCTGATGTATTCTTGATATGTGTCTGTTGACTATAATGGCCTAATCTTAAGGTTATATGAGCAGCATTGTTTGGTGAACAATACCTTGGCTTGTACCGAGTTTTTTTTTTTTTTGGGCCTCGTTTGGCACCGTAGAGAGAAAATGTAAAAATGGTACCGCGGAACGACACGTCCGGTCCTGCGCGCCCCTGTCGTCCGAAACCGGCCTGCTGCCCCCACCGCGCGGCAACAAAATCGGCATAGAGCAGTGAACAGTGCCGGCAGCGAAAATCGCACCGCGTCGTGAATAGTGGCCACCACAGTGAAAAAACTGTTTGGAATAAGTCAATATTACCAGGGTGGCCTAGGCGTCCCTGATTTAGAAAAGTTCGGACAGGCACTTAGGCCGCCATGGCTCTGGTAGGAATGGATGGCGCCATGTAAGGGTGTGTTTAGTTCTCTGTATATTTCTAGTCTGGTCTGTATGGATCATCTAGGCTATGTGGATGCAATATAGGTTGTTTGATTGGCTGATTCTGTTGGACCAGGCTGTGCTGAGATGTTATTTGGTTGGGTGCATAAGGACGTTGACCGCAAGTGTAGATGCAAGAGACAGTGGAAAGAAAATGTTAGCATTGCTTTAATTTTGTCTTAATATATTCTAATAGCCCTCTTTCACCTTAACCCACTCTAATACTACCTAATATATACTGATCCCTTCTTAATAATGTCATTGGCAGAGTCTGCATCTAGAGAAACGAAGAAATTGGGCGTTTGTGCCCAGCCTGGCCCGAAGGCATCTTTTGCATCTGCTCACCCAAGTTGCTTTACGCGTGCAACCATCCAAACAAGCGAAACCAAAAAGATTCTGCAACAGAGGAGCCTGGCTCAAGCTTATGCACCCAACCAAACACATCCTAAGTGTGCCTGTTTGGCCAGGCTCTAGCTCCCAGGTTCTCCCTAGAAGTTGGAGTTGGCGGGTTAAAGGAGGTGTTTGGAACGGCTGGGCTTTTCTGAAAAACGACTTTCGGCTGTGTTGTAGGATTTTTCGGCTGCGGGCTGAACGATTGGGCTTTTCTGGTTTGATGTTTGGCTGTCTGACTTTTAGGTAGACTAGCTGCAGCTTCCGAGATGGGAAATGTTTGAAATACCCTTGAGGACAGTAATGACTTATTTGATGTCGTTTAACGCAATTAACAATATTTAACGACAATTGACGACTATTAACGACATTTAAAGACAATGAACAACTAACACAATTGACGACAACTACTGCAATTGACAACATTTGACGACAACTAGCGGTAGTTCACGACAAGTGATGATAATTAACGACATTTGACGGCAACTAACGGTAGTGATGGACAATTTGTATCAATTTAACTGTATATGTAACAGGAACATGTATTAATGGATATAATTACAATAAGAGTAACCGAACAAATTTCTATAGATGTTGAGGTATTCAGAGTTACTTTATAGTCATTGTAAACTACTTCCGAGCAAGTTCCATTGATCCTCTATATATCAAGTACACCTTACCAATCTCAATTAGGTCATAAAACTGATCAAGCACTGAATTGAAGCATGTTGTATGAATTTCTCCACCATGTAAATCAAGGATTAGCGTATTTAACGACAATTATTACAAAAATATTTATTACAACAAATAATTATTATAAACAATTATTACTTAAATAATTATTACAAATAATTCATGCCCTTCACTTTTTTCAAGACCTGGGACCGACATCGATAGTGTTAGGCACCCCTACCCTCACACGTACTCCCAAGTGTTCATGCAAATCTTATAACAAGGATAAATTCTCTATAACAACAGGCATGCATACTTAGTAGATCAATCCAGGACTTCACCTTTGTTGGTTTCAGAAAAATGAGAAAAGATAACAAAATTCTCACAAAGCATAGGCTGCTATCTCATTACTGACTTAGAACCATAATATCAACATATATATGCGAACTACACAGACTAATACAAAATGGTATTAATGAGTCTAACAAAGCTACTCAAGAAATGATGTACTAGTTTGAGATTTCGGTTCATGCACAAATACACTGCCAGCATTTCCATGAACAAGCGGACAAATCAACATTTTCAGGCTAGTACCACATCCATGCTCACATTCAACATGATAATAATTGACAATAAGATAACACAAGTCTAGGAATGAGAATTGAGAGACCATATACATTGGCAAGGTAAAACTATTAACTTATCAATCCATCATTCAATCTTCATGATAATAACAAGCTATTAGATAACAATAAACAGAATGTCATCAGATTACCAATGCCAATGCCAGAATGTAATCAGATTACCACAAAGTTGCACAATCCATCAAACATCTCCTACTCATCATCCATCCATGAGTTCATACCATGCATCTACATATCTAAATAAACTAAAATGGTCTGGAGGAACTTGAACTTCAAGCAAACAAGTAATAATGAGAATTGCATTCGACAGCGAAAACTTCCTACTAGTAACTAGCACAAAGCATAATAATCCAAAACACACTAATGTTCTTGTCTGATTGAACTTCAAGCAAACAAGTAGTAGCAAACACAATTCATCATTTTCATTGATTCATGGATGAAAATAACAAGCAATTCATGGATGGAGGTAGCCGGGGATGCTCAAAGGTGCTCAATTTTCAGAGAATGGCAATCAAACAATGGCAATTTCCAGTGTGCAATGCAAACTTCCAGGTGATACATGAATTGAAGAATTTTGCATCTACAATCACAATGAGCCATATACAATGAGATACCATGAGATACAAATATACAATAACCATGACTCACAACTAGTTGTCTAGAAATGAGCTAAACAATGCCAATTCATCAATCACAGGACAGTTCAAACAACAGTCCATAGATAAACTAAGATGAGGTTATAAACCTTTGCTAGGAATCCTCTGATAACAATCCAAAATCCTAGCAAATCCCTAGTGTTCTAGCAATCTTGAGTAGTATCATCAATTCATCCATGTATCATACCCAAATCGGCCAAATAGGAGCCGGCCGAAGTTGCTGTGGTGCCGAGCACCACGTCATCTCACAGCCGGAGTTGCTGCAAAGATACCAACCAGGAGGTGGCGGCACCGAAGGACGGAGTCATGGGAGGAGGGAGGTGGAGGAGGGCAGCACAGAGGAGGTCGGTGTCGGGGAGGAGACGCCGCGTTGGTGGAGGAGGCGCTGCTTCGGGGGAGGAGAATGGCGGCGGCGTGAGCGACAGAGGAGGAGGAGGAGGCCGGAGGTGAGGCGGAGGAGTTGGGCGTTGGGGCGGACCCATCTAGATCTGGGCGAGGGAGAAGGCGACAGCGGCTCAGGGGAGGGGGAGGGGGGGAGCGCAGCAGGGGATTAGGAGGGGAGGGCGGAGGCGCGTCGGGGGTGGAGTGAGGAGGAGGAGGGTGGCATGGCCTCGTCGGCGCGGGAGGAGGAGGGAAGCGCACGGGATGAGCGGGCATGAGGAGGGAGGCGCGTGGGAGGAGGAGGGAAGCACACGGGTTATGTGCGATGGCATTTTGCGGGTAATTACCCCCGAAGTTCGGGGGTAATTTTGGAATGGAGGTGGTGGGAAGCCGCGGGAAACACCTCACAGCCGGCTTCCGGCTTCCACCCATTGAACGAGGAAGCTGCTTCGACGAAAGCGGTGGTGAAAAGCTAAGCGACGAAAGCGGTTGCGAAAAGCTAAGCCGTTTGGAACGGCTTCCAGCTTTTTCCGACGAAAGCCAGAAGCCAAAGTCGTTCCAAACGGGGCAAACACTCCAAGCTCCACCAATTTTTGAAGCTGGATGTTTATTTGTACAGTGATCATTTGAGCCGCTTTACTGGCTCCTAGATTTTACTGAAGCTAGCTTCGTCCTAGAGCCCAGAATCTGGAGACGGAGCTCGATCAAACAGAGCCTAAACCATCTTTCCCTCCTCAAAAATCTTCATGTCAACGCGACATTGCCAAAACCACTATTGAGGTTTAAAATGTAAATTTTTTTTTAAAAAAAACACGAGAGTGAACAATTTTAGCTGGATACGAAGAAGTATGTAAGGAGAGGAAACTGGGATAGGCAAAAAAAAAAGATATAAGCACGTGGTTGTACGGGACGAGAGGGTAAGCACGTACAAACGCGATAACGGAAGATAGCGCGGAAGACGCATCAATCAACCAGATAAAAATTGAATAACTCTTTTTCTGGGGTCAAATTATCTGGTTTCACACATCCTGTTCTTAGCCGATCTGAAGTAAAACTGCCCTGAAAAGGATAAGGATCGATCTGGAACCGAATCTCTGGATCAAATGGACAAATGCAAAGGACAAGGACAAGGACAAGGCCAAATCTGAAGCAAATCTACCAGGAAAAAGCGGATTATTCAAGGGATTTTTCATCAGAACACAGGATGACTCGAGACAAACTGAAGCTTAGCGCTTTGACAGTCTTTTGCTACTAGTAGCACTATTAAAACCAAAACAAGATTTGCATTTGCACCGATTCCAGTAAAACTCACAAACACCAATTCTCGAATCTCAACACCCTGAAAGTTCTGACTGATCCAATAACGGGCAAATTGAGCTTTAGTTTGCTGCATGCTCTAAATTAAGCAGCGCAGAAGCGCCAGACTGTTCCTACGGCATATACTGAAGTAATTGTAAACAGCAGAAAGAACAGATCATGAATGAATGTAGAAGCAATGGTACAAGGATCATCGTTCCCAAATTGCTGTAAAATTGTTTTTCAGGGACAACAAAGTTGATTCATTACTGATGAATGCTTTCATTTTTCTGAAAGAAAGGAGAGCTACTTTCTGTATTCAAAGGCAACTGTTCAACTTTCTGTATTTACATAGAATCAAACAAATGAACAGTACATTTGATTCTCAACAAATTGACACTCTATCCTACCACCAACCTTAATGATATGGTGTGCATTTCCCCAACATGAGCAACATGATATTTGTTGCTGACATCATTAACAATATCTAGGGGTATCTGAAACCTATGTTATGACAAGACATTGTACTCACCAATGAAGATCGCCTCCTATTTCATGTGCTACATTTCTGATTCAAATCCAATGTTCCAAAACCCTTCGGGCGTCATAGGTGGGGCATACCTGTATCGATGTCTGGACACGCCATCATGATGCTCGCACCTCATGCTTGTAGAGTCCACACCACCATCATTTACAGGGCCACCAGGAAGAACAGCATCATAGAACTTCTTGCACTGCTTGCATTCAACACCTTTCAAATTCTCCCGGTCAGCTTTCTTTCTTACAGGTTCTGTGTATTTGAAACCTTTGTTTGATGGCTGGATTGAAATCTTGCTTTGCTGCTTGGGAATTGGCATGTTGTTGAGGCCCTGAGTAACAATATTGAAATCTTGAGTCTCATCATCTGAGTTATTGAAGTCCATATCTTGAGGAGGAGAGGCAGCAAGAGCTTGTGCTTCTTCTGGAGTTGTAGGATTCCTGATAGTATTTTTGACAACCTCCAGAGGTGTATCAAGAAAATCATCATGCGGATCTACAACACCTGGTTCTTTGCGTGCACGAGTCTCCCTCCAGTGTAGACTTGGGCGGGTGACACTAGATGATGCCTCTGTCTTTGAATTGCTAGCAGCATTCTCTGGCAAGAGGTTAGTTGGACGAGATGGTAGAGAAACGCGTGAGTTATTGAATGGAGTCCTGACCGAGCTAGCTTGTTGAGTAGCTTGGGCCTTCGCACATGAAGTAGGTCCATTCTTCTGGTCTCCGGTCTTAGAAACTACCTGAATGCTCTCCTTTCTTGTGTCCTCCAAATCTGAAAATCAAGCAAGCAAAAGGGAATGTAAAGGCAGATGTCCAATCAGTAATTTCCTACATATTTAGGACACACGCTCTAGAGTTTAGGTGATAACGTTAGTAGGACAATGATAGCAAATCAACAATGATGCCCAATTGCCCATTATGACTTTCATCTGAGGGCACTGATCAGAGTATCATGCATTATAGATCATATTTGCATGGGGGAAATGCAAATCCTCAGATGAATCTTCCTAGTAGCAGTAACTAAAAAAGGTGATGATTAACAAAACTTATTAGCTCTAAGGAATTGAGGGAATCAGAGGGCGATACCTTTGAGCTTTCTCTTGCTTGGAGGACTTTCAGAGGTCTTTCGATCTACCAGGGTGTCTACAGGAGACTTTGAGCCTTCGTTCTGGTCAATCTTCCCAATAAGAAAGGTGTACTGGGACTTCAAATGCTTGTAGTTTGTCTTCAGTTGACTGTAATCCTCAATCAAGTCCTTCCGCTTATTCTGCTCGAGAAGCAGATCTTTATCCTTCAACTCCATCTGCTGCAGGAGTCGCTGATGCACCTCTTTCTCCCTGGACACATCAGCAGCCTTCTCTCCAATCTCCCTCTCGAGCTTATTAATCACCTCATTTTTCCTCATTTCCTCCTCCAACCTCCCCAGAAGCTGCTTCTTCTCAACCTCATGCCTCGCAACCAACCGCTTGGCATCTGCAAGCTTCCCCTTCATCTCCTCAAGAGAGCTGCCCAACTGCAGCAGCCTCTCCTCCGCGCGCCGCTTTTCGCTGCTCAGCTCCTCCAACTGGCTCACCAAGCCGGCCTCCCTCTTTCTCCACTCATCCTCGGCCGCCTTCACGGCATCCGCCAGCCGCGCCTGGAGGAGCTTCGATTTGGCCTGGAAGTGCGGGAACAACTGACTGCAGAAGATGAACTCCATCTGCGAGACCCGGTCCTTCACCTCCTGGATGGTGGCCACAAGAATGGTGCTCAGCCCGGAGATGTACTTGAGATCATCCGCCGCGTCGCCGCCGCAATCGGCGCTCGAGACGCCCAACACCTTCCCCTCCATCTCTACAGAATCGAACCGATTCAGAAACTCGGAATGTAAAATTCACCAAATTGCAGTATCCAGCGAGGGTTTTCGAGACCTAACCCTAGAAATCGCTCAATCTCGCCGGGTATTTCCGCGGAAGCCAGAGAAATGTGGGATATACTGGGGGATTAGGGGATGAAGCTCACCTCAAAGATTCGATTCGGCGGCGGGGGAAACCCTAGCAGTCGCCTTCCTCGTCGGCCGTCGCTCGCGCTCGCCTCGCTCTGAAATGTGAAGAGGCTTTCAAATGTTTCCCTCCCTGCTTGCTGCTAACTTTTCGGCCGGAGGGGGTTATTCGCATAAAAACTCCTGCGTTCAGACCTGGCCAAATGGATCGCCCGGCCCGGCCCGGCCCGGCACGGCACGGGTCCAATTAGACACGGCCCATTCTGGTCCGTGTACTGTTTGTACCGTGCCGGGCCGGTCCATGGGTCGGAGTGGCGGCTTGCACGCGGCGATGGGCATTCGTGCTATCTTTGACCCAAGACGAGCTTGCTTTGGCTTCGGGCCGATGTGGTTGGCCCATCAGAACAAAAAAAAATCCAAAAAAATTAGAAAAATGTGTAGAATTCAGAAGTAGACATGAAAATAAAAAAAATTGAGACAATCATATTGAAAATGTAATAAAGAGTTTTATTGATGTCCAACTGGCTGCCTTATTAAAACCTTTGCCAAGTAAAAACTCAAAATGAGAAAATCTTGGCAAAGGAAAACGAGTACAGCCTATAGCTCTACAATTCTACATACATGATACATCTTTGTTCTATGTGTTTGTCATTGTTTATAGTCTGATTTTCAACACCTCCGACAATTCGGATTTTCCACAGAGTGTTGTGTTCGTGAATCAATTTGTTCCCAATCCTTCACAGTTAGAAGGATCTCTACCATCTCACTTGTGAGACTTGTTCTTCTCTCCTCTAATATCCTTCTAGAAAGACTGAAAGCAGACTCGTATGAAACCGTAAAGACAGGAACAGTTAACACATCACGTGCAAGTATGGATAGCACGGGATATGTTAACTTATGGGCTTGCCACCATTGCAAGATGTTGAAACCTTCTGAGGTGAAATCCACTCTATCACTGTCTAGATAGGTGGATAGTTCCCCGCTCCTTGTGGGTCTTGGCTAAGCAGGCGTTGGTGCAGAAGAAGAAGAAGACGAAGACCTGGACCTGGATGAAGAGGCATCGAAGATCGTACCCCACATACTTGTCTTCCCACTCGAGGTGGGGGCTACTGGAGGTCGTTGCGAGCAGACTCCTTGGAACTTATTTTTATACCTTTGGTAAACCTCGTATAACCGAGAATGAACTTCTACAAAATAGTTAGTATAGTCTAGCCCCGTAGCATCACTAAGAAGATCAAGTACAGTACCAAATACACCAATTTTAGCCCTAGGATCTAAAACAAATGCAAATGCATATAGGTAAGGGATTTCTCTCAATATTTAAGGTATTTAGATTTCATGGAAACAATGAATTCACGTAAAACTAAGTCATTTTCATGCATTTTCAATTGAGTAGCAATCAGAAAATAGTATGCACAATGATAGGAGATGTTGGATAGTAGACAATGGACAAATCAACAGTTGCCTCGTAAAAATTTCTAAAATGACAAGACCTTCTCAAAGAACGAACCAATGTTGCTCGCTTAATAGCAAAGTACCGCTGCGATGCTAGGATAGTGTGTTTGAATAAAAACAGAAAAATGCTCTTGTATGGTAAAAGATGCTTAAGCATGAGGTAAGTAGAGTTCCACCTTACCTCCATGTCCAAACCGAACTTTCTTGGGCGTACACCCATCGCCTCGCAAGTTCTTATATTGTGCTATTCTTACGTTAGAATTGTTCAAGAAAGAAATCGCATCGCGAAAAGCTCTAATATACGGACTCAACCTCTTCAGACCACATTTGACTATAAGGTTGATAATATGACAAGCGCATCGTTGATGTAGCAAGAATGAATCGGCATATGTACTCAACACTGGAGTAAGAATGTCCATGGCCCTAGAGTTTGAAGCGGCGTTGTCTAAGGTAATTGCGAATATTTTGTCTGTAAGACCAAAGTCTTCCACGACTTTGAGAATACAGTTCGCAATATTCTCCCCCGTGTGTGCTACATCAATTAATTTCAAACCTATAATTTTTTTTTCTCTATTACCCAGTCATCATTAACATAATGCGCAACTACACTAAGATAATCCTCCCTAACCCGACCACTCCATATGTCCGAGGTCAAGGCCACCAAAAATGTGCACGCACTAAATAGTTCCTTTATTTTATTACGACGTTCATTATAGTATTTCACTAGACCTCTTGTTGTTGTCTGTCTAGAAACGGAAGAAAATCTAGGATTATGCGCAGTCCTAATGTAATTTTGGAAAGAAGCAGATTCGCCAAAGCCTAACAGTAAATCCTCGGAAACAATTAAACAACAGAGAGATTGGCGGGCTACCTGAGAATCGTAGTCCCACTAGATACTGCATCTGCGTCGGGGTTGTATTGCACCGCGTCTGCCTCATCGCCAATCCTTGCTTGGTTCGACACCTTGTAGCATGTCTAAGCAAGTGCCCCGTTCCACCTGTAGACTTTGCAGATAATTCATGGCGACAAAATTTACAAATAGCATATGGTACCTCATTTCCTACTGCGTCTTGCCTGGTTGTCCTATCGAAATTCTCCCACACTCCCGATGTAGACGGCCTCGACCTCTTTGCTCCAGTTGCCGTTGAGCCTGATGCTGATGTCGAGCCTGATGACGGAACTCCAGCTTGCTCCTCCGGTAAAACCTCCGGTTCGTTTGAGGTAGCCGCAGCCGCCTCCATAGACGCAATTTCGTCCGATGAAAGTCCGAACTCACTAAGAGCAAAGCTATCGTAAAGACTGTCCACAACGAAAATTGCAAAATCGAAACTAACATTATTACTACTTTAATCTTAGCATAACAATAATTGACAATAAAAGTATTACAAAAATAGTATTGTACCTCTTTCACTGACTTAACGACGAAAATTGAAATTTCCAAATTTTGGCACAAATTTTTTAAATTTTGCCAAATTAGCTCAACACGGATTTGAATTTGCACAACACAATTTCAAAGAGAGAATAGAGAATGAAGGGGTGCTGAATGAGGGGGGGTTTGATGCCTATTTATAGAAAAAATTTTGTATTTTTTTCAATTTTTTTGCTATTTTTTAAGTCCCCAACGGTAAAAAAAATCACTCAATGGTCAAAAAATTCACTCAACGGTCAAAAAAAACCGTTTTTTTGAGTCGTCTTGTCTCGAACACGGCCCACGGCCTGACTGCCCGACCGCCCCCGCCCATCTTCTTCTCTTCTCCTCGCCGTCTTGCTACTTTGTCTTCTTCTCTTCTCCTCATGCCTGCGCCATCGTCCTCGCCATCGCCCATTTCGCGACCACCGCCTCCTCGCCTCACAAGAATCAACCCATGCCTCCTCGGCGATGCCTCCTCGCCTCCTGCGGCGATGACCTTGCTTTCCTCATGGCGATGACTCCTCGCCTCCCCACGGCGCGGCGCGCCTCAAGCCGGCGGCGTCGCCTCACGCTCACATGCAGCGACTCCCGCCGCCTCCCGCGACGTCGACTCCTCGCCTCCTGCAGTGGTGCCTCCTCGCCTCGCTGCGGCCCGCCACCGCTCGACGACACCAACACACCGCGGCGCCATGCTGCCTCGACCCTCGACGACCGTCGCCTCCTCATCTGTTCGCGCCCGCCTGCGGCGCCACGCCGCCGACCCTCGACGACCCATCGCTTCTCATCCGTCCATGATCCATTTCAGGCGCTGGCGCCGCTTCGCCTGCTCCTCCTCCTCCCCCTCCGCTCGGTCAGATGGCGTCGTCGCGAGCCCGCGACGGCCTCCTCCTCCCTCCCTCCACCAAGAAGACTGCATGAAGCTTCTGCTCGCCTCCGGCTTGGCCGTCCCATTGCAGCCTCTCCTCCGCTCATTCCGGCCCCGCCCGCCTCGCCTCCGGCGTCCCCTGTCTTCTCATTGAACTGCAGTTCGCAGCTGCCGTCAGTCTGTCAGCACGGCACCCAAGATCGTTTGTGTCGTCTCGGCCGACCCATCTTAGAGGGCGACGACTTCTGCACCCATAAACAAGTCGCGGCCGTCTGCGTGCTTGGGCCAAACCTATAGTAGCGTGTTTCGGGCTGGCCCATTTGGCCAGCTCTACCTGCGTTTATACGTATTTGTCACATATATCCCTTACTTTTGTAAGTTTTGGCCAGACAGTCCTTTGACCCAAACGTGATCTGATACGTTCATAGTTGATCGGACGGTGGAGAGCGCCTTCTTAGGCTTAATCGTGGTCTACGCGCAGGGCCAGAGCAGCCACACGCGCTCCACCTCGACGGCGGCGCGCGCGAGGTGCTCGGGGAATTGGGAAATGCCCGCGCGAGCCCGGTGCTCTTGTAGGCGGGACCATGCTCGTTGCGCGCGGGTTCCGGCTTGTCTCTGCGGCCTGCCTTGCGTGGCGCGGCATCAGCGCCGCGCCGCGCCTCGCCGGGTCGGGGATGGCGGTCCCGGGGGCGTGGGCGAGGTTCCACGACTACGACGCCTCCATAACGGCGTGCGTCGAGAGGCGCGCGCTCCGGGAGGGGCGGCAGGTGCACGCGCACATGGTCAAGGCCAGGTACCGCCCCCCGGTGTACCTGGCGACGCGGCTGGTCATCATGTACGTGAGGTGCGGCGCGCTGGAGGACGCGCGCAACGTGCTCGACGGGATGCCGGAGCGGAATGTGGTGTCGTGGACGGCCATGATCTCGGGATATTCTCAGAGCGGCCGGCACGCCGAAGCCTTGGAGCTGTTCATCCGGATGCTAAGAGCTGGTAAATCATCTCAACCATTTGCTCTTAGACTTAGTTGTTGGATTGTGTCATTTGAGTAACATATTGCAATATATCATAAGCATCTCTCACTTATCATCCATGGGGTACAAATGTAGCCCCAATATCTTTAAAGATAGATGATACTAGTATTAGCACCATAGTTACTAGAAACGTAGTTCGTCCGAGTCGTGGTATGGGATTCAGGTTCGTAGTTCGCCACTTTTTCTTCTATTTTCCACTGCGAATATGAACCCTGTACCCTAAACCAGTTCGGGTTTGACGAATTCGGTTCGCGATTCACAGGGTTTTATAGCGAATCCGGTAACTATGATTAGCACACAACTCATTCATAATCCTTTGTACGACTGGACCACCTGCTAGATCATCGTTGTTATCTTCATTAAGATGTATTCTGCACTGTTATCCTCCAACAAAATTGTAGAACTTTGCCACCACAATTCTACCTGACAATCTGTTATTTCTCCCACTCTCCCTATTTTTCCTATTCAAGATGGCATCCGTCAATTCCAGTTTGGAAATTTGTTGATTGTTCTAGCATGCAGGCACCCTCCTCCTGTAGGGGTGATGTGATCACATGAATATCCTGAACCATCTGGATGTGTGTTTGATTTCCTTCAAGGATGAAACTACATGCAATACTAATTATGTCAAATTTGTAATTCATTTTACTTCTAACTGGCAGGATGCAAGCCTAATGAATTCACTTTGGCAACTGTTCTTACATCCTGTTCTGGCCCTCAAAGCATATGCCAGGTCAAACAAGTACATTCTCTTGTTGTCAAGATAAACTTTGAGTTGCACATGTTTGTTGGGAGTTCCCTTCTTGACATGTACGCCAAGACACAGAATATCCAAGAAGCTCGGAGGGTGTTCGATATGCTTCCAGAAAGGGATGTTGTTTCTTGTACCGCCATTATATCTGGCTATGCCCAGCTGGGCCTTGATGAGGAAGCCTTGGACTTGTTCAGGCAGTTGTACAGTGAGGGGATGCAATGCAATTATGTCACTTTCACGGCCCTTCTCACAGCATTGTCTGGGCTGGCTTCCCTGGATTATGGCAAGCAAGTTCATGGGCTAATACTTCGTAAAGAGTTGCCATTTTTCATTGTTCTACAGAATTCTTTGATTGATATGTACTCCAAATGTGGCAAGCTACTATACTCAAGAAGGGTATTTGACAACATGCCTGAGAGATCAATCATCAGTTGGAATGCGATGCTTATGGGATATGGAAGGCATGGCTTAGGGCATGAAGTTGTTCGTCTCTTTAGATATATGTGTGAAAGGGTGAAGCCTGACAGTGTTACTCTGTTGGCTGTTTTGTCAGGTTGTAGTCATGGTGGGCTGATTGATGAGGGCCTTGACATGTTCGATCTTATAGTCAAAGAACAAAGTGCAGCTCTCAACATTGGACATTACGGGTGTGTTATTGATCTCCTTGGACGTTCTGGACGATTGCAGAAGGCTTTAAATTTGATACAAGATATGCCATTTGAGCCAACTCCAGCAATTTGGGGTTCATTGCTTGGTGCTTGCAGAGTTCATATTAATGTTCATGTTGGTGAGCTTGTTGCTCAAAAGCTTCTGGACATGGAGCCAGGGAATGCTGGCAATTATGTGATCCTTTCCAACATTTATGCTGCTGCTGGGATGTGGAAAGGTGTTTTCAGAGTGAGGAAGTTAATGTTGGAGATGACAGTAACCAAGGAACCAGGGCAGAGCTGGATAATTCTTGACAAGGTTATCCACACCTTCCATTCAAGTGAGCGATTCCATCCCAGTAAGAAAGATATCGATGCTAAGATAAAACAGGTATATGTCGATATTAAAGCAGCTGGCTTTGTTCCCGACCTGAGCTGTGTACTGCATGATGTTGATGATGAGCAGAAAGAACGCATGCTTCTTGGCCACAGTGAGAAGCTAGCGATAACTTTTGGATTGATGAACACTCCTCCAGGTTTGACTATCCGGGTTATGAAGAATCTTCGCATTTGTGTTGACTGCCACAATTTTGCCAAGTTTGTTTCAAAAGTTTACAGAAGGGAGATATCCATTAGGGACAAAAATCGGTTTCATCTACTTGCAGAAGGAACTTGCACATGTGGAGATTACTGGTGAAAAATATGATGCTATATTGTTCATGTTGCTTTGTGTTGCGAGCAAGAACCCTAGGGTTCTTACTGTCGCCGGCCAGCAGGAGGGAGAGGGAGTTGAGAAGGAGGTAGGAGAGGAGAGTTCTTAATTTCTTTCTTGATTTCTAAGCAAAGCTCACCTCTCTTCAAATAGAGGTGTTACAGATAAAGATGGAGATCGAAAGGATCTCTTACAGATAAGGAGATCAAAAGGATCTCTTTCTAAACTAAGAGATCGAAAGGATCTCTTGCTAAACTAAATGTGATATTAAGGATCGACTTTCCAAAGAACTGAAATTATTTAAAGGAAGTCTCGGGACGTATCTCACGCGGACGCGTCAGCTGGACCCGCCGCCTGAGGTCGTTATCACAAGCTGTAGTACTAGCCCCACATAACATCTCTCCCCTCCTCGTGAAGCAGCTTGTTTGCGAGCTGAAAATCTGGATATTGTGTGGTGAACTTATGTAATGGAACCCATGAAGCGTCTGCTGCAAACGTACCCTACCACTGAACGAGGACATGACGAATGTCGCGTTGTAAACTAGCCTTGAGAATGGTCGAGGGAGTAGGAACCACACAACCATGCTGCACGTCAGGAAGAGCCAGCGGAACAGAAGGTGGTATGCCGTGGTATTTCTTCAAGAAGCCGACATGAAAGACGTTGTGGAGACAGGCACCTGGAGGCAAAGCAACTCGGTATGCGACAGAGCTGATTTTCTCCACTATTTTGTAAGGACCGTAATAACGCAGAGCAAACTTTCCTTTGGTGGAGCTACCGAGGGATGAAGCATGGTGATGGAGAAGGCGCAACCAAACCCAAGAGTTGATATCAAAAACCACCTCACGATGATTTAGATCATAGTATAGCTTGGCATGTTGCTAGGTTTGTAAAAGCTGTTCTCGAATGTCGCGAAGAAGCTCATCATGGTCAAGAAGAGTCCTGTCCACAGCCTGGACGTGGGCGTCGCCGGTCTCGTACGCGTGGAGGGACGAAGGATCTTGGCCATACACCACTTGGAACAGTGTCGACTTGAGAGCAGAGTGAAAGGTAGTGTTGTAGCTATATTCGACCTAGGAAAGCCAGTCAAGCCATTGGCGGGGACAATCTCCTGTGAGGCATGTTAAATACATAGCAATAACCTTATTGATTGCCTCAGTTTGCCCATCAGATCGAGGGTGGTAGGCGGAGCTCATGTTGAGGCGAACGCCTGCCAAACGAAACATCTCTTGCCAAAAGTCTAGTAAAAATAGGATCCCGATCACTGACGATGGAGGTTAGCATACCATGCAGCTTCACAATATTGTCGAAGAAACTCGAGCCACGGAGCTAGCTGTGTACGGATGAGCCAAGGGAACGAAATACACATATTTGGAGAAGCGAGCAATGACGGAGAGAATGATCGATTTTCCATCTACCTTGGGCAAACCCTTGATAAAATCCATGACAGTGTCAGACCAAGGTTGGAACAGAACGTCCAGGGGCTGGAGGAGGCCGGCTGGATGAAGATGCTCAGTCTTGTTCTTCTGACAAATAAGACAGGTACACACAAAGTCTTGGACAACGGTACATGCCCCTGGCACGTGGAAGTCGCAGCCTAGGCGATGGAGTGTCTTTTGCACACCCTGGTGAGATAGGCTATGAGCGGCTTCCAAGATGGCCGACAGGTGTGGTGAGGACGGTGCAACGTAGACCTGATCACCAAATGTGATGAGACCATTTAGCAGGCCCCATGGTGCGCTAAGCGAGCCGTCCGCTGTTTTGGCGACGATGGCGGTGAGCTCGGCGTCAGCGGTCACCTCATGACGAAGGTCAGTGAAGATGTTGAAGCTGGCAGGCAAAAGGGTGAGGAGCTCACCTGTCATATTGTCGCGCCTAGACAGTGCGTCAGCCACGGTGTTGAGGCGCCCCGGCCGGAATTCCACTGAAACCAAAACCAAAAAAGTTTGCTAACCCAATGGTGTTGTGGAATTGTGGACAACCTTTGATGGAGTAAGTACTTGAGGCTGTAGTGATCCGTGCGAACCACAAAAGGACAGCCCCAAAGATATGGTCGCCAATGTCGGACTGCCTAAACCAGTCCAATCAATTCGCGTTCATAGGTGGCCAACTTGGCATGGTGTGGAGCGATGGGTTTGCTGAAGAATGCAATGGGTCCGTCGCCTTGGTGCAGCACGATGCCGAAGTCGGAGCCCGAGGCGTCACATTCCAAGAGGAATGCCTTGGAGATGTTCAACATATGTAACATCGAAGCCGTTGACAAGGCCGCCTTAAGTGCTTAAAAGGTTGTTTCCACTTCTGGTGACCAACCAAAAGCCTCCCTGAGTATCTTAGTGAGGGGTGCCACAATCGTGCTGAAGTCGCAGATAAACTTGCGGTAGTACACCGCAAGGCCCAAGAATCCGCGGAGCACCTTGGTCATACGCGGCGCCGGCCACTCGGTGACTGCTTGTACCATGGTCGAATCCATGGCCACACCATCCATGGAGATTACGTGTCCTAAGTAAGTCACGGAAGAAGCACCAAAGATGCATTTGGACTTCTTCAAGAAGAGATGATGCTGCCGAAGAAGAAAGAACACCTCATGAACGTGGCGAAGATGATCCGACCAGGACGAACTGTAAACAAGATGTCGTCGAAGAACATGAGGACGAATCGGCGTAGGAACGGTAGGAGAATCTCGTTCATCAAGGCTTGGAACGTGGCTGACATGTTCGTCAATCCGAACGGCATGACGAGGAACTCGAAAAGTCCTTAGTGGTTGTAGAATGTTGTCTTGGTGATGTCATTCGGGTGCATGCGCACCTGATGGTACCCGGAGTGGAGGTCGAGTTTGGTGAAGAAGCGAACGCCGTTCAACTCGTCCAACAGCTCGTCGACCATGGGAATTGGGAATTTATCCTCGACGGTGAGCGTATTGAGTGCGTGGTAGTTCACACAGAACCGCCAGCGACCATCATGCTTCTTGACGAGAAGTACCGGTGAAGAGTAGGAGGATGTACTGTGCCTGATGATGTCTTGGTCCAACATGGTGGCACACTGGTGCTCCAGCTTGTCCTTGAGATGGTGCGGGTAGCGGTACGGTCGAACCGAGACCGGTGCCGCCTCAGGCCACAATTGAATGCGGTGGTCCTAAGAGCATGCCGGCGGTAGACCGCTTGGCTCGGCGAATAGGTCGGTGAAGTTGTCTAGCAGATCGTTGAGGAGGTCCTGGCCGGCGCAAGCTAGCGCACGCGAGCGGTGAAGGGCTGGGGCACTGTGCCACGTGACACGGTGATCATCGTGCCAGAAAGACATGGTGAGCAAATTGAAATCCCAGAGAATGGGACCCAAAGTGCGCAACCATTGGACGCCCATGATGACATGAAACCCATCCAACGCGATGGCATAACCGTCGATGCGGAAGGCTTCGTTGTCCACGTGAAGCAGGAGGCCGAGGCAGACGCCGACGCATGGGAGGTGTTCGTTGTTGGGCACCACGACGGTAAGGTGTTGTCGGGGAGACAAGGTCATCCCTGCGGTCTGGACGGCAGCGGCGCTGAGAAAATTGTGGGTAGAGCCAGAGTCGATGAGGGTGGTGAACTCACGAGTGCCCACCCGGACTCGCAATTGCATGGTGTCGCCTACTTGCCTGATTGGATCCCCGTAAGGGCATTGAGCGAGATGTTGGGATCCTGATCAATGTCGTCGACGGTGTCATATTCGATGTCGTCATCTAGAACCACCAGTTCGGTGCCTATGTCGATGTATGTGAGGAACGGTTGCTAGCGGTGGTGGTCGACAACAAATTCGTCATCGCAATTGTAACCCAGTCCTTTAGCGCGTCGATCGACGAGCTCGGCCGAAGTGAGGTGTTGATACAGCTAGGGAGGTCGTTGTCCTGTGGCGGGACCTGTGGTACTGGTCATGTCGTTGGGCAGTCGTGGGCCGGTAGGGAGTGGGATGGACGGCCGGTTCGGAGGACACCACGACGGTCGGCCCGGTGTGGACGGCGTGGAGGTGACGTCGGCTGTGAGCTGCGCGTGCTTTTCGTAAGCACGGGCAAGATTCATGGCAACTTGGAGGTTCGCCGGTTGTTGGAGCTCGACGTCTGTGCGAAGGTCGTTGAGGCCGGATGTGAAGAGCTGGACCTGTTGACGAGTGCTGAGAGCATCGGCACGGCAAAGAAGAGCCATGAACTTGTCTTGAAATTCTTTGACTGTGCGGCACCCCGTGTCATTACCCAGGAGGTAATCACACTTAGGCATACAGATTACTTCTCGTGTTAACAATTGTGATAATTACATGCTTAATGGAACCGAGATTATGAGTTGATCAATGTTTTGACAGATTTTTATTAAACACTAATTACCGATTACTGTTGCTAAGATTAGATTAGTTACGCGGGTTCTCACATCCTCTCCCCCTTGGAACAATTTCGTCCCCGAAATTACGATCTTACCCGAACAGGTTGGGCTAGGTTGTGTGTTGCCATACACAGTTAAGCAAATAACAACAATAAACATTGAGATGCCAAAAAGATCCAATTCCTATACTAGTTGAGTCTCTCGTGCTCAGTAACGCTTGAGATCCCGTTCTCAAGACCGCCCAAACCACGTGTTTGGGACCGCTCAGAGCTTGCCTCTGAGTGCGAACCTACACTACCCTGGATCCACGTGCCCAGGTACGCTCGAGATCCTGTTCTCGAGACCGCCCAACTACGTGTTGGGAAACGCTCAGGACTCATTCCTGAGTACGCCCAAGACTTCGCTCCTGGGTACGCTAGAGCTATACGCTCGGAGTGCCACGGACCACTCGTCCGGGAAATCTGATATGCAGAAGCGGGATAAGTCATATTTTTACATCGCCAGCCTTTATGTATTTCCTTTAAGTATACATTATTTATTTTAAAATGCTGACGGGTCTTTTGAATTATACAGATGACAAGGTAAGAAAGACTATGGGTATGGTCCGTACTCATCCAACAAGTGGAAGAGCGGGTCCATGCCAGAGTTCTACTCCATGCCTCTAGTCCAGGCACTAACATCTAAATCTTATGGTGATACCCCATGCTCACATTTGCTAGCTTGGGTTGAATGGTGAAATTGAAAGACTGATACAAGCTAATTATACATTAAGTTCTGACGCGATACAAACTGACATGCTTAATGCACATAATAAGGATAACAACCGATACAACATGGAAACCTCCATAGCTAGATCGAAATCTACTCAAGACCCATACCAACTAGGGTGCCACGGGTGTGGTGTCGGATGGATCACCCTCCTCATCCTCCGTACCCTGACTAGTACCGACATCTCCCGCCGCACGGCTGGTGCTAGGGTCACTAAGGTAGGTGCGGTAGATCTCCTCTATGAAAGTAGTGTCTCGAACTGGGTCAGGGTGTACAGACATGTGAGGAAGTGTGTAATCTGGGGTGGGTAATGGGACCTCTGCTATGTCCCTCTGGGGTGGTGGAGTGGGGATATATGGGTAAGGGAAGGGGGGAGTGACCGCGGTGTAATAGGGATCATATGATGGGGCAAATCTGGGATCAGATGGGAATACTGGAATAAAATCGTCATCCATGTAGGGTGGGAAAGTAGAAGGTGGTGGAGCAGATGGAGGAACGTGAGGTGGAGCTGGGGGTGGAGGTGGAGCTCTGGGGGCACTGGCTCGCGGCTGAGGTGAGGAAGGAATGTAATGAGGTGCACTAGGTCCTGGAACAAAAGACATGACGGCCCTCCTCAGTGTCCTATACTCACACTGCCAATGCCGGGATCTCTCCTCGGCATTCCCTAAGGCTCCCTGAGTAGCATTATGCAGGAGGTTACTAGCCAGCAACATCGTGCTGGTAGTCTCCCTCTGTGCTGCTACAACTGATGGGGGTAGTGGTGGGTGGGGAGGGGTAGATCTAGGGCGATACTGCTGTCCTAAACTCCCTGGGGCTATGGCGGGTACATCCGCAAAAGGTGTCCCTCTCAGCTGATCATGAAAATAGGCACTAAGGGCTAGAGTGGCCCTACGAGCTACATGCTGTAACGGGATATAGTCCTCCCTCGTATGCCACTCCTCTACAAGATATAAACTATAGGTGAGATCTAGAGGAATCCCTGTAACATAAACCCCTACTAGCATCTGGGTGTCCTCCACCCGAAGCTCGTGGAAGAACTCTGGGAAAGACGCTCCTAGGTGGTGAAGTAACCGTCCTAAATACACCACATGCTCTCCATGTATCCTCTCAGCCGGCATGCTGAACCTATTCATCCTGCAGTAGGAAATTACCTTAGGTTAGTAATGGTGCCACTTTTAAGAGAAGGAAAGCGATTAATATAATACTTTTGAGGTGAGGGTGAGGATAGAAAATGACATGTAGACTAGAGTAAATAGAATACTTAGTGCAATATAGCAAGTGGGAAAAACACACCTAAGTTTTGCAACAGTTTCTACTTATTAGCGTGGCCCAATCTTATTGCTCTGATACCACCTGCGGCGCCCCGTGTCATTACCCAGGAGGTAATCACACTTAGGCATACGGATTACTATTCGTTTGCCCAGTAAAACACTGCTCCAATGAATAGTAAGCCATTTATCAGAGTAGCGTAGCAGAACAATAAGATAGAAACTGTTCTTTATTACAACAGAACCACACAAAACTAATGTGCTAATTACAATTACTTAATTACAATGGGTAATACACTTCCCACTCTTGCCTGCTAGGTCTAAATGGCGGTCTATTCGCCCCACGAGGCAGATAGGGCGTCCACCTCACCCTGTTCCTCACGACCAACGCCCGCGTCGTTAGCGGTCTCCAAGGTACCTGCGAATCCCCCATCCCACTCGGGATAGCTCCCGGTCGGATTAGGATCTAAGCAAAGGGAGAGATAGCAAGAGTGAGTACTATAGTGTACTCAGCAAGCATTAATAGCCAAAATGCAATTGATGACTCTAAATTCCGTCCTTAATCAAATTTCTACCTCATCTCTCTTTCTGAAAATAAGTTTTCAAAACTTAGGTTGCAACTTTTAATTAAGAAGAGACTACTTGTTTACTCGGAGAGAAGAAAGACCCCTGGCGGTTCCCGTAGACTCCAATCTAGGAGACTGGCATGAATTCATGATTTGTTATAGTACTGCGCAGGCTTGTACCACTTTACCCATAGTAATTCTGAACCCTAAATGAGCCAGGTCCCCAGCATTTCCTTAGATGCGGGTTCGAGTTCAGAATACAGAACGTTTTCCAAGTTACGTGATCAAGTCTCCACCTATTACTTTCTGTCGATGCTGATTTAATCACGTTGCTGACCTCGTCATACACCGAGTTCCGGTAATGTTGGTTGGGACGGCCACCGTCCGTGCCCAACACTCCGCCTTGGGGCGGCGCACTTCCGTGCCCAAAAACACTCCAATGTGTCCTGCTAGGAGAATCTTAATTACGTAAAGAGGTAACCTTTCGCTACCAGAATAGAAAATGGTTGGTATCAATTACGACCTCGACCGAGTAAGAGTTTTGTTTGTCCTTATATTATAACCACCCGTAAAAAGGGACCCACCTCTTACCTCAACATCATCGTCATCGTAGTATTTCCCCACCCGGGTCCCCTTTTACCAACCTATTAGCTTCCATCTCTTTCTTTCACATTTCTTAATTCTGTTCATCTCTTTTATCTTTCTTATATTTTCATTTTCATCTCATTCATTCGAATTGATTTTTGAAAAATAGTTTTGATGCAATACATATAAGATAGAGCAATATACGGTTTACATTTAATATAGCTATGTTAATGAACAAGGGAGTAGCTTGCCTTTGAAGAAGAAGAAACGAGCGGTGGTGATGAACTTGATAACAACTACGCCTGTCGGTTCGTCCACTGCAATATACACGACGGTGCGAGTAATAAATAAATAACTAAATACCTATAGGCAAATTGAGTGCTATTGCATATTAGTTAGATAATTTTATTTTTGGCCTATATTAATTTTTTATAACCTTTTTCTGTTTTCAAACCTCCCGCTAAGTTAGCACTCCCTTAATTAAAATCGTTCTACGCTCTAAAGGTTTTAATTAGGATCGTGATCAACCAAACTAACTTAATCGCATAGAAGGTAAAAGGTTATACAAGCTCGCATTCTAATAAGTCTACCAATTTTTATTTGCGCACACCCATGCAGTTGGTTTTATTTACTCGCTAACACATGCATTGAAAAGTCTAAATAACCCAGGGTTCTGACTTTCTAACGTAGCATGCTACCACTCTAAAATTGTAGGTTTAATACGCCCAAAACTAACTTTTTAGCTAACTGCTGCTGCTACTAAAATTACCTACTAAGATTCATTAGAGAATTACTTAATTATCCTAAATTTTGCCTATCTACAATTCCTAACTCTAGTCTTAACCCTAATTAGCAAACCTCTAATTCCTAACCCTACCCACTCTCTCTCTCTCTCTCTCTCTCTTTTCTCTCCTTCCAGCCACCACATACCAACCCATCTCCCCCATTCGGCCGAAATTTCCCAGGCTGGCTCCTTCTCCCCCAAATCTTCCCCCAAACTCCCACCTCTCTTCTTAGATACCCTCCATGGCAAGGCTTGCTCCCACCGGTCTCCTCTTCAGCGGCGAGCTCGGCATCATCCACCGCCAGCCTCCCTCTCCTTTCTCCCCATGGTGCCATCTCTAATCTCCAGTCGGCTCCTCTCGGTCTCTTGCGCGTTTCTTCCCCGTGTTGTCATCGCCATCGCTCGCTTCTCCAACGCCCCGCCAATCGCCACGCCACTGACCCGTGTGTCTCGCCTCGGCCGCTTGCTTCTCCCTCGTCGCCTTCTCGTGATCTTGCCTCTGGCTCGGTCTTGTGGGCCCCAGAGCCTCGGCTCCATGGGCCTGCCGCCTCTCTCCACTTCTTTGTCGCCACCGCCCACTCTGCGGCCTCTCCTCTTCTCCTGCCATCCGCTCTGAGCCCGGTTCGCTTAACGCCTCCTCCGCTCCTAGCGTCCCCTACTAACCTCCTCGGCCTGCTTCGCCCCGCTTCTTTGCTCTCATTTCTCAGCGCGGCCAGAGGCAGGCGCCTCGATCCGGTTTGATCCTCTTGGTCCAGACGCACTCGGCTTGGCTGGCTCGGCCTACGGCCACCGGCACCTTGGCCCGACTGCTCTTCTATCTACACTCGGCCTATGCACAGCTCTCTCTTCTAACCTCCCCTCAAAAGTTACTTTGATTTAATTATTTTTGTTGATTTAGTTTTACTGATGTGAGTTTATTGCTCTTATGCATGAAACATGCATGCTGGATGCAGCTAAGGGACTTGCTAATGAGGTTAGTGAAGCCTAAATAATGAAATGATTAGCTACACCTGAGCCCTTAAGGTACAAAGCATCCTTATCTTCTATCCTCTCTAATGCTCTGTGATGAAATGCAACTGAGAGCTATGTGCAACACTACTGGGGGATGCTCTATGGTGAATGATGTGCATAAGGGAAAGCTCTAGGGTACCATTATGGATTACCTCTTGCTGAGATTTAGAATGGGAAAGAGGATGGTAGTGCCCTGGTGCTCTCCTCTTCTCCCTTGTTGTGATCGGCTTGCAAGCGGTGATGATGTGAACTCTGAGCTTGCTCCTCTTCCTTGTGGGCTTGATGACTGGTAATGTAATGGCTTTGGCTCTGCAGGTCTTGCTCTTCTCCCTTACTCCCTTCCTCCTTCCTTCTTATGGTTTGGTGATGGTATTGTGTGAGCCATGGTGGTGATATTGATTATTCTTGTGGTTGTGGGTTGTGCTGATTGGGGGCTTTGTTGGATTTCTTGGGCTCGATCCAAAGATCAAATGTTGTTCATGGGAGCTTTGCTTAACTTGCTACTGGGTGGTGTTTTCTTGCCTTTGGCTGAGGAGGGGATGAAAATGGGGAAGGTTTGTGAGGCTTGTGTGCTGGTCTTATGAGAAGGGGGATGGTTTTACAGAAGAAATGCCTTTGGTCGGCAAGGAAACAAACTTGGTCGCCTTATCCAAGACTGTGGATTCTCTTTTTACCCTACTACTATTCTTTTTCTTACCATGCCCTTATCCCCTGGGTCTTCTCTTCCTCCTGTGCTTCACTTGACCTCCTTCCTGAGCTTCCTTTCTCTTGGCTCTTCTTGGTACATGCTACTGGGCAGGGTTTCGGGTATGAGGTTGATGCTACACTGCCTGCCTGGATAGGGATGGCCTGCTAAATGCCTTTGGTATACTTTGGGTTATGGGAAGAATTGGTTTGTTGCTCTGAATGTACAGGTTGGGCTTTACTACTAGGCTATGCATCTATGTTTCTTTGTGATGCACTCCTGGCTTAGAAAAGGGCAGGGGTGATGAGAAATAGAGGTGACATCTGCCTCTGTGAACTTTGATGGGCTGCTATGCTTGGCTACTTGGTTATGTACCTTTGCTTTATCTTCATTGCCCTCTCATGATACTGTTTACATAAGAACCTGTTGGTCCATGGTTACTAATTGAGGATGAAATGTGAGGGATTTGTGCTGGTCTTTGGCCGGGAAGAAATGAGAATAACTGCTAAATGTGGGTTTATGCTGGCTCTATTGTGGCATGCTGGTTTCGGCATACCCGATGATGCTTTGGCTGAGGGTTGGGTTTAATGGAATGTGAAATGGGGCTTGTGGGACCCTATGATGCTCTGGCTGAGGGTAGGATTAAATGAGATGCGCCTTGTGGGATTATGCTGCGATTGCGGTAAGTGCAAAAAGGTGGGTGTTGGATTCTACTGATGCCGGATGAGGAGAGCCCTAGAAGTAAATGGTGCTTATTGACTCTGGTTGGCAAGGCTATCTTGATCACTAAAGGGGCCGACTAACTCGGGTTGGTCCGGGTACCTTGATGATCGAGGGGCCGACTGACCTAGGTTGATATGGGACCCCTATCGTACTTCAGGAAATTCTGACGGCCGTTCTCTACACTCTAATATTCACTTATAAAAGCTACTAACAGCTATACTAATTGCTTTTCTAAGTTTTTGGTAGACTATGGTGGTGGGTGTCTGAACAGGTAGGAGGCAAATGGATGGAAAGCAAGGGCGGCTTCGGGGATAAGCGTGCAAGATTGCTAATCTGAATGCAACTAACTCCTGTAATTTTATTGCAATTACTTGAGATCATCTTTGCACCAAAACTGATTTGTAAAATACTTATGTAATAATGGATTTATTGAGATGATGCTAATGATGATGATGATAATGATAAGGCACTGGTCTTTATCTTGATTCATGTTAACAATTGTGATAATTACATGCTTAATGGAACCGAGATTATGAGTTGATCAATGTTTTGACAGATTTTTATTAAACACTAATTACCGATTACTGTTGCTAAGATTAGATTAGTTACGCGGGTTCTCACAGACTGATCCCTCATGTCGTAGTCGGGCTAATTCGCCCAAGGGGTTGCTCCGGATGGGAGGCCTGAAGCAGAGGTGACAAAACTCCATGAATTGCGGCCAAGATGGTGTTCCTTCATCACACTCCAATTGATAGTACCACTATTGAGCGGTACTGATGAGATGGTATGAGGCGAGCCATACTTTGTTAGCCTTATCAGTACGTTGGCCACAGAAGAACTGTTTGCATCAGTTCAACCGTGCCAATGGGTCATCTTCGCCATCGTAGATTGGGAACTCCAGTTTATGGTAGCGGGGAACATCGGATGCGGAGGTGTTTGATTGGGTGGTGGCGGTTGGCAGTGGTGGTTAATGGGAAAATTGTCCTGATCTTTCGATGAGGATGATACACTTGATTTGGTGGAAGCTAACTCTCACGATCCAGGCTACAACCGTGCGACGGCCGTTGCACCTGCAATTGTTGAACCAACTTCACGTTCGTTATCGACCTTGCCGATAGCGAGATCGACCTGACCACGAAGGTCTTTTCCTGCATGCAATCAAGAATCAAGAAAGAAAAATAGATGAAAACTTGCTGAATAGGATTTGAGGAACAACGATAGATGTATTGAATAATTTGGGGTTCCGAAGACAAGGTCTGGTTGTACTAGCCACACAAGCAAACGATGTATAAAGTAGCAAAGCTAAACTTTAATCCCACCAAACCCTGAGGGTGGTGGCCACTATATAAAGGAGGAAGAGCGGTTGGCGGCCACCTCATGCACGACCTAAAGTTGAATCTATCTCTAACTCCCGTAGCACACAAAGATTCTTTCCTAATACAGTTATGGAAATATTACAATCGACTATCTAAAAGATATCCTAGAGTGGTCTTGAGGAGGCCCTGAGGAGGTCCTGGAGTGGTAGTAGAAGATCTCCTGGTGGTCATGAAAGACCTTCTAGGTGGTCGTGGACGACCTCCTGGGTGGTCATGGAAGAGTGGTCTTGATGAGGCCTCGAGGAGGTCCTGGAGTGGTAGTGGAAGACCTCTAGGTGGTCGTGGAAGACCTTCTAGGTGGTCGTGGACGACTTCCTGGGTGGTCGTGGAAGAGGTCCTGGGTGGTCGTGGGAGACCTCCTGGGAGGTCGTGGAAGACCTCCGGGTGGTCGAGAGGTCCTAACGAGGAGGTCCTGGAGGAGGTCCTGGAGCAGGTCCTGGAGGGAGGTCCTGGAGGAGGTCTTGAACTCTTGCTGTCCGATCCTTGATTCCTAAGTAAAATAATATCACTTGCTTTAGGCAGCATCATAGAGTTCATAGAATATGGATGCACTTCGAGAAACGAAGTTACCTGATAATTTAGTTGGCGAGCACGTGCTCTAGTAATTGGGTCCTTGCATGTCAGAAGTAGTAGGGATGGTTGTATCAGTGGAAGGGATGTCCTCATCATCCTCCCTTTCTTGAATTGGAGTCGTCCGCGACTCCAGGTCATCTTCTACTCCCAAGTATAGCTTCAAATATGCAATATTAAATGTGGGACTAACCCCAAAATCTGCAGGCAGATCAAGCTTATATGCATTATTATTAATCTTTTCTAACACTTTAAAAAGGCCATCTACACGAGGTATGAGTTTAGGCTTTCTCAATTCAGGGAATCGTTCTTTACGCAAGTGTAACCACACAGGATCACCAGGTTCAAAAGTAACATGCTTGCGTCCCTGACTACTAGCAACTTTATATTTAGCATTCATAAGTTCAATGTTCTCTTTAGTCGTCTCATGCATCTTAAGAATCAAATCAGCACGTTGTTGACAATCAAAATTTAACGTCTCCGAAGTTGGAAGAGGCAACAAGTCGATATGTGCACGAGGTATGAAACCATAAACAATCTCAAAAGGACATGTTTTGGTTGTAGAATGCAGCGAGCGATTATAAGCAAATTCCACATGAGGCAAACATTCCTCTCACATTTTTAAGTTCTTTTTAAGCACAGCCCTAAGCATAGTAGACAAAATTCTATTGACTACCTCAGTTTGTCCATCGGTTTGGGGATGACAAGTAGTGGAACATAACAGCTTAGTCCCCAACTTAGCCCACAATGTTCTCCAAAAATGACTAAGAAATTTAGCATCACGATCTGAAACTATCGTATTCGGAATGCCATGCAAGCGAACAATTTCCTTAAAGAACAAATCAACAACATTTGTAGCATCATCACTTTTATGACATGGTATAAAATGAGCCATCTTAGAGAATCTATCCACGACAACAAAAATACTATCGCTCCCCTTCTTTGTTCTAGGCAGCCCTAAAACAAAGTCCATCGAAATATCTTCCCAAGGTGTGCATGGGATAGGCAGAGGCATGTATAAACTATGAGGATTAAGTCGTGACTTAGCTTTTTGGCACGTGGTGCAGCGGGCAATGAAGCGTTCGACGTCACGCCTCATCTTTGGCCAATAAAAATGTTGGGTCAGAATATCCTCGGTCTTCTTCACGTCGAAGTGACCCATCAATCCTCCTCCATGCACCTCCTGTAACAACAAAAGACGAACGGAGCTAGCTGGAATGCATAACTTGTTAGCACGGTACACGAACCCATCATGCAACACAAATTTATTCCAACCCTTTCCCTCTTGACAATTGAGCAACACATCTGTAAAATCAGCATCATGCATATATTGTTCCTTTATTGTCTCTAATCCAAAGATTTTGAAGTCAAATTGTGAAAGCATGGTGTATCTCCTAGACAATGCATCAGCTATGACGTTGTCTTTGCCCTTTTTATGTTTAATGACATAAGGGAAAGACTCAATAAATTCAACCCACTTAGCATGTCTACGGTTCAGATTGGTTTGACTTCGAATATGTTTCAAGGATTCATGATCAGAATGTATTACAAACTCTTTGGGTCATAAATAATGCTGCTACGTTTCCAAAGTTCGAACTAGAGCATATAATTCTTTATCATAGGTAGAGTAGTTCAAACTAGGTCCACTTAATTTTTCACTAAAGTAAGCAACAGACTTTCCTCCTTGGATTAGCACACCACCAAGACCTATGCCACTAGCATCATATTCTAATTCAAAAGTCTTGCTGAAATCAGGAAGTTGAAGCAAAGGAGCGTGTGTCAATTTATCTTTGAGAGCGTCTAAAGCTTGTTGTTGTTTGGTGCCCCAAGTGAAAGGAACACCTTTCTTTGTAAGCTCATTCAGCGAGGCAGCGATGGTGCTGAAATCCCGAACAAAACGCAGATAGAAACCAGCGAGCCTGAGAAAACTCCGCACTTGTGTGACCATTTTAGGAGGCGGCCAACTCTGGATAGTGACGATCTTGGCTTGATCAACTTCAATGCCCTGTGGAGTAACAACATAGCCAAGAAACGATACTCGATCGGTACAAAATGTGCACTTCTCTAGGTTACCAAATAAATGTTCATCACGTAAAACATTAAAAACAGCACGTAAATGCTCCAAATGTTCTTCTAATGACTTGCTGTAAATCAATATATCATCAAAGTATACTATCACAAACTTGCTAATGAAAGCACGCAAAACTTCGTTCATTAATCTCATGAAAGTGCTAGGTGTATTAGTTAAACCAAAAGACATCACTAACCACTCATACAGTCCGAACTTAGTTTTAAATGTTGTTTTCCACTCATCTCCTAACTTCGTGTGAATTTGATGGTAACCACTACTCAAATCAACTTTAGAGAAAACAGTAGAACCACTTAGTTCATCAAGCATATCATCTAACCTAGGAATAGGATGATGATAACGAATAGTGATATTATTAATAGCTCTACAATCTACACACATACGCCACGAACCATATTTCTTAGGAATTAATATGACAGGAACAACACAAGGACTGAGAGATTCGCACACATAACCTTTGTCGAGCAATTCTTGTACTTGGCGCTGAATTTCTTTTGTCTCCTCTGGGTTGGTCCTATACGGCGCCTGATTAATGAATAAGTGTACCGAATTAAGTCGATTTAATGCTCTATGCCTTGAATAGGTGGCAGCCCCGGTGGTACCTCCTTCGGAAATACAGCAACATATTCTTGCAAAAGGTTAGCAACAACAGGAGGCAAGGATGGAGGCAGATCCTCAAATGAGAACAAAGTATCCTTGCATACCAAAGCATAGCACACAAAGTCATGGGGCTGCAAAGTACTGATTTCAGATTTAGTTGCAAGCAGAACATGACCCTTTAACTTAATTTCCTTTTTTGTAGCACTAGGTTCTTTCTTTGATTGATCGACAAAGTCCTTCGCAACAATCTGATTTTCACTTTTACTACTAGCCTTGTCACGCTTAGCTCTCTTTAATTCATCTTTTAAAATAGCCTCAGGTGACATGGGCAGCAAGCTAATCTTCGTCCATTTAAATGTGAGAGTATATCGCTTGGTTCGACCATGATGTACAACATCTCTATCATATTGCCAAGGTCTACCTAGCAGCAAAGAACAAGCTTGCATAGGCACTACGTCACACTCAACATAGTCATGATATGAACCAATGGAGAAGTGTACTCATGCAACGCGTGTTACCTTGAGCTTACTGCAATTATTGAACCACTGGATGTAGTAGGGACGGTGGTGTGGTTGAGTGGCCAAGCAAAACTTCTCGACCATGTCTATGCTCACCAAATTGTTGTAGCTGCCCCCGTCGATGATCACACGGCACAAGCTGTCCTTGACGACGAATTTTGTTTGAAACAAGTTGTGGCGCTGATTCTGTTCGGCACGCTCCATTTGTGCACTAAGTACACATTGTGTGATGATGCTCAAGTACTTATCCGCGAGGCCAGCGCTGATGTGTTCCTCCTCACGATTAGAATCATTGTCGTTTCCTACAGGGTCAGCAAGCAAAGTATCTTCTTCTTTTATGTCACTAGCTGAAGTGTACTCACCATTATCCTTGATCAAGAGGGCGCGCTTGCTAGGACAGTGTAACATCCCAAAAAATGCATAATTGCAAAAATATGGGATTTTTTAAAAATTTTGTGTGAATATTTGTTGCCATCATTTTTGCTTGCATTTTTTTAGATTTATTTGAATTTCATATATTCTTTTGCTAGCATAGTGTTAAGAAATAAAAACCATAAAGACATAAAATCATAAAGCCGAAAACCCTAGAAGCAAAAATCCTAAATGTGGAAACCCTATAAACGTAAAATTTTAAAAGCAAAAGAATCAAGTAAAAGTAAGATTTACTTAAAGAGCATTGCCTTTGAAATATCTTTCAGAGCATAAAACCCTAAGATTCGAAACTTTGTACTCTAAGCGTCCAAAGGCCTGGTTAAAATAACTCATCTAATATTAGGGTTTATCTCTTATCACGTAAGAATTTTCCAAACTGAAACCACCACTTTTTTTCCCAATTTTTCACCTATTCTTGTTGCTGGATTTACTGTTCCTCGGGCTATCTACTATTCCTCGGGTTCGAGTCGCATTTGGGCTAGTCGACTCGGTTCAACCGAACCGACCAACACGCTCGTGCCTGGTCATCTTCTTCTTGCTCCCCTCAGCCGAACCAGAGCCAATGCACTTCATCGCCCATGCCGCCGCTAGCCATCCTCGCCACGCGTGCGCCATGCCGCCATCCACTGTCGCCTCGCCGATGCCACATGCTCGCCACGTAGTTGCAGCTCTGGCATTCCACCCGCACAGCGCGCTCGACCTCTTGCCAGCCATCAACGCCCGCGCCTTGCATGAGCGCCACGATGGCCAGCGCCCATGTCAAGCATTCGAGTGCGCCGCCGAGCCCATCCCTCCTTGCCTATAAGTGGTCGCCTAAGCCATGGCTTGGTCCCGGCTTTGCCTCCCCACTCTACCTTGCTCCCACACTTAAAGCTCCAAGGAACCCAAAGCGCTGCGCCGTCGATTGAGCCCCACACCGCCATTTCGTTTTCCCCTCTTCCTCCGCCATGGCGCCGGCGCCTCCCTAGCTTCCCCTCCCAGCCCACCAAGCCCTCCGTGCCACCTCAACGATGCTCCGCGCCGGCCGCAAGTTCCACTTTCGCCCGATCCGTCGCCAAGCCGCCGAAGCTGCTATGCCCCGCCCGTGGATCCCCGGTGCGATTCCCCGCACGTGGAGCAACCTTGCGCCTCCCCCGACCTCCCTCAACTGCTGATAGGAGCCTCCTCCCCTCGCCAAGTCGTCGTCGCCGCCGCGGCGAGCCCTCCTCGCCGCCGCGGCGAGCCCTCCGCGCCGCCATGGGCCTCCGCCGCCGGCTCACCCTGGCATCTCCCCGACCTCGGCAACCACTCCGGTGAGTTCTCCTCACCCGTCCGATGCTCGTGCTCGTCCTAACTTCTCCCCTCTTCCACCACAGCGCCACTGCGCCGTCAGCTCCTCCACGCCCAGCCGCCACATGCCGCCGCCAGTGCGCCCCAGTGCCACCCGAGCTGCGCTGCTACCACCCCCGGGGCCGCCTCGCCCGCGTTGCTCCATTTTTCCCTTCAGTGGCCGCCTTCGCCGTCTCCATCGCCTGCGACAAGTGCGCCTGAGCCACTCTGCCCTTCCCTATTCGGCCACCTCCTTGTCTCTGGTTATTTCTCTCCCAGTGTAAGTATGGGTGTATGACAGTAAATCCATGGGAATAGGTTTGTAGTGAGATGTTCAATACTCTAGATGAGTATGTATATGCATTTTGATTAGAATGATTTGTGAATGATTTGAGTAATTAGCTTAAGGATGTTACAAGGTTAATTAGTTGAACATCCACAAATTGAATGACTAATTGAGCTCTCAAGGAGTTGCTTAACAATTGAGTAATAGATCTAGTAAGAAATATAGTTGTCAGACACTTGAATGATTGAACAGAGAAGGTTCTAAGAAGTTTAACCTTTGGTACTATTAATTCATTAAACTACTCTATTGCCAGTTGTTGATCAGAGAAGTATTATTTGAAATATGAAATGTCAGTAAAATCCCTCTTGATTACCAATCCATCTAGTGCAAGCAAGTGTTGTGACTATCAGTTAGGTTATTCAAATGAGTTAACCTATTTGAATTTTGATATTTGAAAGTAGACAGTAGCACCTCATTTCAGATTTGTGTCTGTTGTAGTTTACATAAACAGGGCAGTGTGTAGGTAAAATCTGAAATGGCAAAAGACTTATAAACATGATGACTGATTGTGAATCACCCAAATTGTTTAACAGATGAATATTTGGAGTATTAAGAAATTTAGTTAACACATATTCATTCTCTTAGCCAATCCTCAATTTTGGAAATGCATGATCAGATAAGGTAAAATGACATTGTCAGTGAGCTAGTGACGTCCTGATAAAACTGGTTAAAGCACAGTATTGATGCAATTAGTTATTTGATCACTCAAAGATTAATTAACAAATGTAATTAACAATGGATAAGTGAATTTTGTAAGAAGTTCAGTTAACCAACTCTCTTAATCTGAAAATAATAAGGATTAATAGTAGGCTTTGGAGTCAACAGTAGCATTAGGTAATTGAATTGGGTATTACAAATTAGTAAATCAATCAGAGATTTAAAAATCATTAGTATATACTTAGTCAATATCATTAATGTCTAGGCAACCAAAATTAACCCCAGGTCATTAGCTATCGTCTAATAAAAGGTTAGATTACTAACAAAGAGCAATGTCAACTAGAACAATAATATGACATACATTTCACCTATAATTAGGTCTTATCGGCAAATAGGAAGTAATAACTAAAATAATCAAGAAAACATATAAAATGATTGATTTTGACTGTATGACCATCGTGGATGTATACATAGAATACCTGTAGAGAGTAATTGTGAATACTAGGTGGCCTGTTAAGGAAAACATCACCTAGGCTAGGTATTGTCCGTTGTCATCCATTCCTAGTAGCAATACAATTCCTGATCCGTGAGTAGATCTGAAAGTAATACCTAACTAGGTAATCTCTCCCATCTAGTTAACCAGTGAGGAATGTTCCTGTGAACATTCTCTCTCTCCCTGCTAGATTTATCCACTTTGGTCTGAAGAATTTCCTTCATTCCAGTTATCAGTAGATATATTTTGTCTGTAGTATTTCCTTCATCAACTCTTTTGGGAATACTTTTGTCTGTAGTATTTCCTTCATCAACTCCTTGGGTTATACTTCATCTGAAGTATTTCCTTCATCCACTCCATTAGGTGTGATTAGTTTCATCGGGAATACTTCGTCCTCCCAAGTTGTCGTTAGAAATGTTTGCTTTAATTCGAAGTATTTCTTTCTGTTTGTATTTGGATTTATTGGATTTCATTTGGTTGTTTTCAGTTGCACTTGGATTTAATCGTATACTACGTAGTTAGACTCTAACGCTGTGATGGGACAACAATCCCAACAAGAACAAGGTTGGAATGAAGATTGTCTGAGCGTTGAATAGGATGATCATCAGCATATTGAGCGGGATGATTATCAGAACCTTGAGCTAGAACAGGGTCAGGGTTATCAGAATATTGAGCAAGGCGAGTCAATGCTTTGATCATATTGCACCTACTGTTTGCAATTATATTGTTTTAAATTATGAAATTGCATTGCTATGTTTTATACAAATATATTGGTCTAGCTCATAGTTAATGCCTTAATAATAATTGTGTATTAAATTCCAATCCTTGAATTTGGACACTATCCTTGTCACCCTAGAATTAATGGTTAACATACTAGATATAAGTCTGTATCTAAGTGTCATGTTTAGCCTTGCTTAGATACATTGTCATTCGGGCATTAAGTTGCCTGACATTAATCAAAACTTTGAAAATGAAAATTGGGCAGTCGAGGCTGGGAGCCTGGCTGGTATGTTGGAGTAAAGGTTATTTTGAAAACAAAAGAAAAACTTGGAAAACAGATTTCGACTTGGGCGGCTAGAAAGAGTGGCTGGTGCCGAAGGCACGAGAGAGTTGGTATGTGGATGTACCGCCTAAGTCAATTAAGGACCGAATTTGGTAATGACCTCTCATGTAAAATAGTGCAACCATAAGTCTGTAACACTTAAGACCTGGCTGACTAATTTGTTTCGCCTCGGCGTGGCTTCGACGTTGGTGGATGCAGGTGGATAGCCAGGGAGAACGAAGCCACGAGAACCGTACGGCGCTAAAGGGAGACCTCCAGGATTGGCAAGCTGAAGAGTCCGAAGGAGGTGATACCTAGCGGTGCGAAGTTGCAAAGAGGTTGGACATTGTAAAGACCTTGTGATAATCAACATTAGCCACACACCTTCGGAAGTGTGTCGGGTCAGTATAAGTTGATTTATCTCTTGTGGGTAAAGTGTACAAACTCTGCAGAGTAAGAAAAACTATCTAGATAGTCGTCCTCACGGTAAAGAGTGATACTGAGAACATGCTTGATATAGCTTTCCTTTTTCTAAAACCATTGGTGTGTGTGTGTGTGGAATGAAAAGGGTGGGTTTGAGCCCAGCAGTTGGAAATATTGAGATTGGAATCCAGAGAGTTGAGAAAGCCTGGTCGGGGACCAGTGGTAAATACGGGATAGCCTGAGCATTGAGTGGACGTACTTACTTAATGGTATAGGAGATGGAATCTCCGCTAATACTTTACAAACAAAAACTCAGTTTATAAAATTTGTGTTAGTAAAATGCTAAGTCTCAGGATTTGCTATTACTTAATCTATTTCAAGAGATGGCTTTGTCAAAATAAAAGAACCATAAGCCTTTCCTTTGAGTAGCCTTGCATCTATAATAATTGCATTGTGTATTGGCTCGCGAGTATGGTTGTGTACTCATGCTCGCTATTTACATTCTTTTAGTCAGTAAGCACAAAAGAAGACTACAGGGATAAATATGAGCATTGGACAAGACTGAAGATCAAGAAGGCCAAGAACTAGGTCGCGAGCCCACAGTCGAATGCCAGTGGGCATATCGTGAGGGTTGCACGCGTTCTACTCTAAATCTGCTTCCGCTGCTGTTCTCTGAAAAGTATTTGGCCTGCTCGGCCATTCTGCAGGCCAAAAGCCGTAAGGTATATTTACATTTTGTTTAATATTATGCAACAGTTTTACATTTTTTGTGATATGTATTTGAACCAACAATGTAACTGTGTGTGCCAGCTACTGATCCAGGGAATGGCACAAATATACACAGTGGATCCCAAGCTCAAAATTTGGGGTCTGACAGACATGGTATTAGAGCATATCGACTCTAGGTCGTGACCTTAGTTAGCATGGCCGTTAGTTTCATTAGTGGAAGTTTTTAAAAACCTACTTTCGCCTACAAAAGCTTTGCGAAAAACATAGGTATTACTGCTCGTTCTTATCCCTCCTAAAGGTTTCACTCTTACCTATGTCAGATCTTCATTTGATTTCAAAAGGTGATTGGTTTCCTGTTCGCCTTACCCGAGCTTCAAAAGCTTAAGTTCAGGAACGTGACAACTTTGTTAGGCTAGGGCAATCTCATTTTGAGTAACCCTTGTGCGCAGAATTGTGCACCCCCATATGTGTATTTACACGAGTAGACGTTGTACTGTCGTGAAGTTTTATTTGGAACCTGTGCACTGCCTATTTTGCCCACGGGCGTAATATTTTTGCAGTCATGGGAAAAACTTGTTTGAAAAGATTTATGTAATTGTTTGAGCCTCCCGACTTTTCGTATGATAAAATTCTGAATTTTAAAGGGAAATGGGTTTAATTATCTTATTCCGACGAGCTTTTCCCTATCTCATGATATTCCCTCTTCACCTCTTGCTAAAAGCACCACCAGACGACAAGACTAACCTAACAAGCTTACAAGATCAAGACGAAGCTCCATCAAAATTTGCCAACCCTAATCCAGACCATCCATACAAGACCCTTAGGCATCATCGCACTTCGGATAGGATACAACCAATCAGCCCAGCAAGGACTCGCCAAGACAAATTGAAGAAATGTTACGTCAAGGTGAAGTTCGAAGATCATAAGATAGAGTCACCCATCAACTCTTCTTCAAAGGAGGACCAAATCCCCATAATAGGTTTGACGCCACCGCCCCTTGGGACTCATCGACCCGTTACATGTTTCGGGTATGGTGAGGTAGACCACTTTGTGTCCCATTGTCCCAAGAGGCAATCAAATCTAGCCATTGCTTTGGATATGGTGACATGGTGCACTTTGCTAGGAATTGCGATTTGGGGAAGTCAAACAAGGCAATCGTGAAAGTCAAGACATGTCGACGCTATGACAAGGAAGGACACTACATCAACCAAAGCATCACCAACTATCCCAACTGCGATGAAGAACACAGGCCAGGAGATTGCTTGACAAGCAAGGTCACTTGTTTCCATTGCGAAGGACACGATCACTATTCCAAGAAGTGTCATCTAAACTGGGTACACACCAAGTTAGTTAAACTACAACAATGGATTTTTCGCGCTGCTGTAAGTATCGCAACCACCAAAGCTGCCACGGAGACAGTCCCTGGCCAAGAAGACATGTAAGGTAGCTTGGACAATGGATTGACACATACTATGTTCTTAGGTCTAGTCGATGTCATAGGGACTTGAACAATAAGTAGTTAGTGAAAATGTATCAAAGATATCATATGAATCTCTAGAATGAACCAAATCTGTGGCATAATGGTGGGCAATAGAAATCATATGGATAAGTACTTGAGAGATATCACCGCAAAACTTAAGACAAATCATTTAGACTAGATTAATAGGAACAATTGAAGTTATACACATAATGTGAACAATAAACGGATTGTTAACAATGTTAAAGATGGATATTAGAAGAATTAATGTAAGCAAAGTGGTACCAAATAAAAAAAAAATGGAATTGCACTAGAAAACATTAGTATATCATCAGTAGACTAGATAGCAATGAATTACATGATAATTGGTGTAATCAAATACAATTGTGCGTGATTAGAATCAATCGAAAGAAAGTTGATCAATAGGAATAGCTATAATTGTTTGAAGTTGGATCATTAGGACTTATGTGAAATCTATATATGGATTAACTTAGATGATATGATTAAAGGGTAAACAATGGCAGCCCATAGTTATACGAGTGATAGAATTGTAATCCTTATAATCGAGTATATCATGTATCTCACGGTTCAGTCCATCTAAAAATCTGGCCATTTTAGCATCTTCGGTTTCCTCTATACCACAGCGAAGCAAACCAGTTTGTAATTCTTGATAGTATTCCTCAACAGTTTTACTACTTTGATTCAAACAGGTCAATTTATTTAACAAGTCACGAGCATAGTATGAGGGAACAAAACAATGACGCATAGTTCTTTTTAAAGCCTCCCAGGTGGTAGGTATGTCATTGGGATTAATACGACAATATTCACTCCACCATACACAAGCAAAGTCTGTGAACTCACTAGTAGCAGCTCTAACCCTCCTATTCTCAGGGAAATCATGGCAAGTAAATTTTTGTTCTACTTGTAACTCCCAAGTGAGATAAACATCAAGATCATATTTACCAGCAAACGGAGGCATAGTAAATTTAATCTTAGAAAAGACATCATCACGGTCACGTACCTCCCGTGGCTGTGGATCACGTCCCATACCTTGTCTATTAAAACGACGTCGACGGTGAGCACGATCGTCGTTGGAGTTGAGGTTCCCGTCCTCAGTAGCAGCAAAATTGTTCTCGTCTTCTTCTCGGTGATAGCCAGAAGCGCCGGTGGTAGTGGGAGCAGCACGAAGGGGTGCCACAGGTGGAGGTGGAGGGTCTCGGACTAGACCCTCCAAACGTGCCAAGATAGCATCAAGCTTCCCGTTCAATTCAGCTTGGCCAGCTTCTACTCCATCGAGTCTTGTAATGGTCTCATCGTGAGTGTTCTCTAGTTGCTCACAACGGTCGTTGACCACCTTTGCAAAGTGTTGTCACAGCCCAATTGTACGTGGGGTGAGGATCCCCTCTTCTTCAATTCCTTGTACCCCTGACATGGCAATAGCAAACAAAAAAATGAAGGTGAAAGTAGCAAGGCCCTAATACTACTAATATGTAAATAAAAAACACTCTCGGTCACTCAAACTTCACTAAAGCTCTTACCCAATTCTTACCAAGCAAATGGTGATCAAGACACCTGGCCGGTGTCAAACTAGTCATCGAAGATTGAATGGAGCGATTGCAAGTGAAGGTAGCCTGTACGGGTGTAGTAATGCTGTGGAGCTAGGCAGGCTTAAGTATGGTAGCAAGGAGTAACTATTATCAAAACAGAGAATGCAAGCTGAAAACTCATTCAACGCCGGTTAGTGCTGGCCCTAGGCTAGACCGTACTAGAGACGCGAGCCTAGAACACAAACGAAAGCACGTCGCGGCAGAACTAGGGAACGTCGCACACTCAGTTCGGAAGCTCTTGGGTGGTCTTGGAGGACTGCCGGGTGGTCCTGGAAGACCTCCTGGGTGGTTGAGGAGGACCTCCGGGTGGTCCCGGAAGACCCGCCTGTTTTGCTCTCCTTTTTTTTTAAAAAAAAAAATACTCGTTTCCTTTCCAACGGATCAAGAATCATCCCAAGCGGAGGTCGTGTGCAAAAGTTGCCTTTTGTTTTTGTTTTTGTTTTTTGACTCGTCACACACTCACCAGGGGTGGTCCTGCTTTTCTTTTCTTTTCCGAGCACACGCTGTTTTTGGCTATCTCCGAATTGGCACCGTGGGGCAGAAACCGTGTCTGAGACCAACTAGGGCAAAGCCTTTCTAGATGAGAAGTTCGATTCCTTGCTGCAGTCGGTGTCCTTCTCCTTCTTTGCTTCCCTTGCCGTGGCAGATCGAATCCAACCGCAATAAAGGAAACCAAACGTGACCGTAACTCAAACTCTAAAGGAACTAGACACTAAGACCAGCAAACGACACGACGATGCAACCGAAAGTTCAACAATGCAATGCACTGAAAAGAAAAATTGCGAGGCGAAGACAGGTTTGGACAGGATGATCTACTACTATTTTTTTTGGTTTTTGTGTGCTGTAGGTAAAGAAAAATAATCTAATCTATGGCAAACTGGAAATTCCTCACCGATCAACCCGAAAATTTGATACCAAATAATGGGAAAATTGTCCCGATCTTTCGATGAGGATGATGCACTTGATTTGGTGGAAGCCAACTCTCACAATCCAAGCTACAACCATGCGACGACCGTTGCACCCGCAATCGCTGAACCAACTTCACGTTCGTTATCGACTTTGCCGGTAGCGAGATCGACCTGACCATGAAGGTCTTTTCCTGCATGCAATCAAGAATCAAGCAAGAAAAATAGATGAAGCAACGAACTTGCTGAATAGGAATTGAGGAACAACGATAGATGTATTGAATAATTTGGGGTTCCGAAGACAAGGTCTGGTTGTACTAGCCGCACAAGCAAACGATGTATAAAGTAGCAAAACTAAACTTTAATCAACGAAACCCACCAAACCCTAAGGGTGATGGCCACTATATAAAGGAGGAAGAGCGGTTGGCGGCCGCCTCACGCATGACCTAAAGTCGAATCTATCTCTAACTCCCGTAGCACACAAAGATTCTTTCCTAATACAGTTATGAAAATATTACAATCGACTATCTAAAAGATATCCTGGAGTGGTCTTGAGGAGGCCCCGAGGAGGTCCTGGAAGACCTCCAGGTGGTCGTGGACGACCTCCTGGGTGGTCGTGGAAGAGGTCCTGGAAAACCTCCTGGGTGGTCGTGGAAGACATCCGGGTGGTCAAGAGGTCCTAGCGAGGAGGTCCTGGAGGAGATCCTAGTGAGGAGGTCCTAGAGCAGGTCCTGGAGGGAGGTCCTGGAGGAGGTCCTGGAGGAGGTCTTGGAGCAGGTCCTCGAGGGAGGTCCTAGAGGAGGTCCTGAACTCTTACTGTCCGATCCTTGATTCCTAAGTAAAATAATATCACTTGATTTAGGCAGCATCATAGAGTTCATAGAATATGGATGCACTTCGAGAAACGAAGTTACCTAATAATTTAGTTGGCGAGCACGTGCTCTAGTAATTGGTCCTTGCACGTCAGAAGCAGTAGGGATGGTTGTATCAATGGAAGGGATATCCTCATCAGTGGTGGTGCGGCATATGTGGGAGGCACGGTTAGGGTTGCAGGTGGTATGAAGTGGGGGTGGAAGGTATGGTGGGAGGTGGCGGCCTCGGGTGTAGATATGGTGGGAGAGATCATGTATGGCAGTATGGCGATGGTGGGAAGGGTTGATGGTGGCGGTGATGAAGGTGATGCGGTGGCGGGTGGGCAAGGGAGGAGCCCGGCCAAGGGTGCAAGGCCATTGCCGGATTTCTTCTCGATGGTTGTGAGGCGTGCATTGGTGACGGCGCCCTGCCGAGCCAAATCCACAACCTGTGCTTGTAGATCGGATGTTTGTTGCATGCCTTCCGCAATCTGATTTTGCATAGCTCCAAGTGTCTACAAGATTGTCGCCAAGGTGGAGGCAATGTCATCCCCAGGATTAGAGCCTGACATCGGATCAGAGCCTGACATCTCTGGTACCAAGTTGTGAGCAAGAACCCTAGGGTTCTTGCTGCCACCAGCCAGCAGGAGGGAGAGGGAGTAGAGAAGGAAGTAGGAGCGGAGACTTCTTAATTTCTTTTTTGATTTCTAAGCAAAGCTCACCTCTCTTTAAATAGAGGTGTTACAGAGAAAGATGGAGATTGAAAGGATCTCTTACAGATAAGGAGATCGAAAGGATCTCTTTCTAAACTAAGAGGTCGAAAGCATTTCTTGGTAAACTAAATGTGATCTTAAGGATCGACTTTCCAAAGAACTGAAATTATTTAAAGGAAGTCTCGGGGACGTATCTCATGCAGACGTGTGAGGTGGACCCGCCGCCTGATGTCGTTGCCATCGGCTGTAGTACTGGCCCCCCATAACACTTTGCTGATAGGGAGAGCTGTTTTCATGCCAATACCGTGAATAACAGGATAGGGAATGAACCATTTAATAGATTGAGAGGTGTGAATAAAAAAATTCTTGTGCTCTGCTCTTTCTGAGTTTAGATCACTACACAAGGTAAGAAAATATTTGCTGCAAAGAACCACCATAAGATCTTATTAGCACTCCATATAATTTTGTCGCTGCTAAAATCTGTTTTCTTCAATCTACTTTAACAAACTCATATATGTTCACAGGACATACTGTGATATTTTGAAAATCTATATTGGAAGTTATTCTCTTGTAGGTAGATTACCTAAAACTATCTCTCTAGTTCTCTACTAATGTCACATGTTGTTATGCTTGCAGACTCCCACGGCTATCTAGATTCTAGGCTGTTTTGGAGCTTTGCTAATTTCGGTTGCCAGAGAACACTCCTAAAGGCGGTGTATCACCGACATACTTAAGGTAATCACTTGCTTTATTACAATAATCTTCCGAAATGGTCCATTTCATCGAGAAGGGAAGAATTTTTAAATTTATTCGATGTTGACCTATTTAGCTGGAGATAGTAGGAACCTGGAGGCAGTATATATATATATAGACACACACCCCCAAGCAGTATCAATCGGAAAACTGGAACTGTTACTGTGAACCAGCAGTTCAAACATTTCCAGTCATCCAACTCTCTTGTATTTCTGCAGAGGCAGAAAGCTTCCGGAGGATTTGGGATTGAGAGGGCACAAGGAAAACCTAGTGCAAGGAGATGCCGACAGCTGCTGGGGCTCGGTGGCTGGTGGGCTGTGTCCTGGGTCGTGTCGGACTCGCGGTCACGTCGTGTCCGACACATGTTCGGGATTTTAAAAATTAAAATTCAATTTTAAAGCAACCAACACGCCGCCGACACGTGTCTGTGACGTGTCGGTGTCGTATCCGTGTCGGACACGGATACAGCAGTTCAGAGGCATGTCCGTGCTTCAGAGGCAATAGCTATTGTGAAAACTTTTGTGCTTGTAGCTATAATTGATTCCTATTGTTTGTCGTATCATGGTACTGGAATAACATTGTCTAAAAACTATCATGGTTGGAATTAGCTATTGTGGAAGTTTTAGTGCATGTAGCTAGCTAGCACTGATTCCTAATCTTGTCTTAATACCTTATCACGGAATTAATAAAAATTGTGAGATTTTGAAAAGGCTTCCTTGGTTACTTGGTATAGCGAAAACTATTATACAATAGCAGGAATTGATTCTTGGTATTGTCCATTCATGAAACTAGCAAAAAGCAAAATGTTGAAAAAGGCTACCATGGTTAGCAGTAGATATCATGGAACCTGTTGTACGTGGTGACAAACTGACAACTTACTCTTAGTACCGCATGGTAAGTACCGCCTTACCGTGAATAACAGAAGAACGTAAGAGAGGAACCGAATTGAACAGATTGGTTTCTTGCCTGCAAACTTGGTTTGTTCATCAAATCCAAAAAGACAAGATCAGGAAGATAACTTGGTAGAAGTTTAGGTATGCCAACTGTGCATTTTACTTTATTCATAATATTTGGGAATACCTTAGCTTTGAGGTTAGAACTATTTTGGGACTTGGAATTATCAGAAGAGATTGAAGTGCACTGAGAAAGTTCATTTTAATGCTCATGTAGGTCAGCCATTATTTGTAGTATTACTGTTGCATACAAAGGATTCCATGGTTTCCATTCTAATTAACTACTTGGGCCGTAATATATGGCGGACGCGGTAGAAGGCCCACGTCCAGCCAAACTACTTGGCCGGTATTAAATACCAGCGTCCTAGGGATGAAAATAATTTTTTTTAAAAAATAATACATTTTTAATAGAATTATAGAAATAAATGCTCATTTAATAAAATTACAAAAATAGATTTCTGTCGCTATTTGGATTGGCGACAAGAGCCTTGTCGCCCACTGAACAGTGTCAAATGCCTACGCGATTTGGAGCAAATCGCTATTCCAAATGACGACAGAGACCTCACAAGTCCCTGTCACTATTCTAAATGGTGACGCAGCTTCCCCCTATAATAGGCTCACAAAATTCAACCGAAATTCACCTTTATTCCAAAAAAGAGAGAGTGGAGGGAAGGGAGAGGAGTAGAGGGGAAGGAGCAGATCTAGCGAACTGTTGTCCGTCTGGTCGTCCACCTTGTATGTATTTTTTTTTGTAACTGAATGGATTAGATAGATTTAGATGTATGGTTATGTAGTGTAGTATGTTGTAGTACCCTAACCCTAGCCGCCACCCCCCACAGCCCCTACGCCTCTACCCCTTCTACCGCCTCCTTCCCCCTGCACCCCCATGTCCCCCGGCCGCCCTCTGCCTCTTAGAGCCAACGCCCTGCTGCCTTCTTGTCGCCCTTGCTGCTAGACAGGAGCAGGAAGTCAGCAAGGATCGCCCAACAGAAGAAGGAAGAAGGGAAAGCAGGAAGAAAGAAGAGGAAAAGAGGGGGTTATCGCGGGTCTCCATGTTCGATGTTGCTTTTGTGGATATCATGGGGATATGTGCATGATCTTAGGATGATGATATAATTGGCAATGGCTTTTGTGGTTTGTCAAATCATGCGTTTTCGATAAAATTTCAAAGGCTGTCAGGTCACTGGCAGTCTGACCGACCACTTTGGCGGTCATACCGGCCTTGCCTCGGTTTGTTTTTCAGGTTAGGTGGCTGACGGTCTGAGCGGCCTTTGATGAGGACATGACCCCTATAGATACAACCATATTTGCTATGTTTACTGTTCCAAGTACAAGAGCTTGTACGCTTCACTTAAATTATCAGGTGAGCTTGTTTTTAGGAGTGTCTTTATATTATATGAATTATATGATGCTACCTAATGATGAAATATATATATGTGCAGCACCATGTCACTTTTGGTCCAAGACAAGCGTGCGATTCGAAAGGACCCGTTTTGGAATCCGCCTCGGCCTCCGAATCAGCTGGACAAAGACCAACTTGAAATGACGTAACTTTCACATATGAAGTCCGTTGGAAGCCCACGAGTACTTGATGGAAAGTTTATTTCGGCCTCTTTCCAACGGATCTGGCATCGCCTCCAAATTCCTTCTGGACTGATCGCAATCATCAAAAGAAGGCGTCATATTATTTGTTTGGGCCAAACTGGGCTTTGTAATCATACTGAACTTGGCCCATCTGCCGGCGGCCCACCCGGGGCGTGGTTACTGTTCATGTGAGCAGTACCCCCGCGACCTTTTAGTACCACACCGCTAGTTCTTTAGTTTTGTGGCTCCTCGTTCCCTATTTAAGGGGACCACACGCCCTCTAGTTTTCTTGGATTTTGTTTATGTTAAAAGTTAGCCTTCGTCGCAACTTGTATCTTTTGCGTGTGTCGACTAGACCACCCAATTAAGATCCTTATTCAGAATCCCAATTTATCAAGTGTTTCAATCTTTATTCGCAATTTCAGACATTACTTTACCTTGTTCTTGCGTGCTTCTTCTGTATACAGAATCGACCTTCGTGGTCGTCAACCGTATTCGTGCACGGTTGATAATGACTAGTCAATCGATTCAATGATTGCGTGGTTTCGAGCCTTGCGTGTTCGTAGTCAGATCGTCGTGGTTGAGCGACGCCACCGGACTTATCGTTCTCATCGAAAGATCGGGCCAACAAATAGAACCTTAGGCTTCATCAGGTGGTATCAGAGCTTCAGTTCATCGGTGAGAATTTTTTTTCCTACAGTCCAAATAGCCAAAATTAAAAAAAAACAAAAGGTTTAGTTCTTCGTCCAAGCCAATTTGTGCCTTTTGCAATTTCTTCGTTTTAGTTTGCGTTATTGAATTGTCGTTGCATCGTCGAGTCATTGTGCTGGTTTCTTGTCTAGATTGGTCTCGTTGGGTTTCTTCTCGATCGCCTAGTTTGTTCTCCTCCCCGCCGCGATCATCTTTAGGGTTCGTCGGTGCTATATCGCTAATTGCATCAACAGTAAGGGTCGCTCCTTTTCTCAAGTGAGCACAGCCGGTTGTTCCAAAGAACAGAGGCGGTCAAAGAGATCCAATTGGTGATCACGTGGTTCCAATCGATCAAAAAATCACCGAACCAAATCTGTTGGTTAATTGCGGTCAGTTCGCTGTCAGGCATCCAATGAAAGTCGATTCAAACACACACAACAAAAAAGGAGGATTCAGATCCGACGCAAGACAAATTGGATCGAACCGCCGCCGTCGCTGCAGCTGGCCTTCGCCCGCCTTGACCCGGCTGCCGCCAGGCACCGCCGCCTCGCCATCTCCTTGCTGCAGCCGCCACGCCGCGTCGCCTTCTCTCCGCCGCGAGCCCGCCTCACTGCCAAGCGCCGCCACCTCGCCTGTTGCCGGCCGGCCGCCTCTCGGCCCGCTCATAGCGCCTGCGCACACCGGCCACAGGCTGCTCGACCAGCTCATAAAGCGCCGCCACGCCGCCACAAGGCCATGGCCGCCTGGCCGCCGGGGCCCGCTGCCGTCGCGTGCCTGCTGGCAAGCTTAGGCGCCGCTTTCGCGTGAGGCCGTCGCCGCCAGAGGTTTGGGTTTCAAGATGCTTTGTTTTTCTTTTGGTTTCGGTTTCAAGAAGAAGCTCAGAGCTTCTTGAGGAAGGAAAAGGTATAAGAAGGAAAAAAAAGAAAAGGAGAAAAGGAAAACCGAAAAAAAAGAGAGAGAAAAAAAGAGAGAAAGGGACAGAGAAGGAAAAAAAAAGAAGAAAAAAGGAGAAAAAAATTCTCGTCGCCTCTTCGCCGGTTTGACATAGTCATCCATTGCTCGTTGGCGTTGATTATTCGGTTTGGTACTTGCATTATTACTACTAGTCGTTCTTCGAGTTGCTCTAGCTAGGCTTGGTTTAGACTAGGACCAAAGACTTGTGACTAGTACCTTGAACTCTTTTCAATTTTGCATGTCAATTGAATAATTGCTATTCCTTTGCTACATACTAGCCTTCCGAGCTCCACTTCCTATTAACTCAAGAAAGCCGCTCTCGCAATCGCTGGGCTGATCGCAAGTGAGATTATCACGAACCAGCCACCGGTTGTACCACTTCCTTGCTGTATTGGTAAGAACTTGCAAGAGCTTGGTAAGAGCTTGAGCGTGTGTGACGCGAGCCTCCAAATCCTAGTAGTTGATAGGAACATATACTTGTGATTTGTTTCCTTGTTTTCTACTAATAATGACAGATTGGTTGAAGTTGGTAGATTACGATGTCATCACGGGTAGATTTGAACTCAAAGGGAAACAACTACCTGCATACATGTTACCACTCATCGTTGAGAGTACGTCGTTGGACTTCTTTATATGGGTTAATATGTTGGATATCTACTTTGAAAGACAGGACCTTGATCCTTATGAGAAGATGAGCATGGCAAGGACGACACTGATTGGTGATGTTCAACATTGGTGGTCGAGTCTGGAGTACCACTTCATGTACACATGGGAGCAGATGAAGAAGAAATTGCAACGTCATTTTGTACATCCACCACCCACAGTCACAAGTGAAGTGCAACCTAAGGTAACTAAAAATGCTGACATTGTTTTGGCTCTTACTCCATCTCCAGATACTGCCGAGACGCTTGAAGAGATGAATGATGATTTAGTGTATCCTAAGTCAATAGAGGAGAAGTTTGAGGTACCTACAATATCTGATGAAGATGACAATGACAAGGATACTGATTTGGTGCTACAGCAAGACATAGAGCCACCTTGTGAGTATATACCTACTGTAGTGCAATCTTGTGGTTTTTCTTATGTTGACTTGAACAAACCATGTGCTGCTCTTAAATCTCATAATTGTGCACATGTCGAATTAATTACACATAAGGAAGTTCTTGATAGAATATCCCCTGCTGATACTTTGTGCTATATCATGCTTAATGAGCCCGTTAGTTTGGAATGTGCTATGGAGAAAGTTTTTGAACTTTCATCTCTAAATTCTCTTTCTAGCACCTCCACCTACTATTTTAAATTAATTGGAGATTATGGTATAGACAACCAATTTTTGGTCTATCGAATATGCATAACTTGTGCTCACATGGATGAATTGAAACTTGTTGCTTTGGATAACAATTCTTGTGTGCTGAACTTTGTTCAATTTGAGAGGAAAATAAAATTTAGTACTCATCCAATGCCTATGTGTTCACCTTTTATTGCACAATCTAGTATGGACAGTCTGAAAAAAAGTGGAATTACGGAAGAGCTTACAAATCTTTTCACCATTGCTAGATGAGTTTGCTATTGCTCGATTGAAATCTGATTATATGGATGAATGTTATTTGATTTCAAAAGTTGTATATTCGCCCATATGTGCTACCACCGCAAGTTTACAATTTCAGCAATTTGAATTGCATAAACGCTTCACTTACATTTGCAAAACTAGTTGCAATAATTGTTGTGTGAGAAATTTTGTTTTGATCATTCACATATATGATTACTTTTGGATTAATAATACAATGATCTGTTATGATCGCTGCTGTCTTCTAACATTAATTGTGCAACAACGAAGAACTGTTAAAACAGATGACATATACATATACCATGCATACACCTTGGCTTCTTTGTTTCCCTATTTTCAGCTTATCAAAAGCCGAGGACGGATTTGTTTTCAAGAAAGGGAGGATGATGAGGACATGACCCCTATAGATACAACCATATTTGCTATGTTTACTGTTCCAAGTACAAGAGCTTGTACGCTTCACTTAAATTATCAGGTGAGCTTGTTTTTAGGAGTGTCTTTATATTATGTGAACTATATGATGCTACCTAATGATGAAATATATATATGTGCAGCACCATGTCACTTTTGGTCCAAGACAAGCAGACAGTTCGAGCGGGACCTGTTTTGGAATCTAGTTCGGCCTCCAGAATCAGCCTGACAGCACCAACTTGAAACAGACGTAACTTTCACATATGAAGTCCGTTGGAAGCCCACGAGTACTTGATGGAAAGCTTATTTCGGCCTCTTTCCAACGGATCTGGCATCGCCTCCAAATTCCTTCTGGACTGATCGCAATCATCAAAAGAAGGCGTCATATTATTTGTTTGGGCTAAACTGGGCTTTGTAATCATACTGAACTTGGCCCATCTGCCGGCGGCCCACCCGGGGCGTGGTTACTGTTCACGTGAACAGTACCCCCGCGACCTTTTAGTACCACACCGCTAGTTATTTAGTTTTGTGGCTCCTCGTTCCCTATTTAAGGAGACCACACCCCCTCTAGTTTTCTTGGATTTTGTTTATGTTAAAAGTTAGCCTTCGTCGCAACTTGTATCTTTTGCGTGTGTCGACTAGACCACCCAATTAAGATCCTTACTCAGAATCCCAATTTATCAAGTGTTTCAATCTTTATTCGCAATTTCAGATTGCTTTACCTTGTTCTTGCGTGCTTCTTCTGTATGCAGAGAATCAACCTTCGTGGTCGTCAACCGTATTCGTGCACGGCTGATAACGACTAGTCAATCGCTTCAGCGATTGCGTGGTTTCGAGCCTTGCGTGTTTGTAGCCAGATCGTCGTGGTTGAGCGACGCCTACCGGACTTATCGTTCTCATCGAAAGATCGGGCCAACAAATAGAACCTTAGGGTTCATCAGCCTTGGTGGCAGTCAGACCGGCCAGTGTGGCGGTCTGACCGGCTACCCCTGAGCGGTCAGACCGACCCTTAAGGTGACCTTGGATTTTTGAGCTGGGCCAAAAATAGTGAGAATCATCAACGGGAGGTCTTCGTCCTTCCCTCAGATCAAGGTCACTTTTCTAGAGACCGAGCTAGGACACTCCAAGATCACGACCGCTACCCCTCGTGGCAATGGCAAGGAACCACCGGTGACTTTGATGTAACCAACACTTTGATGAGCGTGAGGAAAATCCTCGACATACTCTTACTCCATTGAGGCAGTCTCAAGGATCTGATGTGGAAGATCTTGAGGCTATTCGACGAAAGAAAATTGCAGCCCAGAAAAATCTGCCTGGATGCATCCAGTATCAATCAGAGGAAGCTCAAGAACTCTAGCACATCAACGACTTGCTCGAGAACCCTACTCGAGAGCTCGCCCGAGCGCCAGGCTACGACCTCTTCGTCGAAGAGATCGCACAAAGGCTTCGGACCACGATGGCAAGACTGGAAGCACCTCGCCAACATCATTCAGGAAGTCGTAGCAATACAACTTTCTCAGCTACCAGTCGTTCGAACAATACCCCGCGTAGAGATCAGCGCAAAGACAAGTCGCATCGATCTCCTACTCGGAGAAATGTCCTTCGAATGTTAGATAATCAACAAGCCCCTTGTAGAGGTGATCGCTCACCATTCCAACATAGAAATCTGCAGCAGCAGATGGAATACGAGGAATATTTCCCTCGTAAGACCGAGACCTACTACAGGTCGGGTCAACCTGTTACTGGGTATCGTCGAATACGATCACCTGGTGATATCAACCCTTCTTTCCTGCAATGGAGGCATCAAGAAGTCTTTACCGGATGTAGGGCATTCTCGCCTGACCTCCGAGCTGTTCGCTTGCCACGTCGTTTTCGACCAGTGAACATGGAGAAGTTCGATGGATCCCAAAATCCCATCGAGTTCCTTCAAATTTATACAACAGCTATCCGAGCAGCAGCAGGAGGAGAGCATGTAATGGCGAATTACCTTCCAACTGTGCTCGAAAGGTCTGCTCGATCGTGGTTACTAAACCAACCACTCGAGTCGATCTATTCTTAGCAACACCTCTGTGACCTTCTACTGGCGAACTTCCAAGGCACCTACAATCGCTCTGGGAAGGAGGATGACTTGCACCGGATGAGATAGAACGACCACGAGTCCTTGCGCCAATTCATCAAGCGCTTTAGTCAGGTTCCTAATTCAATTCCAGAAGTTTCTGACTCATCTGTCATCAGGGCTTTCAAGCAAGGAGTACGTAGTAGAAGGATAACGGAGGATATCGCTTTGAATCCTCCCACTACTGTCGTCGAACTCTTTGAGATGGCTGATCGATATGCGACTGCTTCTGAGGCGGTCGAGTGGAACAACATCATTGATCAAGAAGACAATACCTCTTGAGAGCCAAGCGAAGGTGGCAAGAAGAAGGATAAGAAAGCGAAGAAGTCCAAGAACAAGGCGAAGGGTCAAAAACCTTAAGCCAACGGTTCCATGGAGGTCTTGGCTGTAAACGATAAAGAGCCACGAAGCTCCAAGCCGTACTCCGACCGAGGCAAAGGTAAGCGCCCCGATCGGAAGAACGACAAGCCTAGGTGGTGTCCTTTCCATAAAAAGGAAGGACATGACCTTCGCAACTGCCGAGTTTTCCAATGAAAGCTCGAGGACTACTACGACGGCAAATGACCACTTTCCACTCTCGAGCAGGTAGGGCAAACAAGTGGTCGTAAGTCGTCAGATGACGATGAGGAGATGCTGTTCCAGGATCCGCAACATACCGTCGAGCACATCTACGGGGGATCGTCGGCATACGAGTCAAAGCGACAGCTTAAAGCTACCGAACGTGAGGTAAACTCCATAGACCCTCCTCTCGTCAATAAATTACCGATGTGGTCGGAAGTCACCATCTCCTTCGAGAAGGGTGACTGCCCGATTCCTTCGACCTGACCAGGTTGATATCTGATCGTGGTCGAACCCACCATCAACAATTGTCGGGTCAATCAAGTTTTAGTTGATGGTGGCAGCTCGTTAAACATCCTGTTTACGAGTGCCCTGGACGAGATGCAAGTACCTAGGGCTAAGGTAAGAACGGTATGATACTCCTTTCATGGGATCGTACCGGGGTCTTCAGCCAAACCTATTGGCCAAGTTTCTCTTCCTTTAACATTTGGTTCTCCAAGTAATTTCAGGACAGAGAAAATCTCCTTTGATGTGGTCGATTTCGATACAGCATATAACGCCATACTCGAACGGCCAACTTTGGCAAAATTCTTAATGGCTACTCATTACGGGTATCAATGTCTTAAGATGCCAGGTTTCAAAGGAGTAATCACAATCCATTGTGGCAAGAAGATGGCGCATACCTGCGACCGTCGATCCCTTGAGATAGTTGGTCAAATACCAACTCGAGAAGAAAGTCAGCCTTCGACTAACAAATCGAAGCCTAAAACTGCACCAAAGCCGAACGACCAGGTCAAAGAGGTTCCTCTGGACGCAGGGGAACCCTTGAAGACTGTTGGCATCGGGGATACTTCCGACCCCAAGTAGGAAGACGCCCTCATTACCTTCCTCCGAGCTAACGCAGATGTCTTCGCGTGGCAAGCATCCGACATGCCCAGAGTCCCCAGGGAGGTGATCGAGCACAGGCTAGCTTTACGGCCTGACAAAGTACCCGTAAAACAAAAACTACGAAGATTTGCCCCTGATCGACGAGATGCTATTAAATCAGAATTGGACAAGCTACTTAAAGCAGGCTTTATAAGAGAAGTCGATCACCCAGAGTGGTTGGCTAATCCTGTAATGGTTAGGAAGTCGAACGGCAAATGGCGTATGTGCGTAGACTTCACTGATCTTAATAAAGCTTGTCCAAAAGATGATTTTCCTTTACCTCGTATCGATCAGTTGGTTGATTCTACTACAGGTTGTGAAATGTTAAGTTTTTTAGATGCATATTCTGGATTCCACCAGATCAATATGTGTCTAGACGATGAAGAAAAGACTGCATTCATTACACCATTTGGTATATTTTGCTATGTCAAAATGCCATTTGATCTAAAAAAAAATGCCGGCGCTACTTTTCAACGCTTGATGCAATCGACTTTTTCATCTCAACTAGGCCGAAACCTGGAAGCCTATGTTGATGATCTAGTCGTTAAAAGCATCAAGAGACTTAATCATATCACTAACCTACAAGAAACATTCGACAACCTCAGAAAGCGCCGCTTAAAACTCAATCCTGAGAAGTGTGTGTTCGGAATCTCTTCAGGAAAATTGCTTGGGTTCTTAGTATCTATGCGAGGAATCGAAGCAAATCCCGAAAAGATAAAGGCCATTCTCCAAATGCGCCCTCCGACCACAAAGAAAGAAGTCCAGAAACTCACAGGGTGCATGGTGACTTTAAGTCGTTTCATCGCACGACTAGGAGAAAAAGGACTACCTTTCTTTAAACTTCTAAGGAAATATGAAGGTTTTGAGTGGTCGAACGAGGCAAATGTTGCCTTTGAGGATGTCAAGAGGTATCTTACGAGTGCTCCTATTTTGGTTTCTCCGAGGTCAGAAGAGATGCTCTTAATTTACCTAGCTGCCACGCCACGCAAAGGAGCGCGAGATTGGTTGTAAACGCGTGAAAACGTACAACGACCGGTTTACTACGTTAGTGAAGTTTTACACGAGGCTAAAGAGCGTTACACTCAGGTCCAAAAACTTCTATATGCCCTCCTCATGTCTTCGACGAAACTACAGCATTATTTTCAGGTGCACAAAATAGTTGTATCGTCTGAGTTTCCCTTGAGAGCGATCCTCCGAATTAGGGAAACAATGGGGCGATGGCAAAATGGTCGGTCGAACTTGGGGAGTTCGACCTCCATTTCGTGTCCCGAACGGCGTTAAATCGAGATCTTGGCGGACTTTGTCGCCGAATGGACAAATCTGAACTGCTCAAGATCCCCAAGACGATTCACACGACCCAATGGATCGATGTACCTTGACGGTCACTTACTTTAAGTGGCTCGGGTCGGGTGGTCTGGTATCTCCTCTGGGAGAGACCTTAAAGTATGCTATACAATTAAACTTTCGGGCCACTAACAACGTGGCGAGAATCTGAAGGTTTGCTAGTCGGCATACGAAGCCGGAAGCGTTCTGATTCATCGACTACTCGTGAGGAGACTCTCAACTAGTCGTGAATCAAGTCGGGAAAGAGTACCAGTGCTCTAACCCGATAATGTCTCGGTACTTATCGGAAGTGCGTAAGCTAGAAAAGTACTTTTTTCGGTTTCGAGGCACAATTCATCCCTCGAAAGGATAATTTCCTCACAGACCAGCTTGCTCGAATGGCTTCTTCCCGATCTGTAGTACCTAAAGGAGTCTTCTTGGAACAACTCCAGAAGCCGTCCCTGGTTGAAGAATCAGAGACACCTCCTATTGAGATGGCTTCTCTAGAATACGAGGATACCTAGATGGCTCCCATCTACGAGTATCTTCAGAAGGGTTCAGTACCCGAAGACGACCCCGAGGCAGATCGTTTATCCCGAAAAGCCAAAATATATACTTTGGTTGAAGGAGTCCTCTATAAACGAGGTACTCAAGGGGTGCTCATGCGATACATTCCGCAGAGCGAAGGGTTAACACTCCTTCACGACATACACGGTGGCATTTGTGGAACTCATGCTTCCTACAGAACGCTGATCGGTAAGGCCTTTCGATAAGGTTTCTACTGGCCAACAGCCCTGTACGATGCTAAAGAGTTGGTTAAAAAGTGTGTCCAATGCCAGTTTCATAACAGGCAAATACACCAACCAGCTCAAGCATTACAAACGATACCTCTGTTTTGGCCTTTTGCGACCTGGGGTCTCGATATCCTAGGACCGTTCCCCAAAGCTCCAGGAGGTTTCGAGTTCCTTTTTGTGGCTATTGACATGTTCACAAAATAGATCGAAGCCGAACCTATAATTGGGATAACAACGGAGGCAGCAAAACAGTTCATGATGAGATGCGTAATTACTCGATTTGGAGTTCCAAGTCGAATAATCACATATAATGGTAAACAATTTTCGAGCGCAAAATTTCAGGAATTTTGCGACGAGTTAGGTACCAAGTTATGTTATGCTTCTGTTGCCCATCCCCAAAGTAATGGGGCAGTCGAACGTGTAAACGGCCAAATAATGCGGGGAATTAAAACCCGAGTCTTCGACCAGCTCGTCAAGCGCTCGGGGGCTTGGGTACAAGAATTACCCTCCGTATTATGGGCAGTTCGTACGACTACTAGTCGGGCTACAGGTGAAACACCCTTTTTTCTAGTCTTCGGAGCCGAAGCCATGCTTCCTTCGAACTAAAGATACGGTCAACACGAGTCGAAACTTTCAATGACTCCAACCAAGAACAACTTCGAGCGGATGACATTAACCTGCTCGAAGAAAGGAGAAACCAGGCCTTAATCCGTTCAGCAGTCTACCAACAAGCCCTGCGTAGATACTACGATCGTAAGGTCCAACCTCGCAGCCTTGCTGTAGGTGACTTGGTATTGAGGCTCTGCCAATCCTAGTCTAATCAGAATAAATTTTCTCCCAAGTGGGAAGGTCCTTACACAGTGGTCGAAGTTACATGGCTAGGGTCAATACGATTAGCAATGGAAGACAGCCAGGTTCTCTCGAATTCTTGGAACATCGACCAGTTACGCAAGTTTTATGTGTAACAAACCATTCAGACAATAAAGCCTCAGGTTCTCTCTACCTCTATTGTCTTATTTTGAGCAGTGCTTTCATAATCTTTCAACTACATTCCAAACACCCAGTTTTCTTTACACTGGTCGAAAGGTAGGTAACATCACCTAGTCGAAGCCTCTCCTCTCTGCACGTGGTCTTGCCCACTAGAAGGAGCTTCCTAGTGTCGACTTGTTACTCACTTTTGCTGCCAATACAAAGAGCTCGGGTTCTATTTGGTCGACATATTCTTAAAGCTAGCTCTTTTCCACCTTAGTTTATTTCTTCAGTTATTTTGAAAAATACTCTAAGCAGAGTGCACTTTCTTAGATTTATTCAACCGCTTTTGGTGTACTCGTTCCGTCCCAACTGGTCGGAGGAAGAAAAACATCTAGTCGAAGTCTCTCCTCTCTACACGTGGTCCTGCCCACTAGAAGGAACTTCCTAATATTGTTCAGTTTCCTACTTTTGCTACCAGGACAGATCTATCAAGTCCACCAAAGAAGGACGAACGAATTTTTTAAAGTCCTCTAGACGTTTGCCTAACTCAAGTTGCCATTCTCGATTTAATTAATCTGATCGGAGATGGTAATATCACCTAGTCGAAGCCTTTCCTCTCTGCACGTGGTCCCGCCCACTAGAAGGAACTTCCTAGAGTCGATTCATTACTACTCTTTTGACCAGTGCATGACAATCGTGATAAAAAAAACTACAAGTTAATTAAATCTCTCTGTTTTCAGAAACCCTTTTAACACTATTTACTTAGTTTATCTAAATAAACCAAGCAAATAGTCGGGGGCTAGGATAAAGTTATTAATTTGACTTCAATTCTTAGTTTTTTGTTCGTCAATTATCTTTTGAGTTACTAACTACTCGACAAGATAATTTGCAGGAAACAAGATGGATTATATATTACATTAGTAAAAGCTTGTTTTCACAGGTTTTTATTACAAACTACTCTGAAGAGGGAGATCCCAGTTGCATCTCCTCCGAGACCTTCCTGCCGACTGGCTGCATTTCTTCAATCAAACGACTTGCTTCTGCCTCAGGGCAGTCGAAGTTGACGTCGATTGGTTGTACATTAAGGCTGGGGTCATGACCTTTAAGTTTTGCTAATACATAACTTATTGCACCTTCGACCGTCTCCTTTATCGAGTCAGCTTGGTTGGCCTTCAGGGTGGTCACCAGTTCTTACAAAGTCCTGACTTGTTACCCAATAGTACTTATGTGAGGAGCTATCGTGTCTTCTGGAGGAGTTTTTCCCTCACCACGCAGCTCACCAAGTATATTGTTCAGGAGCATGATGTTGCCTTGAAGATTAATCTTCGTCGACTTCATCTCCTGTTGGTTACGAGTTGAAACCTCGCGGAGTTGTTCATTCTTGACTACTTGCTCTGAAAGGGGTAAGACTAGTCAAGCAAAAATAATTCCTAGAAGAGGAAAGAACTAGTTCACAGGTAAAGAATTCCTTACCTGCTAGTCCAGAATATAACTTCTCGATTTCCTTATTATGGGAAGCAATGGTCTCAGCATGTCGCGCTTCCCATAATTTGATGTCCTTTGCGTTTTCTCTGGCGATGTGGAGAGTCTCGTTAAGGATCATGATTTTTTTCTTGATCCCTAGTTTCAAGCCTTTCCAGCTCAAGCTCAATTTCTAAAAAGAAATTAGAGTTAGAATAAAAAAAGAACTCGTGAAGGACTAAAGGTAAAGAACTGCCTACCTGCTTGTCGAGATCTCAGCCTTTCAATCTCTTGATCTTTATCTAGTCGCTTGACAAAACTAGGAGAGGCAGAAACTACGAAAGTTTTCTTGTCATAATAGAAGGGTACCTTGGCAAAACTAGGAGAGGCAGAAACTGCGAAAGTTTTCTTGTCATAATAGAAGGGTACCTTGGCCTTGCGGGCTTTGCGCTTAAGAGGTTCGGCTGTTTCAATCTCTTCACCTTCAAATGCTTCAACCTCCTCGGCTTCAAATGCGGTCGATTCTCAAAGAGATTTTGCGAAGATCCGTCGAAAATAAAAGAACTTGAGCTTGCCCTCCTTGTCGGTGACTTTCACGAGTCGACGCTTCTTAAACGGAGGAGTCGGACTTTTTTCCATCGTCATCCTCAAGGCCGATGGTTATCAGTTCGACCTCTTGGTCGTCCTAACGATTTTCCATGCCTACTTTCTGTAAGAAAAAGCGAAAAAGAATTATCGATCGTAAAGATTTTCTACAACCAGTATCTAGTCGTAAGTTTTTCTACGACATTTCCTTAATCGTAAGGTTTTCTACGATCACTACCAAGTCGTAAGTTTTTTTACGACAAACAACCAGTCGTAAGTCTTTCTACGACTCTAAAGCCCTAAGGATAAAATCAACCCTTGATTACTTTTAGGCGCTCCATCTTCTCTTCTACGGATAAAACTGCAAGGATTTGAGGAACCGCCACTCCGGTGGCGAAGATTTCACAAACAAGTTTGACTCGACGCCGATCTCGCTTGAAAGATTTGTGCAAGCAGATAAGACATTCATTAGACCACTTTGAGAAAGACCAAACTGAGAGCTAAGTCGAAGATTCACTTACCCGCCTCGTAGTCCCTGGTCGGGTCTTTTGGCCCCGTGTACCTCCACATAGGAGGTACTCGTTTCTTCAAAGGGCTAATTTGACGTGTGATGAAATCCTTCACCACATGCCATCCGGTCAGTCCCTCCTCTTTCAAGTTCTTGATGGCTTGAATGTAGAGAGCAATCCGACCAAGATCCCTGGGAGTCGAATCCCAGGAAGAATTCTTTTCGGCAGCCTTCCCCGCGAAAGTAAGGCTATCATCTTGGGTGATTTTCCAAGAAACCACCTCTTCCTCCATCCCGCCACGAAGACCGTAAACATCTGAATATACTCCTTCGACTTCCCATCATGGAGCTTGGACCATAACTCCCAAAGATCCCATTGTCGAGCCATTCCATAAAAATATTGAAAGAGCTCGAGGTCTGCTGGAATTCCCAGGTATGCCTCACACAGATACACGAATACACTTAGCATAGTAATGGAATTAGGACCGAGGTTCACTAATTCCACCCCAAAGTGCTCGAGTACGAGTGTGAGAAAGAGGTGAGCAGGCAATTGAAGGCCACACTCACAATATGCTTAGAAGACGGGGATTTGCCCAATCTCCCCCAACGGCCAATGCTGCCCAACCGCCGCAATCCACTTCACAAGAACCTTCTCTGGAATCTTCCCGGCGTCGACCAAGGCTTGAATCTTCACTGCATCCATCTCCGACTCGGCTCACTCAGAAACTGTTCCGGCCATCTCTCTCAGAGAGGGGAGGTTTTGGATTAAGGAATGTCTTAGGAGAAGGCACAATTGGGTTGATAGCGGAGAAGGCAAGAACTCGATGAACAGCGGGAGCGATTTGGGGAAAAGTAGAAACCCAAGTCTTACCCCCCGGTAAGTATTTATAACCATATGCCTGGGTTGAAAGGGTGGAAACCCAAGGGTTGCCACCGCTTTGAACCGCTCCAATGCATGACATATAAGAGTCGTTTGCGATTCTATAAGTTTGTCTGCCCAAGAAAATCAGGTTCGTTTTTACACCTCAAGCAAAATTACTTTCTTGGCCAAGCCTTTCTAGCCAAATGAAATATAAATCGGAAAGGTTTTACTTCCGATCACCATACTACAACTATTTGATAGTCATAAGTAACCCTCTTGACCAAGTATATTCCTGGTCAAAGTGATATACAAATATCGAAGAGTTTTTCCTTTGACCATCTCTCCACGACCCTCTCGTGGTCATAAGACCATCTACGACTCCTTTACCAAGTAAGTTACTTTCACTTGAAGCTGGGGGGGCTAGATGACGAGGATCTAATAATCCTTATTTTATCTTTTTTCTATAATTCTTATTATGGGTAAATATGATGTCATGTGGTCCCTAGGTATACCCCTTATATTTACAAGGAAGAAGCCTACCAGGTGGTCGTAAGTTCTTTTACGACCACCCCCCATAGTCATAAGTCTTGCTACGACTACCTTATGGTCGTAAGTTCTTCTACGATCATTATCCAGTCGAAAGTTATTCTACGACTACCCCATGGTCGTAACCTCTTCTACGACCAGGTCAGCTACGACCACCTTATGATCAATAAAACCTACAGATGAGTGGGTCCAATTGATTAAGGAATCCAAGCAATCAACATACGCTGTTATTCTACGTAGTAATAGCACGTAATACCCCATTATCTCTGACAAATAACTGCCAGGCGGCATGAAGGAGTTAACACTCCGGTGATTACTGCAAACATGCGCCCGTGACCATATAAAGGCGGCGATCAGTGAAGAAAGGGGAGGGCAATCAGAGAACACAACAAGCAATCAGGAAGACATGCACTATCTTCTGTAATAGTCTTAGTCTTTTCTCCCGATTGTACAAGATACACTCAATATCATACACACACAGGAGTAGGGTTGTTATTCTCTCTAGAGAAGGCCTGAACCTGTATAAAAATACCCATGTCAATCTCTCTGCGTGATTCCATTCTAGGAGACCCCCCGAATCAAACAATCTTTACGTAAGATCGGTTCTAAAACACCGACATGTCTGAACTGAGATACAAAAATGGTAATGCCATTTTCAGATGACCGGCCGGAGTATGCGTCCATCCAAGCGGTGCCATTCGGGCCGCACCTCCTCGCCGGCCTGACGCACGGCAACCAGTTCGTAACAACCGGCAGCCACTCCAACGACGGCCTGACCCCCGGCGTCTGGGAAGTGAATGCCACCAACGTGGCCTCCGTAGCCGACTGTTGGAAATAATCTTGTCATAGTAGTGTATTTAATTTAGTAGTTGCACGTGATGTGCAAGCATGGTGATTAGCCAGTCATTGAGACGTGGACCTGCTTATTAGGAGGAAGTGATTAGTGGGCGGATCGGCAGCGAGTGCACGTATGTGTTACTAGGATTAGTCATATGGTGTTTGCATGTAGTGGAGATGTGGCCTACTGCATGTGCTAGTGGCTGGCTGCATGCCATAGTGTTTGGCTGAGTCGTGTGACCATGAGAGTAGGATGGGCTGTTGTTCAACGTGTGCTGAGTTTAGTTGGATTGTTAGCTTGCATGTGGAGTTGGAAGGAGCGCAGTGGCCGTTTCTGTTGGTGGCGCATGAAGTGGTCATGATCCAATGTTTTAGGATCAGGTGTTAGTCCACTGTGTGCGTGCGTGGGTTATGTGGCCTTAGTGGCCGGGGGTGTTTAAAACCTCATGTATGTAGTTAGCTTGAAACAAGTAACAGAGGAGAAAAATGTAGTCCTGCTGCGCCTCCCATGAGTGTGTATGTGTGTTCATAATACATGCGTGTGTATACATCTATGTGATAGATATTGTGAGATGTGAGTTGAGAGATTCAATTCCAACACCGACTGGGTCGCCCGGTCTCCCAGTCGCTCGACTCACAGCTCGTCAGCCTGACGCAGCAGCACTCCGGCGGGCAGGCCTTCGTCCTATCGGTGTCGATCACTGACGGCGCGCTGACAATGCAGGAGGTGCCCGCCGCCGGGAGCGACGCGTGCGTGCACGCCACGTTCCGGGTCTACCCCGCCAGCCCTACCGCCGACGGGAGGCTGCAAGGGCGCGACGTGACGATCGAGCCGCTCGACAGGCCAGGAATGGCGGTCACCAACGGCCTCAACGTCAGCCGGCCGGGGCCGGACGCGCTCTTCAACGCCGTCGCCGGGCTGGACGGCGTCCCCGGCTCCGTGTCCCTGGAGCTCAGGACCAGGCCGGGCTGCTTCTTGACGGCCGCCGGCGCAAAGGTCCTGGTCGGCTGCCGGACGGACAGTGACGACACGGCGCTCCGCCGGGCGGCGAGCTTCACGCAGGCCGCGCCGCTGAGGCGGTACCATCCTCTGAGCTTCGCGGCGAGGGGCACGCAGCGGAACTTCCTCCTGGAGCCACTGCAGAGCCTCCAGGACGAGTTCTACACGGTCTACTTCAACCTGATCACCGACAGCTGAAAACGCTGCATGTGAAACTAAGGAAGGACAGACCAAAAGTTTCAGAGTGACAGGCACTGTGTTAGGACTATACAATTACAACCTGTATCTGCCATGACCAAGACCAATAATGCTCATAGATTCTCTTGATGCAATGGATTTAACTAAGTAGGTAGCTCGTGTGTGATGGTGCTGAAATTTCTCGGGGTGGTTAAATCTTGATATCCATACACCTTACATGCATGTGCCGCGTGGTCATAAATATATGCCGCCCAATTAGGTGCCTGCCAATTGCGTTGCCGTGCAAATGCCATTATTGTTCTTGTGGCATCTTTCAGGACTTCGTTGCTGTAGTAGGAGCGAGTATATTTGTACTGTGGTCACGAGATGAGATAAGTCGCTTTTGGTCGCTGCGGTTCACCTGGCCCAAGAATCTGCAAGAAGCGTCCCTCTCCTGACGCCGATCCGGTGTCGTTTCCGCCGACGCTTCCACCGGAGAGAAGAGGAGGAAAAGATGTAAACACCATCGTTTGCTACCAGCTGCTTGCTACTGCTCCCTTCGCTCTCACGGGAGCAGGCGAGCAAATGCAATGTGACAAGAAGACGCACGCAATGTGACAAGGAGAGCGCTGTCCTGTGGCGACATGTGAGTGCACGAGTGAGGTGATGGTAGTAGTAGCTGACAAGGCAAGTTTTTAATTTGGAGTATTTTTCTTCTCGAGTCTCTCTGTCTGTCATTCCGTGCGGTTTCCTGCATGCATTTGTAGCAGCCCATCACGCCGCTTGATGTTGCTGTCCGTCTACTTTCTTGATACTTAAACGCTGTCTTTTTCCTGTGGTCACAGGTGATAAAAGATAAAAGCTTTGGATTCTTGGAGTTTTTCCCATGTCCACAGTGCTTTCCGTTGTGTGTGTTAGCGTAGTGGTCGCCGCAGACTAGTAGTCCGCTGGTGGGCACTGACTCACTGAGCGAGCGAGCGAGCACGGTGTCGTCTTATCCTGAAATGGCGCGGGGGCGGGGGTCGTTGCTGCCGCCGGGCGCCGCGGCGTTGGTGTTGGCATTGGTGGCGGTGGCGGTGGCGGTGGCGAAGGAGTGCACGAACGTACCGACGCAGCTGTCGTCGCACACGGTGCGGGCACGGCTGCAGGGGGAGCCGGGGGCGGAGGAGTGGCGGTGGCGCGAGCTGTTCCACGACCACCTCAACCCCACTGACGAGACCGCGTGGATGGACCTCATGCCGCCGCGCGGCCTCGTCCCCTTCGGCGCCGCCGCCGGCGTCGCCAAGGAGGAGTTCGACTGGGTGATGCTGTACCGGGCGCTTAAGGGCGTCGGGGATGGCTCGGCGCGGCCGAACGGCGGCGGCGGAGCGTTCTTGGAGGAGGTGTCGCTGCACGACGTGCGGCTGGACGGCGACGACGCGGTGTACGGGCGCGCGCAGCAGACGAACCTCGAGTACCTGCTGCTGCTGGACGTGGACAGGCTCGTCTGGAGCTTCCGGACGCAGGCCGGGCTGCCGGCGCCGGCCGCGCCCTACGGCGGCTGGGAGGGCCCCGACGTCGAGCTCCGCGGCCACTTCGTCGGTACGTTGCGTCGCGCTCTCAACCGATTATCACTCGGGCTCCTCCGTTTGGCATTACCACAAAAAAAAAAACACGTTTAACTTCCATTCTTAGGCACAACCATTAGCCCATTAACACGGTACTAGAGCATATACAATGGTACAGACAACGGATGTCTATAACAGTCATAAATGTCACCTATAGACAGCACTAAAGACGGCTCATATAATAAGTTGTTTGTTAAGTTGTCTATATAAGATCCCACATTCTTTTAGTTTTTGCTTGAAAAAAATATTTGTTATAGACAACAACTCATACAATTGTGTTTTGTGTTGTCTATAAAAGTTTTATAGACTGTCTGTTGCATACTAGACGGCTTCATTCTTTCTCCTTGTTCCCTCTCATATATGTCATTAAAAATTTTACGTGACAAGATTATAAACTGTTGATATCACCTACTGTACATGCCCGTGTTTCACTCAACCGCCAGATAAGGCAGGCAAACCCACCCCATAACTACTGTTTGGATGTGGTGGTTCCGGCCCACTCCCCCGCGTACGAAAGGCTCTGCTCGTGCACGTGTGGGTTGGTTGGAATCGAAATCTTATTGTAGGGACACCACTCACACATATATTTATGTATTATCTTATTAAAGCAATACAAAAAGAAATAACCATATTTGCTCTTAAGGAGTAAAAATTACAACATTAATCAAAGTAAAAAGTGAAAAATATACATCGTTAATTTTTAGTGGGTCCAGATTACAATGGTTGAGATTGATAGGATATATGTTATAATGCGCAACAAACTTGGCTTTAATTAGGGGGCAAATTTTGTTCCTGCCACTTAAAATGTGTGCAAATTCGATTTTACCATCAGAAATTTGACCATTCTGTTTTTTGTCACTCTTCCGTTAATGCACATTTCATGTTTACATCTTCTGAACAAAATTTTAAAGTGCACAAAAGTTTTACATCATGAAAATTTTAGCAATGCTCCATAAAAGTTGAGGAAGATTAAAACGTATTCCTTAGTGTAAATTGATTGATAAATTTTATTAGTGAATTAAAAAAATGTTCAAAAGTTATCCTTGAATTTTTGCTATATTTTTGCTCATTTTTCTTGTGTTTTTCTATGATTTTCTGGTATTTTTCTTTTTCCTTATATTTCTCGACGGTCAAACCTCGTTGACTTGGACGGAGTGGCAAAAATAAAATGTGAACTGACGAAAGAATGGCAAAAACGAAATGGTCAAATTTCCCATGGCAGAACTGAATTTACACACATTTTAAGTGAATGGAACAAAATCTTCCCTTAATTAGGAGTCCCTAAGGCCATATACAATGTTGCAGGTACTAGATTTATCTTTCTCCTATAGTGTTTAACACCTCACTGCCACATCACACTAGTGCTAAATTTATCTTTCTCCTATAGTGTTTAACACCTCCTTCTCTCTCCAAGACAGAACCCACAACTAAAAAAATATTACTTCTTTTTCTCCCACCACACACTCTCTCTCCCTCTCTCATTTCACTTACAAGTGGGCCCGTAATGATTTTTTTTGGGTTAGTACCTGGTGCAACTACATGCACCGGTGCCAGGAATCTTTTTCCTAGCTCCCCTCCTTACAATGTGCTAGCACTGGTGCTAGAGAGAAAAAGGTAGGTAGCACCGGTACATTGTGTATGGCCTAACAAATTCATCTGCTACTTGGTGGAGGTCAAAGAAAGAACCCGGAACACTTGCATGCAAGGAAGAGATACACACATTGACATTCACAAGAAGTAGCTAGGAATCAAGCGATGTTCGGTTGGTGGAGGGTGTGGCCAAACACCCAATCCATCCGAGCTCGAACCCGGGTGCCTATCTTCCTTCTTAAGTGAATGCTAGAGCTTCTGACCATTTCTTTTTTTAAAAATAAAATCCATAAATGCCCTCATAAGTCACTTACTTTTTTCAATTTGCCTCCATATCTACTTATCTTTTACTCTACCCCTCATAAGTTTAGTTGGCGTGTAAATAACCACCTAGGCCACGTGTTAGCACTATTTCTCGTGGTTTTTATTATCTTTGGCACTTGTTTCAGTGGTGTCAATACTTGTTTTAATGATGTTAACATTTATTTCAATTATTTGGGTGATTTCAGTTCTTATGATACACCATGTCATTAATATCGTGTCAATGTTGAAATGATGTATTACAAATACCAAAACCACTCAAATTATTGAAACAAATATTGATATGACTTAAATAAGTACTAAAATCATTGGAACAAGAGTCAAGGATAATTAAAACCACAAGAAAACAATGTGAATATGCGGCTTAGCGAGACATTTACAAGCCAACTTAACTTATAGGCATTAAAGTAAACGAAAATGAGATATGAGAAATAAATTGAAAAGACAGGTGACTTATGGGTGTGCCTATAGATTTTATTTTTAAAGAAGAAGTAGCTGCGTATTTATATGCACAAGATCCAGAATCAGTCCGTGTCCACTGTTAGGAGTGTCGGGACTTTCTTTTTTCCAACTAAAAACAATTTGATAGAGCATACACTAGTTCGTGTTGAAGTTGGAGCACAGGTTGAAATTTGGCTATATTACACCAGGTAGAAAGGGAAACTAACATACACACTAGGCTACTGTATATTTCGTCTAAGCAAAAGATTGAAAACAATAATAAGCCAGGGTATCAAACAAGCAAGAAAATATTACACGTTCATGTTGCGGCGCACCAAAATTATAACATCTAGGGTAATTCATTAATTTGCTTCATAATAAAATTAGTTTTCCATTTATAATGTGGCTGACTAGAGTTCGACATTCCGATCTCAATAAGAAATAAAAGGTTGCATCATGAAAAGAAAGAAGGTTCCCTATTATTGTGCTGATCAGCTGGGTGGCCTGTGTACAACAGTGGTAAAACACAAATAGCTGTGGAGCATGACCACGGGGTTCAAATCCCCATATTCATTGAAAACAAAAATGCGTAGATTCTTTTGCGTGTTCTCGCAAAAAAATTGCACCGATCCAACCGTGCATGCGATTGAAATAGAAATGCTCGAAAGTTTTCACATGCTGTTGTATTGTAAGTTTTAACAATGTACACATTTTTTTGTTTAAAAATATGAATAAGACAGAGTCTCTCATTGCTATTTAATATGGTGTTTGAGGTGGGATGCACAAAGCACCTAAATGATGGGATGCACCGGATCCACTCTCTACGTGCACAAGTCTAAAACATCATTTATAAAAGAATGGAGAGGGCATATCGGTCAATATATGGACATGACACAACCGGATCGTCTACCAGTGAGCCAAATTCCATCTCCCACTTAAGTGCGGGGGGTTTCCGCAAAACCTCGGGCGAGGGGGTTTTCGCAAAACCACTTGAAGTGGGAGGTGGGATTTGGATCACTGGATCTGGACCATCCATTTTGTGTTAGACAGTCCGGATGTGTCATATCTATATATTCATCAATGCACCCATGTATATAAGATATGCCCTCAGAATGGAGGGGTGGAATCAAAACATTAAATCCCTTATTAAAAAGAAATCAAATTTATGTAGTAAGCAACCTCTAAAAGCTACTTGAAAGGATTCAAAACATCGTGCAATTGAACGACCTATCCCTATATTTGACACTTATATTACAGTGACGGAGTCAGGATTTTAACGATGGGGTACGAACTTAAGATACATCCATTCTAACAGAAAAGTTCAAATGACATAGTACGGAAGTTCAAATGACATAGTTGGTACTAATCAAACAAAACTGTTTGCTCTAGCAATCTAGCATGCTATAGTTGCACAAGATTAAAAAAAAGAGATTGAGGATTCGATATTTTTAGAACTTACAATAGTCAATAGTTTGGTTGTTGTAGCACTGTGCTCCCAATCTTAATCAGTCAATCTCCCAGCTCGGCATATGGCAACTCACCACACCCACGCAAGTCATCGTCGGAATCTCAAAGATGCCTGACACTAGTCGTCGGACAACACCGCAGTCGGCACAGGCGCACAACCATGGCGGCACGGCGCACGGCTGCATGTTGTCGCTACGCCTCTTCTTTCTTTGCCACGTCATTGGTTTGGCAATGCTTGGTCGCTAGGGCCGGGTGAAGGAATGAAGGGGATGGAGAATTTGGGGATAGGGTTGACCGGCCGCTAGGGCAAAGGAATGAAGATGGGGAAAGAGGAATTTGGGGATGTGGTTGGTCGGCTGGCGTCTGGTGTCTGCTAGGCAAAGGAACGAAGGGAACTGGAAGGGTTGGAGGACTGTTCAATTCATCTGGAGTATGGAGACCTAACCCGAGGCTGGGGCATGTCATTCACTGGGGCTACTGGTTTGGGCTGCTTGAGTGCTTGTTGGGCTTATTGGGCTGCAATTGAAGGAGTATTAGTGTATACTTTGTGTATTAAAGGGTATATATGAAAGATTTTACCAAAAAAAAATAGGGGTACACAGCTGTACCCCAGGCACCTACTACAGCTCCGCCACTGCTATATTATTATAGAAAGGTTCAGGAGGCATCACAAGTTGCATCAATCCAAAAGTAAAGAAGCATAAGAAAACAATCATCGTGTTTGTTAATCATATGACCCATATCTTAATACCAACCTTTTTTGTACGATAACAATTAAGTGTCCTAAAAGGTTTATATTAATTGGTTGGAAAGAAAATTATGTATAAAACAAATTCTAACTTCTAATTTATGTAAAGTAAGACTAGTTGCGCAAATGTGCGGGCCCTTATTAAAGCAAATGCAAAAGGAGCTACCATGCTTACTCTCAAGAGCTATAAATTCCCACGTTAATAGGAGAGAAAAGAGAAAGATCTAAACCGTTAATCATAGTGGGTCCAAATTATAATGTGTTGATTAAAAGAAGAGTCCATGTCAACTACAATACAAAAATAACTGAAATTCAGAATAAACAATAAAATAAAATTAGCAATTTGATTTTCATATAAATTCCTAAGTAAAATCCTAAATAAATATAATTCGAATAAAAATTTCACAAAAATTAACAATTAGATTTGGATACTAATTAAAAAAATGAAATTCGAGAATAAAAATCAGCAATTTAATTTCTATTCAATTCCAAAGTAAAATCCATAAATAAGCGTAATTTTGAATAAAATTAGCAATTTGACCGGTATACAATTCCAAAATTAATTAAAATTCGGAATAAAAATAAAATAAATTTGTAATTTGATTTCCATATAAATTCTAACGTAAAATCCCTAAATAACTCAAATCAAAATAAATCAACTAAAATTAGCAATTTGATTTGAATACGAACTCCAAAAAAATAACTAAAATTTTGAATAAAAATAAAAGTTATAACGAGGATAACACAAAAGAGTGCAATAGTGTCGATCTGTCCTAGAAGAAGATATTGACTAACAGAGAAGCGAAGAGTTGAGGAGGCGATGGCGGAGAGGAGGACAATGTCGTGCTGCTCACCTTAACCGCTCGACGAGTACACTGTTGCATTGCTTTCCGGAGCCGTTGAAGAGAAAGGGCATAGTCGAATGAGCCAAGGGTCGCGGCGATGAGTGGTGAGTGTTGACGTTGTTAAAGAAGCCATTGGCCAAAAAGGCTATATGATAGGGAAGCCCTAGCGGAGAGGAGATAAAACTTTACATTGAATATGAGCTATGAAATATATGAGGCCATCAGGTAGTTAGGAGCGTGCCATCGCAGGTAAGGGGCACAATGTCGTCAGCGATGGCAACATGATTCTCCATATCATTAGACAACGACTAAAGCGGGCATGATGGTATTTGTGAAAATTAAAGTTCACCATGGTTAATAAGGAAGCCACAACGTTGAATTGGCCAACGTTGAAGAAGAAGAGCATCCGACACAGAATAAAAGGACATCGAGCATATATAACATTATGCATGTGTTTATATAGGCATGCATCCGTACGAAAATAAGCACGTACATAAAGAATCAAAGAGCTCGGAGTAGAGAAAGCGCAACCGTAGGGAATAGCCTCAGGGCCGCTGGAGAGAGCGTGACGGGTGTCCCTAGTAGGATGATCGCACGTGTGTGCGTGTTGATGTTGCTATTATGAATATTGTGTGTATATTCAAGAGGGCCCAATGGGCAATATATATAGGGATGTACAAAGGGGGTTTCCATATACAGATAAGGAAATACAAAAGAGTTCTATTCTAACACCCCCCCTCAAACCCATGGTGGATCACACACACTGAGTTTAGAGAGAAAATACAAATGTTGTGCCCTAGTCTGTGGCTTCGTGAAGAAGTTAGTAACCTGTAACTGATGGTACAAACTATAAAGCAAGTACTCTCTCCTGCACCTGTGAGCGAGTGTATGAAGCATACACACCAATGTGTTTGGTGAGCTCATGCTTCACTGGGTCCTAGGCAATACTGATAGCACCTGTACTGTCAGACAAAAGAGTCGTAGGTCTCATCACAGGCACTCCAAAATCTGCAAGTAGCCACCTCAACCAAGTAACCTATGTTGTCACTACTGCCATAGCTCTCAACTCAGCCTCTACACTCGAACGGGAAATTGCAGTCTGCTTCTTAGTCTTCAGGGCAATCAGGAAGGAGCTAAGAAAAACATAGTAAGCAGAAAGAGAACGACGATCAGAAGGATCACTAGCACAGGTCGCATCAGAGTACGCCTGAAGCTGTAGTGAGGTAGAGCTAGGGAAAAAGTACGCCTGAAGCTGTAGTGAGGTAGAGCTAGGGAAAAACAAACGACGAGAGATAGTCCCATGCAAGTAGCGAAGAACACGAAGAAGGTGACTGTAGCGAAGATGGGTAGGATGAGCCATGAACTGACTCAAGATGTGAACAGCATAAGCAATATCAGGACGAGTGCTCACAAGATACACCAAACTCCCAACAAGATGGTGATACCGAGTAGGATTCTCAAGAAGATCACCATCAGTGGCACGGAGCTGTAGGGATAAATCCATGGGAGTCTCAGCAATACGAGTGTCAGTCAGACCAGACCGATCAAGAAGATCCTGGACATACTTCTGCTGGGAGAGGTAGTAGCCCTCAGGCAGGGAAGAGACCTCAATCCCAAGGAAGTACGTAAGAGAACCAAGATCAGTCATCAAAAACTGCTCACTGAGATGCTTCTTCACATATGTGATGAATGAGGAATCATCACCAGTGATGAGCATATCATCAACATACAAAAGAAGCAGTGTCCTACCCCGAGATGAGACATGGACAAAAAGAGCAAGATCATGGGAACTGACAATGAAACAGACAGCAGTAATCACTGAGGTAAAACGTGCAAACCAGGCATGAGGAGCCTATTTGAGGCCATAAAGAGCACGACGAAGACGACAGACGTGCCTATCGGGAACAAAATACACAGGTGGTCGCTGCATGTAGACCTTCTGATGCAAAACACCATTAAGAAATGTATTCTTAACATCGAGCTGAGAGATAGACCACCGATGAATAGAAGCAACCGCAACAAGAGTGCGAACAGTGGTCATATGGGCAACAGGGGAAAAAGTCTCATCGTAGTCATGACCGTACTCCTGCTGAAAGCCACCAACCACAAGACGAGCCTTGTAGCGCTCAATTGTACCATCAGACCGGGTCTTAATCTTGTACACCCACTTACACATGATCAGACGAGCATGCACAGGTGTCAGTACAATATCCCAAGTCTCTATACATCGAAGAGCATCAAGCTCCTCTGCCATAGCGAGTTGCCATTCAAAATGAGGAGTAGCCTCATGATAAGAATTAGGCTCAGTGACAGAGAGAGCATGAGCTATCGGAGCAAATCCAAGACGATCAGGAGGTCGAAGGGATGTCCAGTCACGAAGGACGTAACGAGGAGTATCATCAGAAGAATCAGATGTGGGTGTCGACAAGATACCAGGAGAGGAGACTGGTGAAGGACAAGGACGCCTAGAGTAGTGAATACCAGAGAAACGAGACGATGGTGCTGTAGGAACAAGAGGCGGTGCTGCAGGAGACAGCACTAGAGACGGAGGTATAGAAGGAACCACTGGAGACAGACCAGGGGAAGACTGTGATAGTGGAGAAATTGGTGAAGAGTCAGAAAGTGACAACCTTGAAATCGACTCAACGGTGGAAACAGGAGGAGCTGAATCTCGATAGAAGAAAGGTCGAGATTTGTCAAAGACAACGTCTCGTGAAATCCTGATCCGTCAAGCAGAAGGATCCCAGCAACGATAACCCTTATGCTCAGAACTATAACCAAGAAACACACACTCAACTGACCGGGCTGATAGTTTAGTGCGTTCACGAGGCTGCTGCAGAACAAAACAAGTACAACAAAAAATACGAAGGTGAGTGTACTGGGGGTGGCTCGAGAGTAGAGACGCTCTATAGGACTGACACCCTTAAGAGCAGTGAAAGGCTGTATATTGATGAGATATGCAGCCGTAGAAATAGCTTCAGCCCAAAACTGTGGTGGAACGTGAGAGGCAAGGAGAAGAGTACAGGCAGTCTCAATTAGATGACGATGTTTGCGCTCAACAACCCCATTCTGAGCATGGGCACCAGGACAAGAAGACTAGTAAAGAGTGCCCTACTCAGAAAAAATCTGTCTAAAAGTGTTAGAACAATACTCGCTAGCAGAATCAGAGCGAAAAGTACGGATGGGAGAATCAAACTGAGTACGAATCATCATTGCAAAGCTATGATAGATCGCAAGAAACTGACCACGATTAGACATAGGGAAAATCCATGTAAAACAAGAATAATCATCAATGAAGATTATATAAAGTTTATGCCTGCCTTTAGAGATAATAGGCGCAAGTCCCCATACATCTGAATGAACTAATTTAAAAGGATGAGAAGACAAGGACTCACTAGAATGATAAGGAAGCTGTAGCTGCTTGCCCAACTTACAACCTTAACAAAACATGGCCGTGTCAACAGTAACACGTCCAAGAACACCCTAATGAACTAATGAAGGAAGACAGGACCCACACAAGTGACCTAAACGGTGATGCTACTGCGCAAAAATGCCAGAGGTGGTGGCAGCAGTGGTGGTGGAAGGAGACGTAGAGGTGACAGGAGCAACTGAAGTGGAGGCGATTAAGGATGTAGAGACCCTGACGATTCCTACGGCGCTGGCCATTCCCAAGTATCGTCTCTATCTGTTGATCCTAGATGAAACAGGTGTGAGAGTCAAAACCAACCCTATAGCCGAGATCAGTGAGCCGACCCACTAAGAGAAGCTGCATGGTAAGCTGGGGAACATGAGAAATAGCTGGAACAGAAAAGTCGAGGACAAAGATCGCCCAAACAAATGATGAGAGAGGAGTACCGCCACCGTCTCGAACAGAGATAGGAAAAACAGGAGGTCATACTGAAGTGAGAGATGTGGAGTCCGGTGTCATGTGGAAAGAGGCACCATAATCCAGAACCCAAGAAGTACCTGAAGGAGATGTCTGAGCTAGACTAGTAGAACCTGCTGAGTTGTGAGAGAGCTGCTGAAGTAGAGCATAGTAGAACTGCTAAACAGAGTCACCTCACTGAGAAGGTCCTGACGTGCTGGTCTATCCTCCTGTCAAGGAAGGGCCTCCTGCTCCCCCTTGGAGCGTCCAACCCCACGCGCCTTGTTCTGCTTTTTTCACACCGCACAACGCTGATAGTCGTGCCCAAAGTTCTTACAATAATTGCACTAAACCCCAGTTGGTGCAAAAACAGGAGTGAAAATAGACACCTAAGGATGGACTGTAGTCGAAGTAGGAACCGTCGGTGTAGTCGAAGAAGAAGGGGTAGCAAGCACAGTTGGAACAAACTGTGCTGCTAACCCGTGGCGAAGCTCCTCAACATGAAGCGTCGAAAGAGCCTCGGTGACTATCAGTCGTGGTGAGCGGCTCAACAGTTGAGCCCTGATAGGCTCAAACTCTGGGTGAAGACGGCATATGAAGTCATAAAGGCGAAGACGATCACGATCCGCCTTCTGCACTTTATGACACTCCTGGCAGAGCGGAGAAGCTAGCTCGTCCAACTAGCGCTAGAGACTGGCCAGGGCTCGGAAGAAGTCATCGACGGAGGAGTCCTCCTGGCGAAGCGTATCTAACTCACGCTGAAGCGAAAAGAACTGAGTATCGCTGCTCTGCTGGTATCGCTCGCACAAGTACTCCTAGATCTAACGAGTGGCATGTAGACCAACAATGTCTGGCTGGATGGAGTCGTCGACGCTGACCACTAGGATGGCTCGAACACGGGCCTCATCATCACACCAGCGCTCAAAAGTGTCGATGACATACTGAAAGGCCTCATCGGCAGCGTCAGCAGCAACAACAGCGGCCTCTGCCTCCTTCTTGGCAGCCTCATCTTCTGTAGGAGGTGTCGAAGTAGGCTGTCTGGGAGGAGGCTGAACCGGCGACGACGGACAAGGTCAGGCACCAGTAACATGTCCCCAGAGGCGAAGACCATCGAGCGTGATCACCATGAGTGAAGACCACAACCTATAGTTCGTCCCATTAAGCTTGGTTCCCGAAATGGGATTTCAGCTGATAGAACAGAAGCCATCAGTAGGCGGCGCTGGATGGTGCGACGACCAAGGCAACGGTTCAACAAAGTCCGACGGTATTTGCGGGCGGTTAGATCAATGTACTATCTTTTTTTATTTTTTCGGCCGAAACACACTAAAAACGGCCCACTTCGGGCCGAATCAACCGACCCATGCAAGCATGTGCATGGGGAGGGGCGAACCCTAGTTCCCCCTTGTTGGCGGCGATGGCTGCCCGGGCACGGCGGTGGATCTGGCAGCGGTGGCGGCAGCTCCGGTGGATCCGGCGGTGGTGGTTGGCGGCATTCAGAATCCAGCAATGGGAAGGAGGACGGCGTCGGGTGGCGGCAATGCCGGACGCAGCAGTGATCTGGCTATGATGCCATGGCTCGGTGGATCCAATGGCGGTGTCTCCGGTGGTTCCGACGGCGGTGGTTGGCAGCAGTCCAGGAACCCACGCGGTCGGGGAAGGAGGACAGCGTCGGGTGGCGTCGGCAGCGGCGGTGGCGACAACGGATGTGGCAGCGGAAAGAGCTAGGTTAGTGCCCTAGCTCTGATATCATGTTATGAATATTGTGTGTATATTAAAGAGGGTCCAGTAAGCAATATATATAGGGATGTACAAGGTGGGTTTCCATATACATATAAGGAAATACAGAAGAGTTATATTCTAACAGCTGCAACGGCCAACATTAAACAATAATTGGAGAGAAGTGGAAGATAAATATGTGGTAGAGTATTACATTAGAAGGGGTAGCAATCGAGAGAGATCGATCAAGAATTATACTTGCTATTGGAGGTTGAGGAAAAAAAGTTGTGATGGCAAGAAGAGATAAAATGCACATAGTTCGGTGGAGCAACCGACCTGTGAGGAAAGATAAATTCAAGGTAGGTCGTCCATAGTGTATCGGTGTATGCATAAGCAAGATACTCTAATACCATATAAAGTAAAAAGATAATGTGTCATACACATAATCAATGTATTGCTTAAGATTAAACAGATGTACATGTGCATACATATCTATTGGAAAAAAAAGTAACTAATCGAGGAAGAGGTACACTGGCATGCATATACTTTAGAAAAGAGTAACTATTCAAGTATCAAAGTTAGACCGTTTGATACTATAAATTTGAAACAAATATAGCTACGCAAATACGCGGGCTACGTTGCTAGTTTTTCAATTTATTTATGGCCCACCACCAATACATATGTTTAGAGACGGGATATACTGTGCAATTTTCTCTTGTAAAAGCGTCCTAGTTAGACATGGTGTCATCCACGGAAATAAACGAACAAAATGGTGCAAAAACCGCGGCGCAGGGCACTACCTGAGCGCAACGGCCAAGATGTGGGCGAGCACGCACAACGGCACGCTCGCCGGCAAGATGTCGGCGGTCGTGGACGCGCTGCACGCGTGTCAGACGGCGACCGGCACGGGCTACCTCTCCGCCTTCCCCGCCGAGTTCTTCGACCGCTTCGAGGCCGTCAAGCCCGTCTGGGCTCCCTACTACACCATCCACAAGGTCCTAACTCCAAACCAAGCATCTCTCATTGTACCATACTCTCACGTTTCTTGATCGGCATCAAGCCATTTTATACCTTTGCATCACTGACATTTTCTGCGTTTTCTCACACAGATCATGCAGGGCCTTCTTGATCAGTACGCGGTGGCCGGGAACCCCAAGGCACTCGAGATGGTGGTGGGCATGGCCGACTACTTCAGCAACCGTGTCAAGAACGTGATTCAGAAGTACAGCATCGAGAGGCACTGGACTTCTCTGAACGAGGAGACCGGAGGGATGAACGACGTGCTCTACCAGCTCTACACCATCACGGTGATCGCTCTTTCGGTTCTTGTCGGCCGTTTCGTAGGATTGTAGTACGTGTTCAGGCTGTGTCTGATGCTAATTTTGTGAGCTGATATGCTTCTTTTTGTTGTCAATCTTCATTTGTCTTAGAAGCCCCCTTTTGAGTGAGTGCAGTTGCTAATATCTCTAACTTGGGCAGAATGATCAGAGGCATTTGATACTCGCGCATCTTTTCGATAAGCCGTGCTTTCTAGGATTGCTTGCAGTTCAGGTCTGAAGAGCTTCCTTCCTGGCCCTGTGTTTTTGCTACTTATTTTTCACTTTGTCCATGTCTCAATCTGCTACTCCCTCCATTCTTAAATACATGACGTTTGACCAAACGTGCAGTCAAACTTATATAGCTTTGACCATTACTTTTTATATGATTTTGTTAGTAAAAAATTACAAAATTATTATATTATAAAAGTATTTGTCATGACAAATCTAATGATACTATTCACTCATGATCAATCTAAATAGTTTTTCATATATTATTAGTCAAAGTTAGATAAGTTTGACTGCACGCTTGATCAAACGTCATGTATTTAAGAACGGAGGGAGTATGATTTATTAAACACATCTAGAACTTCAGAACTTGTAATTTAACAGCACAGTAACTTGTGCTTGACCTAATAGCCATCAAAATAGATAGGTTCAACTCTCTATGATATGAAGTAGGGTCCTCTTTTGGAATGATATACCTGTCTTCCATTTCCTCTGTTAGGCTGACAGTCTTTCGGGTTTTCATGCCAATACACATATTCCGATTGTCATTGGTGGGCAAATGAGATACGAAGTTACCGGTGATCATCTTTACAAGGTAAAAGTTACTTCACATCTTGATTTTTAGAGTTTTAAGAATACCATCTTCGTAGATAGAGAAGAATCTTGTCATCTTGCGGGTGGAATGAATAGGAACATATGAACTACCAGTTTCCCCAATCAGTTTGGACAGTTTCCTCAGAGAAGATTTTTTTTTTCTTCGGATGCTCAAAGAAACTAGTGTGAACTTCAGAATAACTATGGTTAGATCAGTGAATGAGGCTAGACCAGTTTCAGTTGATCCTTGTCTCCGCCATGATTGCTCATTTTATCTGGACCAGCACAAGAGCACACGTCTTCTTTGAATTCCAGCGTATGAGACCTTTTATTGTTATTAGATACTGAATCGATTTGAAATCTGTGATTTGCCAATTTGGCAAATATTCTGGACAAATGCTACTTTATGGTTTCATTACCTTCATCTATTACCTATTTTTCAATGAACAATTCTGAGTACATTCTTTTCTCTCTGTCGAGAAACTACTGCACTACCTTTCTATCTCACCGTTACATTGTGTTCTTTCTTCTTGTCAATAGCTGTTCTCTTGATGCAACTTGAGTGAACCTGGGTGAAGCTGACCATAAGCCTAATTCATGAAACAGGAAATTGCAACATTCTTTATGGACACAGTGAATTCTTCTCATAGCTATGCAACGGGTGGTACATCTGTCAGTGAGTTCTGGTAATGAATTTTTCTCATAGCTATGCAACGGGTGGTACATCTGTCAGTGAGTTCTGGTAATGAATTTTAGATGGTTGAGTTTGCAATTGTCTTTGTCAGACATGTCATGTTTGAAATGGTTTTGTCAGGTCCAATCCAAAGCGTTTAGCTGAGACTCTGACCACTGAGAATGAGGAGTCTTGCACTACCTACAACATGCTTAAGGTGATTTACTTGTTCATGACCATCAAACTAACTTCCTAGTCCAATTTTTCATCTCAAGAGATACAGTGTGCTAAAGAAAGTGTGCAGGTTTCTCGCCACCTATTCAGATGGACAAAGGAAATCGCGTATGCGGACTACTATGAGCGAGCGCTGATAAACGGTGTCCTAAGCATTCAAAGAGGAAGGGATCCTGGTGTGATGATCTACATGCTGCCCCAGGGCCCTGGAAGATCAAAAGCAGTGAGCTACCATGGCTGGGGATCACAGTATAATTCATTTTGGTGCTGTTATGGGACTGGTAAGTAAACAGTTCTTAGTTTCAGAACTGGCAATATAAATGTAAGGTTCTCAATTGTTTCGATTTGTATTTGCAGGGATAGAATCATTTTCCAAGCTTGGGGATTCTATCTACTTTGAAGAGAGAGGAGACAAGCCGGCGCTATACATCATTCAGTACGTACCGAGCACGTTCAACTGGAAAACTGCAGGTCTTATTGTCACTCAGCAACTGAAGCCCCTTAGCTCATCGGATCAGTATCTTCAAGTTTCACTCTCCTTCTCCGCAAAGGTAAATCTATATGAGATCATCATGCTATATGACAGGAAAGTTTTTTCGATGATAATTCTTTGCAAAGGATCAGTGTTTAGTCAGTTTGCTTTCTGTTATGCAGACAAACGGTCAATTTGCAACACTGAGTGTGAGAATACCATCATGGACATTTGTGAGTGGTGCAAAAGCAACTTTGAATGACAAAGATTTGCAATTAGCATCTCCAGGTATGCTCATAGGCATGCGAGAAAAAATTGCCATCCTCTAAATGTTCGATGAATTACAGCTCAACCTTGCTATTTTATCAGGGACTTTCCTCACAATCAGCAAGCAGTGGGATGGTGGTGATCATTTGTCACTCCAGCTACCTATTAACCTAAGGACAGAAGCAATAAAAGGTCTAAATTTTTGGTTATTTTTTACTATGCATCAATATGCTTCAGCTTGAAAGAAGTTAATTGCTAGTTTATCCATCAGTAACTATGAAGTCAACACAATAATTTATCATGTCAATCCATAGTTCACCATGTTTTTTTTTAAAAAAAACCAATAGTTCACCATGTTTATGTACTACTATACTAACTTATCCTACTAAAATAAATTAGTACCCTGAACCAATATCTAATATGATAAATGGAGTCAGAATCTTCATACCAGACTGATTGTAAGTGATATCTTCAGATGATCGGTCAGAGTTTGCATCTCTACAAGCAGTCCTATTCGGACCATTCCTCCTCGCCGGCCTCACCACCGGAGATTGGGACGCGAAAACCGGCAACGCCGCAGCAGTTTCAGACTGGATCACCCCTGTCCCGTCGTCACACAACTCCCAGCTGGTGACACTCACGCAAGAATCCGATGGCAACACCTTCGTCCTCTCAACCGTAAACGCCTCCCTGACGATGCAGGAGCGGCCCGAAGGCGGCGGAAGCGACGCCGCCGTCCACTCAACATTCAGAGTTCTCCCCCAGGGCTCGACCAAACGACATGCCATCAATGGTTCTGCCACGACCACGAAGTTCACTTCCGCGATGATCGAGCCGTTCGACCTGCCAGGGATGGTCATCACCAACAGCCTGACGGTATCTGCAGAGAAGAGCTCGGATTCTCTGTTCAACATCGTCCCCGGGCTCGACGGGAAGCCCAATTCGGTCTCTCTCGAGCTCGGGACCAAGCCGGGGTGCTTCTTGGTGACCAGCACGGATCGCTCCGCCGGGGCAAAGGTTCGGGTCGGCTGCAGGGGCGCTCTGAAGCACAGCGGCGCGGGGTTTCAGCAGGCGGCGAGCTTTGCGCAGGCCGAGCCGTTGCGGCGGTACCATCCGGTCAGCTTCGCCGCCAAGGGGGTGAGGAGGAACTTCCTCCTGGAGCCATTGTTCACCTTGAGGGATGAATTCTACACCATCTACTTCAACCTTGGGGCCTGACAAGTGACAGGGAAAGTTAATTCGGTCTTTCTCCAAGAAAAAAAATTCAGTCTTCTCTCCAAGAAATCTTTGGAGGTGAAAGATAATGTGGGTTATTCTTTGATCTCCCTCAGTGCCCAAATAGCTTAGCATGGCAACCGAATGCAAAAATAGTTGTTTTGCATGTATGCAGCCGTTGCAGCTTGCACTCATGCACAGTGATGTTACTTGCTGCAGTTTTGTCTACAGTTCACTTCCCATTAATTCTGCCATTCTTTTGTCTACTAGTCATGTGTCCGTGCGTTGCAATGAAAAATCATACTTTGCATCAATGATTTCTGAGCAATGTACTTAACACACATGTAATTTTTTAGCATTATAATCAGTTTTGGTAGGTATAGAGCACATTTGAACAACATAGCATCTATAAATATAAAGATCTTTTAAGAAAACATATCTAAATATTACAAGCACAAATCCGATGAATTGCTCTTGAACTATTTAGTCAATCAAATTGACTATCAGATGTCCAATCAAAACAACAATTTATAAATAAATAATTTCTCAATATCAATTTTGATCTATTCAATTATTTAGACAACTGTAACAGTTCAAACACCACTTCAGAAAAAGTAATGAAAATAACACCAGGCTTCCATTCAAGGGCATCATTTCCCATTCTTTTCCAAAAAACACTTTGCAGCATGAATTACAATAGCTCTCGTCAACCACCACTTCTGACTTAACACTTCAACATATGCATTCTTCAAAAGAAAACAAGGTAGAGTAAAACACCAAAAATCCAATGAACAATGCTCATATGAGGTCGACATTTCAATATGCTTTTGCTAGCCAATTTATACGGTTGTAGAAAGTCCATAATTACATGTCGCATGCGAGAAACATGGAATGATGTGTAGAAGCGTTTTAACCTTTTGCATGTTTGGCATTAGCTACCAATATGTCACGCCTAAGTTTAGAAGCGAACTATAGAAATTTGTGCTACTTTATTTGCAATTGAATTGCTACGTTTGCTGATCTCTCATATCATTGTTGCAGATTAAGCATGTCTGGAACACAGCAAATTTTGCAGGCTTTGGATAAACTATGATAATCCTTGTTCCATGTTTTACTTTTGGTTATTAAATCAGAAACTGAACCTTCCATTTCCTTTCTATCTACTCCTAACGAAGCCTCTGGAAAATTCTCAAACAACGTGAATTTCGTAAGCATACAGTAAGGAGGTATATATCAGAGTTTAGATGATCCTGAAACATCCAAAGCACATGAATGGGAATAAGGAGATCAAGGAATTAACATATAACTGAACACAGTAATCGCCATCATATTTGATAAGATTAACAACAGGTCTCCATCACCAGTATTTGTATTTACATTCATTTGCAAACCTAAATGGTGATAATATATTGGCAACTCATACTTCTGGGGAAAAAAAAAAGAAAGATCAAAATGTAACTTTAGATGTAGATAACTTATCATCCAGTTCATGGATAAAACTTTCTGTAGGGTGAGAACTCTTCCGAATGGTAGAGGGAATTCTATGTTCCCTCACCTGCACATTGATGAGTAAGATTTAATACAACAAAAATATTAACCACTCAACTATGAGATGATCCTCTTATCCCAAAGCTAATTTGACATCCTCACATCGAACAACGGCATGATTCAGTCAAGAGAAACAAAATCAGTAACAAAAATCAGATGACACGAGAGCTATTGATTTTTCAACTAAAACAAAAACAAAAATTGAAATTCAAACAACACATTGCCTTTCATCATTTGCATGCCATATGTTGCAAGCTAATTTATTAATGCGCTTATAATTCAAACCAAACCTAGCAGTTAGGAGGCTTGGGTTCACTATGCAACGTAGTATTCCCTCCAGCAGGTCCACAGTTTTTTCGTTTTGGATTATGTGTGCCAACCTGCAAAAAAGGTAACATTATTATGCAAAAGCTTTTGCTTACCCTGTAAAGCAATCTACAAAATTTGCTAAAGCAACTCACAGTAGGAGTTTCTCTTCTTAGTATCTCAGCAGTCTTGATAGCTAGCTTTGGAGTGAGGTCCTCCTGACAAAAGAGTAGTTGCAAGGGAGTTCAAATAGATGATATCCAAGCCTTTATCAATAAAATGACATTTCACATGCAAAGTATATGCAGAACACCTGCATGATGCTATTAGTTTGACCTTGCTAGTTGCTACCAAAACATAGAGACAGCTAGCTTCATATTTCCACTAGACATTGACAATTCTCATTGAAATCCTAGGTTTAGATATATTTTGGACACAAGTATATTCAAGGAATGCCTACATGTTCTGCTAAGTAATTCGACGGTCCTTCAAAGATTCCGAATCCAAAATATATATTATACTGTATATAGCTTAGATGCGATCAAGTACAAGAACTAAAATCATGGATCCTTCTTTAAAAGCCATCGACTTAGTTATATTTTGGGTTGCAATTTATTGTCGTATGCTACTGTCTAACGATGGGCTGATGGCTGCCTGTAGCCGTGGCACTATCAATAATGATCGATTATTATTGGTTGGGACTTAATGGTTCTCCATGTGCAATCATGTCATATGAATCATCTTTGGCTTACCTCAAAAAAGGGGAATGGTGAAATTAAATGGGCAAAGACTACAAGATAAGACAATAGCAAAGGATAATATATATCATTAAACTAAAAAGTTGTTACTAACCTTTTCTGAATAGATAGTCGTCATACATCATGTGGGATCACAAATCTTTATTAGTTAAGACATCTAATAACCGATCATTTGGGATCACAATGAGTGTGTCTATACTCCTTTCCAGCTTCTCTAATGCTTCCAGTGCCTGAAATGGGCACAAAGAAAATAAATTGACTAAGGAAAAAAAACAATTTGAACAGGAAAGTGTTCCAAAACAAATATAAATTGCTGCATATAGAAATTCAAAGGTCCCGACAACCAAATGAATCCACACTGGGCAAATGATGATAAGTTGACAACGAAATGCATTTTGGGATATTTTCACAAAGCAAATAGCTACAAACTGTATACAACAACATTAGCGGGGGTCAAAAAAAACATAATCTAGTCCAATTAACACCAAACATTACAGGCCTACCTAGCTACAGCAATTGCACAATAGTTAGTTCACATGAGTGCATGACACTAGTCCAAAAATTGAAAATGACAAGACTACAGGTAATGCTACTTCTTACAGCTAGTGTCTGACCTACTATTCCTTAAGACAATACCTCCTCTAAGCAAACATCCATTCCAAGCTTAAACAAAATTGATTACCAAATATTGCTAGGTGAGACCACATAACTTGTACTTAGGAGGAAAAGACTAAAATACTTGCATGTAGAGAGCACTTGCGTCCTTCGAAGGTGAATGGATAGGTAACAACACCAACAATTAGATAACTGGCTTCCTTTGATATCTGGGCAACAACTAGAGCAGCATCAGATCTAGTACCACCTCCCATTCCAACTGTTATGAAGACAAGATCTGAATCCCTTAGGGCATTGGCTATAGCTTCCTTTGATTCCTCGGTGGCTTGCTCTCCCAAATTAGGATTTCCACCAGTACCTGAATGCACAAACATAATTAGTGAATCTAGTTATTACGGGTGCTATTTTTAATGGAAATTTATAGTATGTAACCCTGTATTTATGCATATGTTCTACTACTTAATTCCATTCGGTTTATCAGGTCACCAACATGTGTTTGCACAGAAGACGAAATAGCACAAAGGCTAATGCTTTTACACACAAAACATTTCTTAAACACGTCATTTGTTCATAAGAAAACAAAAAATATTACCTAGCCCACAAGTCAACTGCTCTCCAATTTGCCAAGGATATTGCGCTTGTGAATTCAAAAGCTCCTGGGAAAAACTCAACACCCTGAAATTGTATAATTCAGCTATCAGTATTTAAAGAAACAAACAAGGGACAAGCAGGAAACAACCAAGTTAAATTATACTACATTGGACTTCACAATTAGTACATGTTTCTATGGAGTCATTTCCAATGTGATAAGCATATCATAAACAACATCATAATTAGTCCACAAAGCCTCATATGCTGAACAAAAGCATATCACGAATGGTGGCATGGATTGGATGGGGAGGATGGAAAAAAGGTTGTAGATTAACTTGCTAAGTTCGAAATTCAATTCGGACTATCAAATGGATCTAGATGTCGAGCACCGCAGAGAAAGGAAGCCGAATTTCGGGAGATTAAGGGCCAAGGAATTCCTTAAAAAAAGGGGCCAAGGAGCACTACCGGTACCTGGAGGCCGTTGCCGATCATGCGGTTGACGGCGTTGTTGCCGCCGCCTTCGATGCCCATGACCTTTATCCTCGCCATCTCCATCGGCACGAACGAGCACCGCACGGCCATGTGGCGCGGGGAAGAGGGAGGCCAGTGGCGTCAGGCGTGGGGAAGAGGGAGGCCGGCGGCGTCGGGCGCGGGAAAGAGGGAGGCCAATGGTTCTTGCGGGAGGCCAGCGGGGTTGGGGCACAGGGACGGTGGGGTCAGGCAGAGAATGGTGGCGTCGGGCGACGCCCGATTGGGTGCGGGAGCCGAAGGGGGTGGGGAAGGTGAAAAGAAAATGGAGTGGGTGAGGTGAGGTGGTTACGATATTTTAGTGGTTGAGGAAGGACGATGCTCTCCGCGTGAGTCATCCGGTGCGAGATGATCTGAGACGTCGGTTGATCATTGATCGGACAGACGCCGAAGAGAGTTGGAGGACGGACGACCGCAAACTCCTTCTTTTAAGTAGTAGAGAAACTATTGGACCGAAACAGGGATTAGAAAGGAGGGGGGGTTGAATAGGAGCACTACCTCTTTTTTATCTTGATTGTATTCAACTCAATTTTCTCTCCAATACCTATGAAAGCTATGAAGATGAACGAATAAGCACAGCGGAAGTCTTATATTGAATCCAATCAAAAACACCAAAGCACGACAACCAAAAACATCGAAAACTCAAATCAAAGTGAGTCGGACGGTCAGACCCCTCAAGTCGGGTGGTCTGACCGTTGGCCTAGCGGTCAGACCTCTCACCAGGGGTGGTTTGACCTCCAACTCAATGAACAGTGAAATCAGCATGAAATCAAAATCACAAATCGACTCAACTTTTGATTCGGTGATCCAAATCCCCTCAAATTTCAACCATAGCTCATCAAGAAGGTCATAAACTTATTCCAATCGACGATCAGGAAGATCAAAGCCAAGGTTTCATGAATTTCATAGATGAGGGAAGGAGGGCACAAGAACCTAGGAAAATTAAACTTTGATCACAAAACTTGATCGTGGATAAAAGATAATCCTAAATGGATTCACATATATCACAGCAAGCAAGATCACCTCAAGAAACCAAAGGAAAACTAAAGGATCATCAAAACCCCCAAAAGTCACCAAAGAGAGAGTAAGAACAGGAAGATACTCATCTTGGAGGAATATTGCTTGGATTGATTTGAGATAGATGTTGGTTTACAGCCACTCCATCATGGGGGACAAAAACTCAACAATTGAGCACACAATTAATCCATCTCTCACAAACCCTAGCCTCAACTACTCCAAAATCCCCAAAACACATATGAGAGTTTTTCTCTTGGAAGAATTTGGGAACACCACATCTAGACATTCCCTTTTATAGTAGAGGCTAGGCTAAGAGAGAAGACCCTAACAGGCACCTGTTAAGCCGACACACAAACGGGTCTACACTCACGTATACTTCCCAAAGCAGATGACGAACCAGACTTCCCAAATCCGTTTCTTCGTGATCTTTATCTTCATTTCACCTATACCATCTGTCCTTGTGCCGTTTTGCATTGTAGTTTAGCCAAAGGTCACCAAGGCGGTATTTTGGAGAAGTTACCAAAATATCCCTTCTCGATCATTCTCCAAAGACCGAGTCCAATCTTCATGAAGCAATCTCATGCTTTGCCACGTGTAGGTTGATCAACTGCTCTCTTCATGTCAGCAAGTCTCTCCCATCCAACTCCCATCGAAACCACCATGGCACTTGCACCGACCCCCGCGCCGCTTGATGTAACCCGTCACACCGAACTTCCCGTTCGATCATCCTTGTCAATTTTGCATCATGCTTGAGTCCACTGACTTCACCTGGCATCCTCGATTGTTTTGGACCTCAGCTCTCTGAGCCTAGTTGTAACATCCTAATTTTTTGAGTTTCAAAACCTTTTGAGTAGTTTAGTCCCTTGGAAAAATTCACCAAATTTTATTTGAATTTGATCAAGCTTAAATGAGACTTTCAAATGTAAAAACAATTTAATGTGACTAATATGAACATCAATTAATTCCAAAACTATTTTATTTGAGTTCTTTGTGCTTGGAAATATTTTTTAGATTTTTCTAGAATTTTTTCGAGTTCAATTGCTATTTTTAATTTGCCATTTGGATTTTATGGTATTTCTAAAATAGAAAATATATTTAAAATCTTAGTAAATCCTTTGGGCTCAAACCCTATTCCCTTGGCCCATTTCTCCCACTCCACCCCAATCCACTCAGCCTGTTTCCGTGCGAGCCACAGCCCATCTCCGCCTCGCCTCCGCCCTCACTGCCAGGTAGGACCTACCTGTTAGGTCGTCTCCATCTCCGCACTGGACTTAGCCCCCGTGCATGAGTTGGACTCCGCCGCCACATTGAACTCGGACTCCCAATGCCTCCCGACCGCACCCCGCTTTAAAAGGTCACAACGTTCGTGTCGAAACCTCTGCCTCCACATCCGCACCAAATTCCAAAACCCTAGGTCAAGGAGCTTGCACCGTTTTCATTGGAATCAAGCTTTTCAATCTTGCCGCCACCACAACCTTTGCTGTTGAAATTCGTCATCATCTGTGAGCCTTTGACCTCTTCGTCAGCTCCATCATCTTCGTCGTGCCGTGTTCTCTTGGGTACGCGCACTTGCATCTCCAGAGGAAGCCCAAGTCATCGTCGCCTCGCCGGATCCACTTCCATAGACCCATGAGCCATAGACCAAAGACCAGAATCGTGGACTTGATCCATAGACCAAGGTCCCACATGTCAGCATCAGTTTCTTATTTTCTGGATTTTCTTTTAATTCTGAAATCATTGCTGACGTCATGCCAATACAATATTTTTGGATTTCCTTTATAAAGAAAATTATGAAAATTCAAAATAGTAATTCCTTTCTCTTTTTCTTAGATTTAAATCTTCCGAGAGCTCGTTCTTCCTCATACGAACTCCGATTGAACCCATTCAAGTTCCTAAATTCATCTAAATTCAAGCTTCGCCTTCTTGATATTTATTTAATTTTTGGAGTTTATTTATTGCTCTATTTTGTATTTATTTGATTTTCGCTTTCGTTTGCGAGTAGACGTTGATACTTCAGGAGCATTTGAGAAAGGAGGAGTTGATCAAGCTCAAGACCAGTACCAAGATGTGTTCAAAGGCAAGTTGTACCTTTTACCATGTTGAACCCAGTTTTCCAAAATTATCTTGATTCAAATTATTGCATTTTATTTTAAGTATTTATTTAAATGTTTTGGGATTAGTTATTCACCCATTTGATTATATCAACTTTGCTCATTGTATTATCATGATCTTTTGTCACCCTAGCTTGGTTAATTATTAGTTGGTATTATCATAGCACCAATGTGGGTTGGTTCGACACGAATAGTCTGCTTAGCCATGCAACAGGTTATTGATATCATTTTGAGTTGCGAGATATAAACTTGACTAAATGATTATGGAACATGTTATGAAAATACTGTGTGTTGTATGTTATTACTCGTTGATGGCATGTGATGCACTTAACCAACAGGGTGGGGAAAAGATTTAGACTGAGGCGAGTGGAAAGGATTGATGATATGGTGGATGTGTGATTGGGAAAAGTGAATGGTGATTAATTAATTAAAATTTTGATAGTCTCGCCTTAGTCAATTAAGGACTTAACTTTGTGCGCCATTGAACTGAGCCACAGCTGTACAACCACATGCCTGATGCGACGGGCCTAACTTAGTAAGTTATGGAGTTTTGACATTGACTACCCAGGTAGTAGGTTTAGTGATGGGTGGAGGTGTGGACTATTCTGAAAGTCACATCTATAGGTGGTTCGTCGTCTCTAGGTCCAACGGTGTGCGTCGGACCAGCGAGTGAGGTTGGAGTCGACTGTAAGCACATCGGGAGAGTCAATTGTTGGGATAAAACTTTCGAAAGGTTTTGTTATGATTGATGTTAGCTACACTAGTTATATCGTGTGGGTAAAGTGTACACCCTTTGTAGAGTGTTAATCAATCTATTCGAATAGCTGCGTCCGCGGTCATGGACATGCTCAGGGATTTCACACGAGGGTAGATTTTCATAACACAATTAGAAAGGGACAGCTGTAAAAATACTTGTTAACCTATTATTGTTATTTGTTTTAAATTTTGCTTTCAATCTATTATTCATATTCAACCGCAACTGCTGTTTTTATGTAAAATAACCATAGAAGCCATTTTGTTTAGAATAAGCCATTATCTATAATTACAGTCTGTGGTACAACTTGTTGAGTACTCGGAGTACTCATTCTTGCTGCAATCATTTAGCTGAAGTGGAGGAGTCTTTGCCTTCTTTTGAAGAGGAGCTATACGAGAATGGTGGTCGTTAGGTCTTGATCCCAGTCAGTTGCCTATGGCAAGTTGATGGATTTCCACTGGAGTTACTTTCGTTCTGCTGTCGTTTCTTTATTTAGTGTCAGCCCTGCGTGGCTTAATAAATGTAAACTCGACTATAAGGTCACAACCGTTATTTATTAATCAAATTATTCGTTTATTCTTATATTCGTCTTGTGTGGAATGATATTCATCTATGTTGACAGTGTGCACTTGCATGAACCTGGACTAGTGCATTATACACAGATGGTCCAGATTTTCATATTTGGGGACCGACACTAGTCCCGATCATCCTCGCTGTTGACTGTCGTTGACCTCCAAGCCTTCTGCACAACAATAGACCAAGAAAACGATTCCTGGAATAAGTTCTTCGCAACTTGACCCACATTAGTCACAACATGTATCAAGCAATACATATGCGCTGAAACCCATGAAATTGACCTAACCTACGAACATCTTCGCTAAGCCGGCTAGTGAACAGGGCAAAACTGATCAGACTGCCACCCATGGTCGGTCTGACTGCCCCCTGGACGATCTGACCGCCCAGCATGGGGACTTAGCCAAATTTCCTCCTTGGAAATCTGAAGCCTCTTTGGAAATTTAAAACGAATAGAACTTTTGGCTCGAAACTCCAAAAATTATGAGACCAAGTATAGAAGAATCATCTCTCTTGCCTACACCCCCTATTTTTGACCCAGCTTCGAACTCGAACGACACCTTTTTGGCAGTTAGACCACCGACTATGGTCGGTCTGACCGCCAACCTCTTGGCCAAAGTTCTGGCCGGTCTGACCGCCATAGGTGGCTGGTCTGACCACCTACAGCCTGACAGCTTTTGAATTTTGTCGAAAACACGTGTTTCAACAAACCCTCAACACCATTGCCAATTGTAACATCATCCTAAGATCATGAGTGTATCCCCCATGATATCCATAATCTCCCTCTTGATGAAAACATTGGCAATTTCCTAAAAATGTAAGTTTGAGGTTTGAAAATGAAAATACTCAAAGTTTTCGTACAAAGGCACAACTTGGTCTAAAAGCAAGAGAACGCAATGGAAATGACCAAGTTGGTTTCAGATTAGCATAGACAAGTGAGATCAGACAAAAGAGAGGAAAAAAGCTTCAATTTCTAGAGAAGAGTAAAAAATCTTACTTAAGGTCCATGTTGGCTCAGCCAAAGGATCAAACGCACGCGCACTGTGGACACAAAGACGAAGATGAACTCACGAGACAAGTTTTGGTACTACCCAAAAAACTGCACAGCTTTTCTCCTTTTCTTATCTTTATTTATACTAGCAAATAACAAGTAACTTACATGCAAACAAGTAACTTAAGCACTATATGCACCTACAGCCACTTTCCCACCTTCCCACCTTCAGGCAATTAACGCCATCAATGTTCATGACTACCAATTCAGCCATACAAACCAAAACTTAAACTTAAACAGCATTAAGGATTATCCAACAAACACCCCCTAATCCTTGATGTGCCGACTCACCATTGCGGATCGCCCGCAACCTCTTGCCACGTGTAGAAGACTAACTCACGCCATGCATTATCTCCACTAGATGGATGCATGCAGCTACTTTTAAGGAGGACCAAATCATCTCATGTTCATGCCTTCTCAACTAACTCGAACACATCTACAGCTAGTCTCACACTCGATAACGTGTACATGCTCATGTCCTTACAGCTACATGCACTAACCACTAACACATGACTGATCCAATAACACATGCATGTGCACACAATTACTAGCTTCACTTGACTGCCGATCCACTCACTTCACTGCCGATCCGTCCACTATGCCATGACGCCACACATGCAACTCTCTTGGACTTAGCCCACTACTATGACTCTATACGACAACAAAGCCATGCAACATAAATAAACATGATGAACACAAAGACAACAAGATTAGTTCCAACTGAGCTTCAAAGTAGCGTCGGTTCGTCATCCACGTCCGCCGCAACAAAAGATGTCTTATCCTTCACCACCTTCTTCGGTTCAGGACATTCCCAAGAGTACTACCCATAGTTCTGGCAGTTGTAGCACCGAACTTTCGCTTTGTCGTAGGTGCTCTTCTTGCCAGAGCCACCTTCCTTGTTCTTGGTCCTAGACTCCCATTGGGCACGGGTGAGCAGTAGGTGCTCACCTTCCTCCTCACTAACCATGTGGCGCTCCTTGAATGCCTTTAGCCGCCCGAACATTTCTTCGACCGACATCACATCCAAGTCCTCGAGGTTCTCGAGGGTGCAAACGATTGGCAGAAACTTCGGTGTCAAGACCCGAAGCAACTTATCCACCACACAAGAGTCTTCAACCCTCTCTCCCAACATTCACATATTGCTGAGAACGAGGGTGACCCTCATGGCAAATGCATCGATTGACTCACCTTTGCTCATATGAAGGTTGTCAAATTCTTTCTTGACGGTTTGGTGCTTAGCCCTCGTCACGCGCACAACTCCAATGTACATGGACTTGAGAGTCGCCCATGCCTCCTTCGCCGTCCTCTTGTCGTTGAGAGCAAGAAGGGTCTCCTCGCTCACACCATGGTAGATGGCCGCAAGTGCCTTCTTGTCTTGGCACCTCTCGATGTCGTCTTCTTCAACGGCATCCCACACTCCTTACGCCTCCATGTACACTTGCATCTTCATTGACCATGCATGATAGTTGCTACTAGTCAACAACAGGTACTGGAGCATGGCACCCTCCTCCTTCCCGACTCACGCCAACGGCCTACCGCGAGCCACCTGCTCACTGCCGCTAGCCATATGCATGCCGCTACTGGCTACCTCCTCTAGGCCATCGGTGACATGCCTCGACGTCAACGGAGACAACGATCTCGTCATCCTCACTATCACAACACTGGCTCTGATACCAAATGTTGGCTCAGCCAAAGGATCAAACGCACGCACACTGTGGATGCAAAGACGAAGATGAACTCACGAGACAAGTTTTGGTGCTGCCCAAAAACTGCACAGCTTTTCTCCTTTTATTCTCTTTATTTATACTAGCAAATAACAAGTAACTTACATGCAAACAAGTAACTTAAGCACTACATGCACCTACAGCCATCTTCCCACCTTCAGGCAATTAGCGCCATCAATGTTCAAGACTACCAATTCAGCCATGCAAACCAAAACTGAAACTTAAACAACATTAAGGATTATTCAACAGTCCATATGAAAGAACAATTGTTCAATTTGACCTTTGATCATTGTGAGGTACCAAGAATTGCAATTCAAGTTCAGAAATGGCAATAAGATCACAAGAATACAAATTAGATGCTCCTCCTCATTATGATCATCATTTTTCAAAAAAATTCATTCTCTCCTATTTCCTCCAAATAGCTCCCCCTTTTAACATTTTTGTAATATCTTCGCCCCCTTTGACAATGGAGTCATCAATGAATCACACATTCCTCTCATCTAGAGATGACAAATGCAGAAATGAGAAAGAAACATAAGAAAGAGCAAACATGAAATGCGATGGAGTGGCTTCATTTTTTATATTTTTCAATTTTTAGTATAAGAAGCTTTGGAGATTATCCAGATGAACAAGTTAGCATTTCTATTATTACTCAAAACATATCAAGCATGAAGGTGCTATCAAGATCATGTTAAAACATATATATCAAAGCTAAGCTAGAAAGCTCAAAATGAAGCGATGAGTTTATCACAAGTTAAGCAAAGCTTCAAAATTAGCAAGTTCATCAAAAGAAATCCTAAAGTGATAATGGCTATATAAGAATGTCAATGTGAGATCAAGAAACTAACAAAGACCATTCTAGAGACAAAAAGTCCTAAACTGAACCATTTTGCTCAAGGTACCTCAATCACCCAATTTTTAACAACAGTTTTCATTTGCAATGAATGTTGACATTGATTAAAGGTCTATCTTAGTGAAGAAGATCCTAGACTAGGAGACATACATAAACTCTTCCTAAGCTTCAACTAGGGCTACAGATCTTGAGGTTCATGTCAATTTTGATAAGCATTCCCCATGAGATCATCTGGATCATCAAACTATCTCCAAGTTCATGTTTTTGGCATCCAATCTCGTGAGAATAGTTTGGCATAATTTAATGACATGGGAACCTTAAAACTTGATTTTTTTTATTTTGCACAAAAGCAATTTTAGATTCACAATGGAACAAGAAGCTCAATTGATGTTCAATCCTAGATTTAAGTGCTAACAAAGCAATTTTGACATAGCAAATGTCACAAAAGGATCACTAATTGTGCAACTAGTTAAAGGAACCATAAATTACAATTTTTAGTTCAAGTTGTCTTAAAGTTCTAGCTCATCAAGCAAAGACTAAGCTACACATGTGAAAGCATGATAATTATATTGAGTCGATGAACTAGACATGAAATGAACAAGAAATGAAGTACTAAAGCTCAAAAGGGTAATAAGCAAAGCTTCATCAATTTAGATAACATGCAGTAAAGCTTATATTACAATGCATCTTTTTTGTGATTTTCATATAAGTGCAATATGATACACTGAGATGCAAGAAAACTCAAAAGCCTAAAAAGATTAAAAAAAAAAGATCAGAAAGTTCAGAAGAAGATCAAGAATTACCCCTAACTCACTCCTCAAGACGACAAACCTAGTTGGGTCTAAAGGCTTGGTGAGGATATGAGCTAGCTGAGCCTCGGATTCCACAAATTCTAGCACAATATCACCCTTCTCTACATGGTCTCTAAGGAAGTGATAGCGAATGTGAATGTGCTTGGTCCTAAAATGTTGCACAGGGTTCTTACCAATATTAAGAGCAGAAGTGTTATCATAGAGAAGAGGGACACTAGCATATGCTAACCCATAGTCCTTAAGGGTTGACACCATCCATAGAATCCGACTACAGCAACTAGTGGCAACTATATATTCAGCTTCTGCAGTAGATTGTGCAACAGATGACTGCTTCCTAGAAGACCAAGAGATGAGAGAAGTGCCTAAGAAGTGATAAGTGTCTAGGGTACTCTTTCTATCTTGCTGATAACCCGCAAAATCAGAATCAGAAAACCCCCAAATGGACAAGGAGGATGAGCAGGAATACCAAAAGCCATACTAGAGGGTAGAGTAAAGGTACCTAAAGATACGCTTGATAGCTTGGCGATGGGGGTCCTCGGAGACACCTGAAACCTCGCACAGAGGCAGATTGCGAAGTGAAAGTCCGGTCTTGAGGCCGTTAGGTAGAGGAGGGAGCCTATCATGCTGTGGTACTCTCGTTGATCCACAACTTCTCCTTCCTCGTCTGAATCCAAAGCAGTTGAAGTCATCATGGGAGTGGCGATCGGCTTGCAGTCACCCATCTCGAAGAGCTTGAGTAGATGCTTGGTGTACTTCGTCTGATGGATGAATATCCCTTCCTTGCATTGCTTGATTTGAAGCCCAAGAAAATAGTTGAGCTCTTTCATCATACTCATATCAAATTCCTTGGACATGGTCTCAGAAAAACTAGAAACAAGAGCGTGAGAGGAACCACCGAAGATAATATCATCTACATAAATCTGAACAAGCAGCAAGTCATTGCCATACCTAAAAGTGAACATGGTCTTGTTTACCTTACCCATCTCAAAGTTATTCTTAAGCAAGAAGGTGTTAAGCCTATCATACCAAGCTCTATGAGCTTGCTTAAGACCATGCAAGACTTTGGATAGCTTGAAAACAAGGTATGGATGATTGGGATCCTCAAAGCTTGGGGGTTGCATAACATACACTTCCTCCTCTATGTAACAATTCAGAAATACACTCTTGACATCCATCTGATACAGCCTAAAGCTCCTAGATGCAGCAAATGCAAGTAGAATGTGAATGACTTATAATATAGCAACAAGAGCGAAGGTCTCATCAAAGTCTAACCATTCTACTTGGCTAAAACCCTGAGCTACCAATCTAGCCATGTTTCTAACCACAAAACCATCCTCATTTTATTTATTTTTAAATACCCAGCGGGTTCCTATCACATTATGACTATTAGGAGACTCTACTAGGTTCCAGAGCTTATTCCTCTTAAAATTCTCTAACTCGTCATGTATGGCATTGACCCAGCTCAAATCAGATAAAGCATGTGATATATCGTGGGGTCTGAAAGAAGCAACAAATACAGATAGGAGTAGAGACTCTGATCGTGATACCTGGGCGAGTGACTCGCTCATGAAGATGACCAATCATCTAATCTGGAGGATGATACCTCTGAATGTGAAGTGGAGCGTCCGGGGAAGATAGCACCTCTTTGACCTTCGCATGTACTGCTGATGATGAAGATGCAGTAGGAGCCTCAACTGAAGGTGAAGAAGTCGAAGCAAATTCTTGAGCTGGAACAGGAGCGTCAGCAGCAGGCGGGACAACATCATCGAATCCATCATCATCATCCTCCACAAAGATGCTCTCCGTCGCCTATATGTGACCTGAAATGTCTGATCTAGATCTAGAGCTAGTCCCACCAAAGGTGACATTGTATGTCTCCTTAATAATATTAGTCTCAACATTAAGAACCCGAAAATCCCTCGAATGTGCAGGGTAACCCAGAAATAAACCATCAAAAGTCCTTTACTCAAATTTATCTAGGTTTCATGCCTTGAGAATGAAACACTTGGCTCCAAAAACTCGAAAATGAGAAACAGAGGGTTTTCTATCAAACCAATGCTCATATGATGTCTTTCCCAAAGACGGTCTCAAGAAGACACAATTTGCGATATGGCAAGCTGTATCAATAGCTTCGGCCTAGAACCTCCCTAGAGTGCTATACTCATCTAGCATCGTCCTAGCCATCTCGACCAGGTTATGTTCTTCCTTTCCACCACGCCATTTTTGTTACGGGATGTGCGGAGAGGAAAATTGATGCTCAACACCACACTCAGCACAGAAATTGGCAAATGAGACATTCTTGAGTTCCGCACCATTGTCAGTACGAATCGCTCTCAAGGCACCGGGGAATTCAGAAGCCAAGCGAAGAGCAAGATCATGAAAATGATCAAAAGCTTCATCCTTCGAAGCAAGAAAGAATACCCAAGAATATCTCAAGAAATCATCGACTATGACAAGAATGCACCATTTGCCACCGGCTGACCGAACCCTAGCAGGACCAACAATATCCATGTGAAGCAACTGTCTCGGTCCGTCAGTTATGACTATAGTCAATGACGGGTGTGAGGCGGCAACTTGCTTGCCATTCCTGTAGAGCGCACATACAACATCCTTGACGGCTTTGAGTTTGGACAAACCTCTTATGAGATCAAGGCTACTAACTCGCGTTAGATGATCAAAACCAATGTGCCTCAAGTGACGGTGCCAAAAGCAGAACTCAAAAGAAGATGCAATCAAACACTTGAGAGACCCGACAAGAGATTCAAAAAAGTCGGCTTTAAAGATCCTACCAACTCTAGAAATCCCAAAGATAAGCTCACCAACTGAATCAAGCACACGATAAGCATTTTTCCTAAACCTAGTCTCAAAGCTATCATCAAGAAGCTACGAGACAGAAAGCAATTGTATCTTAGCTTATCCACAAGAGCAGCGTCCTTCAAGATAGACTTGTCGTTCACCCTAGTCGATCACGTTCCTTCGATCCGCCCTTGTGTATCATCTCCAAAGGTGATAAAGTCATCACCCGTTGACCGCGTGAAGGAGGTGAACTATCTTGAGTCTCCGGTCATGTGATGTGAACAACTGGAGTTGACGAACCACGTGTTTTCCCCCTTCCGCGGCGATCCTGAAAATCAAGGCACAGAAGAACGATATCTCAATACTGGGGTTAGTTAAACATGACTTGGGAACCCAGTACTGAGACACATGTCTACCAAAAGCATGTAAAGAAAATTTGCTAGCCTTGATTCTACTTGAGGTTCTATCATGAGCAATGGTTACAAAAATATGAGATGCATCCTGTCTAAGAACATAATGATGATAAGCATGTGAAACAAATCCTAGTCCGGGTTTCTTATTTTCTAGATGATCATGTCTCATGAAAACTTTAGGTTGATGAGATAAAAATCTAGCAAGATTTTTCTTAGCATTTATCAACCTACGCCAGCAAAATTCAAGCAAATATCCATCCTTCTTGCAATAGGTGCAATGATACTTGGTACCACTGGAAAATGCATATTTTGACTTAGAAGATGGTTAGGCAAAACTTGCAGATTTGAAAAGAGTTTTTGCAGGTTTGATTTTGAACTCAACTAAGCCATCTTCCAAGATGTAAATAACATTTGGTTTAGACTTCTCTTGGAAAAAGTTGTATCATAACCCTTGCTTCCCATAAGGAGTTTTGGATTTGTTAAGAATCATGTTCAATTGTTTCTTACCCTTTAAAAATGTGTAATGTGTCCTTGAGATAAGCATTTTTCTTTTTTTAAGTTTAGGACATGATTCACAAGTTTTAGCCTTAACGACTCTAGCATGCTTCTCCTTATGAATAGCAATGTAAGAACCCGAGAAATTAAACTAATCTAAACATCGATAAGCGGTAATTAGCAGTAAAGTAAAATTCTTTTAAACAATAACAAAATATAAGCTCGGAGTAATAACGAACACATCGCCAAACAAATTCATGCAAGATAATACTATCAGGATTGCATCAACAGAATTTACAATATAAATATTGCCGCAAGAATAAACCATCAATATAATCTCAGAGTCATTTACAAGAATCCATTACACACGGAAATAAAACATTAATACAAACTCAGGATTAATTACAGAAATTCATTATATCAAAGAATAAAGAGCAAAGTACACTGTAGGTCCCTAAACATGGCAGGTGGGTTCACTTGGGTCCCACATCTTTGAAAGTGTCCAATCCGGTACCTAATCTATTTAAGTGGGTCAAGCAGGTCCGAAACAGCTTGGGTTGGCATTGACCGGTGATGTGGAATGTTGACCCGACCGGCGTGGCTCCAGCGTGGCTCCTCGTCACGCCGAGCGCACAAAACCGTGTCCACTCTCCGCAGCGTCGCACCCACGCCTCCAGCTCCAGCCCGTCCTCCCCCTTTGTCGTCTCGTGCCCGTCCTTCTCCACCTTGTACCCATCACCCTCGGCGAAGAGCGCGAGCAGCATGCTCGCCTGCTTGTAGGCATTGGAGCCCAGGTGCATGGGCTCGAACCCGGAGCGGCCGAGACGGTTGTGCCACTACCCCAGCGTCTCATGGCGCTCTGCGCCCTCGCATGCCACAATGTTGCAGATCTAGCAGCGGTGGATGGTGGCGGGGGCGGAGAAGGCGAGGGCACGGAGGAGGAGCGGCTTGGAGGCGGCGGCGGTGGCCGTGGCGGCGAAGATCTCCATGGTCGACGCGGAGAAGACTGCGGCGACCTTGGAGCCAAAGCCATGTAAGGAATCTCCCAGAAATTTGTGTTGGATTAGGTAGAAATGCATGAGATCTGTTGTGTTTTAACGGGGATTTGTTGGTTAATTCAGCTGAGGTGGGGGAGGAAAAGAAGTGCAATGACGACGCAGCGGCGGATGCCAGGGCGGCAAAGATGACATGCGATGAGAACGGTGTGGACGAGGACTTCCCGTACGCGTGGCCAGCAGTGTGCGAGCTCTCCGGCGACATCCGCGTCAGCCCCAAGCAGAAGACCATGTACCTCGTGAACCCGTCTAGTGCTGGCTTCTTGCGCCCACCGCCACCGGTTGCAACACCGCCCCGACGCGGCCCGCTCCCGCTCCCAACGCCTGGTCCTCCAGCACATCCCTGGCCTGCGCCCTCGGCTCCTCCCCGGCCCTATGGTGCCTCCACCTTTCACCTCCACCCTGTCTCGGCCACCTTCGTGTTCGCCATATTCGCTCGATGTGAGCATCCTCTTCTCGCGCCACTTAAGTGCGTCGGTTTGAGCTTCGCGCTCAGCAGGTCGGCCCCGGCCAAACATCTCAGGCTACCGGCCTTGCCGCTTGGTGAGCCCAAGCCACGGCCGAAGGTGTTGGAGATCGTCTTGCCCATAGCGTCGGCGACGCCGGTTTTTCTGTGGGCATCGCGATTTACACCTTGATACGACGAAGGCTCAGGTACACCGAGCTACGCGAGGATTGGGAGGTCGCGTTCAGGCCAGCAATGCGTGCACCAGCCGGATCCTCGCCTCCTGCGTGTCCACCACCACAACCGCATGTGGGCGTGTTGGGCTGCTACTTATGCTTGCGTCACCAGCGGAGCAGCCTCCACCACAGAGCTCCTACAGCTCCCAGCACTGAGAGAGGAAGACGAGGAGGAGGAAGACGATGTGCTGCCGCCGCTAGTGTGCATCTGCTTTGGCTCCCGCACTGAGTCCACGGACGGGTCGACCGGCGCCACAACCGAAGAGAGAGAGAGGAGGGGGAAAGGCGGTGGAGGGAGGTGTAGTGAGGTGAGGTGGTCTGAGCTGGCGAGTCCACATCACGGTCAACTGTCCACGTCGCCGGTCAAGGCCAGCCCAGGCTGTTTTGGATCTGCTTAACCCACTTAAATAGATTAGGTACCGGATTGGACACTTTCAAAGATGTGGGACCCAAGTGAACCCACCTACCAAGTTTAGGGACCTACAATGTACTTTACTCAAGAATAAATAAAGATTACAACTTGGAGTACATTAAAAAAATGAATAAAATCTTGCATTGCATATCACCGAAGCCTTCCTCGCATCCTTATCCATGTATCGCCAGCCTTTCGAGCCCATTCCTTGGCCAATCCAAACCCTTGTCACATTTTCTTAGTCCACCAAACAACCAAAAACAAAGAGACAAATAGCAGAAAAACAATAGAGTAGAGTTAGAATAAAATAGATTGCCGTCAGATTTCAGGAAGATCATCGAGGTTCCCAGACCAACCTAGGTCAGTCGGCACCATCTCACTTCCGTAGGTTTCATCACCCAGCAATTTCATAAATCTGACACCAACGTTATATCGACTCACCTTCGCCGCAGAAAATCCGAAGCATGGTGTCGAAAACATCCTTCGGACCAACGGTCCATAGCCAAATAGTATCTTGTGAGAGCCAAGAGGATAGGGCAAGGGAAAAATTGGGCATGAACATGGCAAGAGAAAGAATCCAGCCGAAATGCCCCTATGTCAAAAAGCCCTCACACACAAGCTTCACATTCACATGAAGCAAAGCCAGCACACTACCTCATTTCTTCCCACAACCGAAGCAAACCCACAAAGCAAACCAAGCACAAGCACCACAAGCTAGCACAAGCCAACAAACAAGCCCTCTCTGCCATTACCAACCAAGCTCAAGCCAGCAAAGCCACCAGCTCCCACTACCCATAGCAGCAAGCCACAACCCACCATTTCCACTTCCAAAAAGAACCAACCCATAGAGAGCAACCAAAGAAGAGGAGCATAGGTGACAGGGAAGACGATGGAGCGTGGATAACGGTAGCAACGGCTTCGAACCATCAACCACCACCGACGACGAGGACCAGAAGCAACAGAAGGGAACAAGGAGACCACTACCACCACAGCCAGCACGACAACCACCACCGGCCACCATCTACTACCATTCCATCCCCAACCCAAGCCAACAGAGGTAACCACCATCTCTCCCCCCACAGTTATTTCTTCCCAAGCCGAACCCCACAGTATGAATCAACCATGCACAGAGAACAACCACAACCAATAGCATCATCACTGATCCATTCCATCACAGAGCAAAGGGTAGAGCGAGTAGAGGGGAATAGGGTGGTGGTATACCTTGGCAGCATAGGTAGCACCCCCGCCAGTAGCCATCCCATCAGCTTCACCATGCATGACCAAAAAGCAACAAAAATCATCAAAATCTGAAAGTGAATCAATGCTCTCACCAAAAACCGAAACAAGCAACTTTCGGTCGATTCAAGAACCAGAGAAAGGGGGAGGGGGAAGGAAGGGGGCAGGGGATTAGAGACGGGCACTGGTACGTGAGTGGCCAGAGGAGCACAAGCGCGGGCATGGCCGAGCACGCAAGCGTGGCTGGGCGTGCGTGCGAGCCAACAATAGAGCAAAGAAGCGCGAGCCGAAGGTGCAGCCGGAGGTGCAACCGGAGGCGTAGCCGGGCCGGGCCAAGCCACGGATGCGTGAAGCCGAGCCACGGCCAGGCGCAACGCAAGGCTGGAGGAGTGGACCAAAACGGGAGGCGAGCAGCAGGGGGACCGACGGCGCCGGTGGCGGCGCCAGATGGAGGAGGCGCCATGGCAAGACCTCGACCGAAGCAAAGCTCCAAGGAGAGCCATGGAGAAAATGGGGAATAGAAAGAAGAGCAAATGAAGAGGATGGTCATGATTAAGAATTTCTTTTGGATAATTAAAATTCCTTTAAAAGTGAAAATTTTCTTATGGTATCTCAAAAGAGGGGTAGTTTTAACTAAAGATAACCTGCTTAAAAGAAATTGGAGGGGAAGTAAACAATGTTGTTTCTGTATTAAAGAGGAAACAATTCAACATCTTTTTATTGATTGCCCTTTTGCACGTCTTGTATGGTGGGTTATTCAATGTGCATTTAATCTATCTCCTCATGTGAGTATTTCAAACATGTTTGGGACTTGGTTAAACGGTAGTCCAAAAAAATTAAAGTCACAACTCCTTGTGGGAGCTAGTGCTGTATGTTCGTCTATTTGGTTATGTCGGAATGCTGTTGTTTTTGACAAAAAGACTGTCACTAACCCTTTGCAGGCTATCTTGTTGAGTGAGCATTGGTTGATTGCTTGGGCAAATTTACAAAATTCTGCCCAAAAGGACTCAATGTTGGCTGAAAGTCTAAGATTGGAGGTTGTGGCAAAGCAAATCCTCAATATCCATGGGTGGCGGCTTAGTCATAGAATCTGTAATGATTGAGCTTATTCATCATTTGGGTGTATTTCCATTCATCATTTCGTTGTAAGGCTCTATGCCGCTTTTAACAACTTTGGTTCATTTTCATACTCTTGACTTTTCAATAAATTTGGTTGTGTGCATCCTGGATGCAGAGGCTAGGAGAGATTTTTTTTCTCTTCCATTATCTAAAAAAAGAGGACTATTCGGCCGTGAGTGGATAAGGTGACAAAGAAAGAAAAGAGATTAGGTGAGAAAGAGATTGTGGGTTAAGTAAAAAGAAAGAAGGAAAAATTAAGAAAATGGGAGAAAAATTAGGAAAATGGGGGAATAGTAAATTTATGGGGAGGATTAGTAGTAATAAATTTAGATGAACACTAGTATTAATAAATATCGGCACTATGTATTTTTTTGGACCAAACGAATTTAAATAAGCCACGTATGGATAAATAGCTGCAGAACAAACCAGTATAAAATAAAAGCGGAAAAAAGTGAAAAAAAATCAATATGTGACTTTATAAATAAATTAATCACCGTTAAGACTCCCTAAATTAAATAAATAATCCGTAGCATTAGAAATAGTGTAATCAAGATAAAATGATTAAATTAATCAACACCTAAGTAAAAGCGATTAGGCGTATTCGCATGCGTAAAATCAAATATACCTATTTATAAGTCCACAATCATAAACCCTAGAGCTAACCGGCCATAGGGAAATAACCGTTGGGGAGTGCTAACATAACGAGGGACCCGAAAAATATTATTAAAATTAAATCTGCTAAAAATAAAATCAACAAATTATTGTACGCATAATAGCACCAAAAGAAACTAAGTATTTATTTATTTATTCGCACCGTTGTATAATTGCAGCAGACGAACCAATGCAAGCAGGAGTAGCTGATACCGATTTTGTCGACGCCGATCTTTTCTAAGACTACGAAGGCAAGCTTATCTCTTGAACATCAACATAGTATATTAAATGTAAACTGTATATTGTTGTATCGTATATATACATGCATCAAAACTATGTCTCAAAATCAAATCGGATAAAAGAGATAAAGATGAAAGAGATGAGAAATGAGAAAAGAGAATTATTAGGATGGTAAAGGGGGCCCTTGGCAGGAAAAGAGAAGAGGGAAGAGAAGATACCCTTTACATATGGGTAATATGTAAGGACCAACAAAACTCTTACTTGGATTAGAGGCCGTATTTAAGTGCCAACCATTTTCCCGTTTCGGCGTACAGAAAATGCTACCTTGTTACGTGGCTATACTCTCCACATGGGGTAAGTAATATGTGTGAGTATGATGGAGGAACTCAGAAGAGGGGGGTCCAAGGCGCTATAGCGCTAGGTGGAGTGTTGGGCACGGGGAGTTCGGCCCAACCAACATTACAGAAACTCGGTGGGTGGGGTCAGCATCGATGAAAAGTAATGGGTGGAGACTTAATCACGTAACCTGGAAAACGTTCTGTATTCTGAACTCAAACCCGTATCACCTTTTGAAGTGCTATATGGGAGAAGGTGTAGGACACCACTCAATTGGTCCGAATCTGGGGAAAGACAATTCTTTGGACCGGACTTGATCAATGAAGCCGTAGAGCAAGTTCGTGAGATCCAGGAAAGACTATGGACGGCTCAATCTCGTCAAACAAGCTACGCCGACCGTCGTCGACGTGAGTTGAGTTTTGAGGTGGACGATCATGTTTACCTTAAAGTCTCTCCGATGAAAGGAATGCAACATTTTCAAGTCAAAGGCAAGTTGGCACCTCGGTACTTCGGACCATTCCAAATTCTAGCGAAGCAAGGATCGGTAGCCTATCAGGTGGAGCTACCACCATCACTCTCAGATGTGCACAATGTTTTCCATGTATCTCAACTGAAGAAATGTCTTTGAGTCCCAATTGAAGCAACCAACTTAGAAGACCTCGATTTACAACCTGATCTTTCTTATCGGGAGCACCCGATACACATTCTTGAAGAAATGGAGCGCAAGACAAGGAATCACGTCATCAAGTTCTTAAAGGTTCAGTGGAGCAACCATACTGAAGATGAAGTAACTTGGGAACGTGAAGACTAGATGCAAATCGGATATCCCGATCTTTTTCCTTCGGTATGAAGTGTCTTTGAATCAAGAAAGGAAAGGTTAAACAAAGCATGGAAAGGAAAATGTAATAGAAGTCTTTTGTAACCTTGTTATGATATCTTAGCACTATCTTTGAAGGAAATCAAGACAACAGATGTTGTATCCTCTGTTAGAACCTTCCTGTTCCACTTCCGACCTACCTAGATCTCGGGGACGAGATCTTTTGTAAGGGGGGAAGGTTTGTAACATCCCCAAGTTAATTAATGATAATTAGTATGCATCTTATCAGTATGCATGACATTTTGGAAACATTTGCATGTGTTATTGCACTTGGAAAATCTTAATCACAATTTCAAACATACAACTTAAAGTTAAGTTCCAAAAGAAAACAGAAATGGAAACTCATGAACATCATCTGGAAATAATTTATTCAAATACTATAATATTTATCATGAATTAATATAATTTTTTTCCAAATTTTTGGAACTCAATCTGACCCTTAGAAAATTCAAACTCAAATCAATAACCTAAGTTAGGTTTGAATTTAAACTAAGCAAATAAATCTTCAACAGTGCTCTGAAAATTTTCAGAATTTATAGAATTTTATTTCTATTTTTAAAGCCTCGGTCAAATCTATTAAACTTTGGTCAAAACAAATTAAAAATCAAACCCTAGCACTATTGAATAGACCGGACCCAACCGAACTTGACTCGACCCAACCTTCTTCCTAATCGGACCTGTCCAAACTAGTTAGCGCATGTGGGCCATCTGATCTCAATCAGACCGCCCTGATCAGTTGGGCCGTTCGAACCGTCCGAACGTCCCGTACGATCTGGACCGTCGAATCTCAATCGAACGGTCCGTATATCACGATCGAGCCCAACGCGCCACTTGACCGCACCACACCAACTCACCATCGTTAGATCTTGATCGAATGACCCGTATTGATTGGGTCGTTCGGACCATCCGGAGTTACCACGCATCTGGACCGTCCAATTTAAATCGTGAGGTCCTAAAGCTTTGGTTTGAACGTTACAGACCGAGCCTTTCACTGTTTAACTCAAACCCGACCTGGTCTGACCCAACCTATTCGCCGCACCCCTTCGCTGTGTCTCTGGCCGTTTGGGCCTGCATGTCAGGGGTGTCTCCCTCCTCTCGCTGGCTCACGCTCAGGCGTTGTGCGCCACGGGGCCGCCATGTGCTGCCATGCTCCGTTGACGCCGTCACCCACCGCCCTCCATGGCCACTCGCAAAGCTCCGTTGGTTCACGCCGCTTCACTCTCCGTCCTCTTCCACGCTTAAAACCACCGCATTGCCTCCTCTCTCCCTCACTTCTCTTCCTGGCCGTGGGAGAGAAGGAGGCTTTGAGCTCTCCTTCGTCCCGGTAAGCTTCGTATTAAGGTGTCCCCTCTTTCCTACTTCCCTCACCATGCTCATTTAAACTAATGCCGGCCCTTGTCTTTGTCTCTAACGCTCGCAACGCAGGAGTGTCACCCTCGGCTCTAGAGCGCGTCCAGAGCATGCACCGAGTGACATCACCGCGCAAACTTCATCTCTGGTGAGACCTACCCATGCACTTGCATGTCACATTGCGTCTAAGGACGTAATCAAGATTTCCCCTCAACTTATTGCTTGCTTGCTTCACAGGAGCCTTTGGATTTTGAAGTATCCCTTTTTGTCGGCTAAAGACTCTATTCATGGTCATTTGTCGATTTGGTGAGCCATTCCTCAATTGCTCACGTTTACACCATTTTCACTGCCCCCTGGACCTCCCCCAACTGTGGCGTAGGTCGCTCTCTCCACATGAAGCCCTAGCGCCGCCGCCACCACCATTGCCGTGGACAACCCTCACTAAGCTTCCTCCGACCTTTCTCCCCATTTGGTAAGCCTCGGTGACCACCCTTGTAGCTTAAGCACTCTTTGGCTAGCTCAAAAACGCGTCGAAATGTCGCATGAAAAACGGCCGTAGAAGCATCGCCACCTCTCTCCGGCTAGCCGGCGATCTAGTCCACCTCCGCCGCCGAAACCCCAACCATTAGATGTGCAAGCTTAAGTAGATTCCAATCATGTCCTTAGATCTTGCCGCCGTGGCCGGAGTCACCAGCGGGGCTCCAGCGAAGCAAGTGCGTGTGTTGTCAGATTTTCGACCGTTCCTGTAGCAACATCATTAGGGATTAATTACAATGATTAGCATTAAAGCAAGGATCTCTGTCGGAAAACGCAGTTAAAATGTGTTAAGTGATAACCTTTAGCTTATGACAAGTGGGCCTAGTCCCCTTAGTGAGATGTGCACATAAACCATGAACTAGGTTCACAAGACTGAGTCAATGACTTCAAGAGCCCACCTGTCAGTAGGAAATTAAAATTCGGAATACAATTATTAGTACACTAGAAAATGCTTTTAACCTTGAAAATTTTCTAACTAATTCATTTTAACTCCAAAAACAGTGAACCCAATTTTGATAATTTTCATTTTAAATTAACTTTATTTTAAATAGGTTTCAAACAAACTCACTATCATAGGAAATATTTTTTTGTGGAGAGTGATCCGAAACTGAGTTATTTTTGAACTAGAAAAAACTGTTAACTTTGAAAATTAATAACTAAATCACAAAAACTCAAAATGAGATGAACTCAGTTATTTTGGTCTTATAATATTATTCTCTATTTGCCTATGTAATCCTTTTTCCCACTACTATTCTACAAAATTTCACCAAATAATTATTTTCGGATGAACAGTAACCGATTGGAATTTTCTGGATTTTCCAGAAAATCTAATCTTCAAACCTCTATAACTTTCACATGCTAAATCCAAATGGAACGAATATTTCACCTAAATTCATCTAAAATCATTATCTACCCACTGTATAATTTTTATGCATTTTTGAGTATTTTGAATTTTTAGCTTATTTGGTGTTATTGCAATATCATTCTTTCGATATATTTCTCGACGATACAAGAGTATTTATGAGTGTAACCTGAGATTGAATAAGTGGTACAGCAAAGGGCGAGCACCCTCCTCTTGATCATATTGCTCCTACTGATTTAAAAATGTTTTGTATGGTTTTTAATCTCGTCATTGTATGCTATTTTGAAAAGTATGTTCATGGGTAGAAGTAGTTAATTTCCTACTCGCTGCATTGGCCCTCCTTTGAATGTTAATTACCCTTTATACCTTGAAAGATTAAGGATATATGTTATATGGGAATGGTTGCTAATTTGTAGCATGTTGCTTAGCTATGCTAGTAGTTGTTGTCGAAAACGGTCGATGGAGCTAGTCCACCAGCCGATGGGTTGAATCGAATCTTGATGAAATTTGAGGATTATATGGATTGAATTAGTTGAATTTGAGCAATATATCCAGATCTTCGCATCTGATTTTTGTGGACTTATTGGGTAGTTATTGTTGTGTGTTGGACTTAGACGGGTGACAGGTTGATGAAGAGAGTGGTCTCGGATTCGCATAGCCCCATCTGGGTATTTGAGGACCGGTCTGTGGTGTGATGAACCAAGTCTTACGTACAACCACACGTCGGGATAATGGCGAAGGCTTGGATTAATAATTTGTTGTGTGTTAGCTATCAAAACACAATTAGATTGACATTTGTTATTGCTATTATTTAAATGTTCTCTTGTCAATCTAGTGGGGGGCATGTATGTCATTCTCTTACTTGCCCTTAAGGGTCTCTTGTATGTTAGAGACTTACTTACACAACGTGGTGAACCGTGGTTCTAGCGTGTACTATAACCTGCCATGGTTCTGATCCTCGGGTGGTTCGATAGTTAGGACATAGCATTGTAACAGCCTCGTTATGATATCTCAGTCACACTCCTTCGGAAGAGTGCATGGCGACAGTACGAGGTATTCATATCATGTGGGGAAAGCTGTACACCTCTGCAAAGTAACTAACTCTATTCAAATAGCCATGTCCCCGGTCATGAACATCGCTTGTGGGAAAGTATGCACAGTTAGCTTATGGAAAATTTGGTTTGGGTTATGGTTGAAAATGTTATGTCATTATGTTAGTTTGTTCAGATCTGAAATGTTATCATGAACGCGAAGTTCGCGTGTTAATTTGTTATGGAATGAATTGTGTCACGAATGGGATGTTCGTGTGTTGATTATATTTGGAGATTATACTGTTGATAATCATTACTTATTGTTATACAATGTTTTCTAAATATTTTAAAAATGGCAATTTGAATCTATATTGTTTATCTAAATGCAAAACTTGCTTTATGCCGAAAATTGACTAGTGTAGTAGCCTTCCTTTGATACTTACGTGTATCCTTATTTTTCTTGAAAAGTCTTGCGAGTACAACTTTGTACTTTAATGGCTTGTCCATTTGTTCAGGTGAGAACGACAAGTGCATCGGCTTTAACTCCAGTTGGTTGCTTGTGGGTTGTGGGTATGCCAACTCGGTTGTTCCCTTTTTATTCTAAGTTTGTCTTCCGCTACGATTTATTATTTGATATTTATTTGCGGCTAATTAGCCCTCTTATGCAAACTTGTACTTAAAGGTTCTATTTAATGATGTTGTATTTACGATTCCATTTTTCTTGTATATTGTGTATGGATGTGAATGTAATGTTGTGTTAGGATATGTGCATGTTAGCCACTGATCCTTGGGAGCTAACATGAGACACATATCCGGGCATTCGAAATCGTTTTCGTCTCTTGTTAAGTGTTACGCTTTTGGCGTAATCGCTTAGCTTGATACGGATCCGATCCCGGGAGGTCCCCACACTAACCTAGGTTGGTCTGGGAACCTCGCTGAACTTCGTGAATTCTGATGGCAATCCCTTTTCTATTCCTCACTTCCTTTTATATCTTTTGTTTGCTACTGCTCTAGTAGTCTTTGTGGGAAATGGGAGTATGTGCAGGGTTTCGGACTGGTCGAGGAAAGTGGTTTGACGGGCTAGCGATAAACAGGTAAGGATGCAAGGAGGGCTTCGGTGATATGCATGAAATATTTTAGTCTGTAATGTAGTCATCTGTTGTAATACCCATTTTGTAATTTACTTCGAGATGTAATATTTCTTTATCCTTTGATGTAAAGAATTTTCTTGTAATTAGTTTAGAAATTGTACTAATATTTCACTTATGCTTGTATTGGATTTATGTAAATGATTCTGGGATTATATCGATGATTTACTCTTGCGGCAATATTCTATATTGAAATTTTTGATGATGACTCTTGATAATATAATTGTGCATGAATTTGTTTGGCTATGCATTCGTTAACAATTCTATGATTATGTTTTGATCGTGCTTAATTGAATTTTTATTTACTACTAATTAGCGATTAGCATTATTTAGATTAGTTTAATTTCTCGGGTTCTCACACGACCGCTCTCAACTGATTGAGCGCCTTGTTGAAGCAAGGGAATACATCATCGATGCTCTCTCTAGGACGCATATCGAACTCGTTGTATTCTTGCTTGAAGACCGTTTGACATACTTGCTTAATTTGGGATGAACCCTCATGGTAGGTCTCGAGGGTGTGCCAAATCTCATACGCGGACTCAAGGTGATAGATCTTGTCATACCCCTGTCTACCAAGCACAGCTCGGACAACCTCCCATATCGCTTCACCTTCGCTCTGAAGGTAGACACGCATGCAATTCTTCCAATAGACATAGTCGAGCCCATCAAAGACATGCGGCTTGGTAGAAAACTTCTCCATCGCCAAATTCAATAACCGATTAAGATCAAGAATGAACTAATTGGGCTCTTATATCACTTGTTGGACCGAAACAGCGACTAGAGGGGGGTGAATAGGAGCACTGCCTCTTTTTCACCTTAATCGGTTTCATCTCAATTTTCTCTCCAATAGCTATGAAAACTATGAAGATCAACGAACAAGCACAACGAAAGTCTTATATTGAATCCAATTGAAAACCCCGAAGCACAACAACCAAAAACACCGAAAACTCAAATCAAAGTGAGTCGAGCAGTCAGGCCTCTCAGGTTGGGCGGTTTGACCGTTGGCCTAGCAGTCAGACCTCTCACCAGGGGCGGTCTGACCTCCAGCTCGATGAACAGTGAAATCAACACGAAATCGGAATCACAAATAGACTCAACTTTTGATCCGGTGATCCAAATCCCCTCAAATTTCAACCATAGCTCATCAAGAAGGTCAGGAACCTATTCCAATTGATGATCGGGAGGATCAAAGCCAAGGTTCCATAAATTTCATAGATGAGGGAAGGAGGGCACAAGTGAAGGGATACCAGTAGGCTACGCTAGCTGACAATTCAAAAATTTTACCACGTAAACCAGGATGCCATGCAAGCAAGAGATCATAGATCGTTACCACTAGATGCGTAGTGCAGCTGAAGAAGAGTTGGAGTAGCCTGGTCCAACGAAGAGCGCGTCGATGTAGTGGTCGTAGTCGATCATCCTACGTCTAGTACGTTGATGCAGTGGTCGTAGTCGATTGTCTCCTCCAGCAACCTCTAATTTCGCTAAGTTCTTCTCCATCACCAAGTTCAATGACCGGTTAAGATCAAGAATGAACTAACTGGGCTCTGATATCACTTATTGGACCGAAATGACGACTAGAGGGGGTGAATAGGAGCATTGTCTCTTTTTCACCTTAATTGAATTCATCTCAATTTTCTCTTCAATAACTATAAAAGCTATGAAGATCAACGAACAAGCACAGCGAAAGTCTTGTATTGAATCCAATCAAAAACCCCGCAACACAACAACCAAAAACACCGAAAACTCAAATCAAAGTTAGTCGGGCGGTCAGGCCTCTCAGGTTGGACGGTTTGACCGTTGGCCTAGCGGTTAGACCTCTCACCAGGGGCGGCCTGACCTCCAACTCGATGAACAGTGAAATCAACACGAAATCGGAATCACAAATCGACTCAACTTTTGATCCAATGATCCAAATCCCCTCAAATTTCAACCATAGCTCATCAAGAAGGTTAGAAACCTATTCCAATCGACGATCAGGAGGATCAAAGCCAAGGTTCCATGAATTTCATAGATGAGGGAAGGAGGGCACAAGTGAAGGGATACCAGTAGGCTACGCTAACTGATAATTCAAAAATTCTACCACGTAAACCAGGATGCCATGCAAGCAAGAGATTATAGATCGTTACCACTAGATGCGCAGTGCAGCGGAAGAAGAGTTGGAGTAGCCTGGTCCAACGAAGAGCACGTCGATGTAGTGGTCGTAGTCGATCGTCCTACGTCTAGTACGTTGATGCAGTGGTCGTAGTCGATCGTCTCCTCCAGCAACCTCTGATATCGCCAAGTTCAATGACCGGTTAAGATCAAGAATGAACTAACTGGGCTCTTATATCACTTGTTGGACCGAAACGACGACTAGAGGGGGGTGAATAGGAGCACTGCCTCTTTTTCACCTTAATCGGATTCATCTCAATTTTCTCTCCAATAGCTATGAAAGCTATGAAGATCAACAAACAAGCACAGCGAAAGTCTTGCATTGAATCCAATCGAAAACCCCGAAGCACAACAACCAAAAACATCGAAAAGTTAAATCAAAGTGAGTCGGGCGGTCAGGCCTCTCAAGTTGGGCGGTTTGACCGTTGGCCTAGCGGTCAGACCTCTCACCATGGGTGGTTTGACCTCCAACTCGATGAACAGTGAAATTAACACGAAATCGGAATCACAAATCGACTCAACTTTTGATTCGGTGATCCAAATCCCCTCAAATTTCAACCATAGCTCATCAAGAAGGTCAGGAACCTATTCCAATCAACGATCGGGGGGATCAAAGCCAAGGTTCCATGAATTTCATAGATGAGGAAAGAAGGGCACAAGTAAAGGGATACCAGTAGGCTACGCTAGCTGACAATTCAAAAATTCTACCACGTAAACCAGGATGCCATGCAAGCAAGAGATCATAGATCGTTACCACTAGATGCGCAGTGCAGCGAAAAAAGAGTTGGAGCAGTCTGGTCCAACGAAGAGCGCGTCGATGTAGTGGTCGTAGTTGATCGTCCTACGTCTAGTACATTGATGCAGTGGTCGTAGTTGATCGTCTCCTCCAGTAACCTCTGTAGTTCCTTGTGAAGATCGCGGATCGTCCTTAAGCACAACAGCAATCGTAGTAGTGCCTCTACGGTATCGACACGTCTAGGGAAGGAACACCGTATGCCGGTGTGCTAGCACCAAGTCTCACAGGAAGGCTCTCTCAAGAATATGGCGGCTAGGGTTTTGAGCAACTCACGTCAACTCGTATATCGTATATACTCCATCTCGTTTTCACCGCTCCGCTTCCCAATGGCCTCAAGCATCTCTTTATATAGTGCCTGTGACGGATCCTATCTGAACACATTTGACGAATTGCATCCGTACTAGTTTGTTCCAACCCGTTAAGTGTGTGACCCGTTAGGTTCATGCGTAATCGGTTGTAACTCAGAAACTCCTTTCCGATCACGAGTCGTCAGCGGCTCCTAGCAGAACATAACGATTCCTAAATACAGAAGAATTATATCAGACGAATCTTAATGTAATATGATCTATGACCATATCTATATCACTAATGACCAGCTCGTATCTCTATACGACCAATTCACATTTGGTCTCGACCAATTCATAACTCCTTACGACCAAGTTTCGACCACTTAGTGATCATGTTCGACCAGCCTACGATCAGTTTGTATCTCCATACGACTAGTCTGTATCTGATCGAACTGAAAGACCTTCTCGTGTATTCTCCCTTTGCCTCACGATATCTGGTTGAACTCTAGGTGAGATGTTATGTCATCCATGGACTGTTCAATACTTTCTCGATCAAGTGTCGGATAACTTGATGTGGTCGAACACTTCGACCACTAGTGGCATGACTATGCATTTTCTTTATCTGACCACATCGAGGGGCTTAGAGATATCTCTCCTGTTTTGTTAGGAGGGGCAAATCCTATATTCGACCAGTCACATTCCTCCGTATGTTTTATAGCATACCTGAAAGCTACTTTTATAACTACCTAGTTACGGAGTAGCATTTGGCAACCCCAAAGTGTACTCTTACACATGTAGGAAACCATGCTGATCTCAGGTCTAAAGATTATACATCATCATTGCTTGAGACCAACTGATGACACATGAAATCATAACAATCTCAACAATGTCTCAAGGTAAGTTAATCTAACCCCATGTTCTCTAACATGTGTTCACATTATTGATTCGATGTCCCTATATCCATGACCGGTGAAACATGGTCATCAATCAATACATGTGCTGGTCGATATGATCACTGGTGTTCCGACTAGTGACATCCGACCAAGGATACTTTTAGAATGACATCATATAAGTTAAAAGAGCTTCACCAACAAGTTACATACTTGTCAATCTTATAACCAATGATTCATCCAAGGAACAGAATAACATTTATTCAATAACTCATAAACATAGACGTGATACAATCATCTCTATTATTACCTCTAGGGCATATCACCAACAACAAGAACCTAGGAAAATCAAACTTTGATCCCAAAACTTGATCGTAGATAAAAGATGATTCTAGATGGATTCTCACATATCACAGCAAGCAAGATCACCGCAAGAAACCAAAGGATCATCAAAAACCCAAAAGTCACCAAAGATAGAGCAAGAACAAGAAGAGACTCATCTTGGAGGAATCTTGCTTGGATTAATTTGAGATAGATGTTGGTTTACAGTCACTCCACCATGGAGAATAAAAACTCAACACTTGAACACACAATCAATCTATCTCTCACAAACCTTAGCCTCAACTACTCCAAAATCCCCAAAACACAAATTAGGGTTTTTTTTTCTCTTAGAAGGACTTGAGAACACCACATCTGGACATTCCCTTTTATAGTACACGCTAGGCTGAGAGAGAAGACCCTAACAGGCACCCGTTAAGCCTACACACAAACGATTCTACACTCACACACGCTTCTCAAAGCGGATGACGATCCAGATGTCGGGCCACGGGGTAGGCTACGATAGCTACAAATCAAAATTTCTACCACGCAAACTAGGAAGCCAAGCAAGTAGATGATCACAGATTGTTACCACCAGACGCGCAGAGCAGCGGAAGAAGGGTTGGAGCAGCCTGGTCCAACGAAGAGCGCGTCGATGTAGTGGTCGTAGTCGATCGTCCAGCGTCGAGCAAGTCGATGCAGTGGTCGTAGTCGATCGTCCAGCGTCGAGCAAGTCGATGCAGTGGTCGTAGTCAATCGTCCAGCGTCCTCGCGAGTCGATCGTCTCCTCCAGCAACCTCTGCAGTTCCTTGTGAAGATCGCGGATCGTCCTCAAGCGCAACAGTCGCAGTAGCGCCTCTACGGTATCCACACGTCTAGGGAAGGAACAACCATGCGCAGGTATGCTAGCACCAAGTCACACGGTAGAGCTCTCAGGAAGATGGCGGCTAGGGTTTCGATGGTGATTCACGCGTCCCTCCCAACAGCATCATGCATCTCCTTATATAGTGCTCGTGACGGATCATATCCAAACACGTTTGACGAATCGTATCTGTACTAGTTTGTTCCAACCTGTTAAGTGTGTGACCTTGTAGGTTCATGTGTAATCGGTTGTGACTCGGAAACCTTTTCCGATCACGAGTCGTAGCGGCTCCTAGTAGAACATAACGATTCCCGAATACACACAAATTATATCGGACGAACCTTAATGCAATATGATCTACAACCAGGTCCTCATCACTTACAACCAGGTTCTATCTCTATACGACCAGTTCGTATTTGGTCACGACCAGTTCGTAATTCCTTACAACAAGGTTATGACCACCCTGTGACTATGTTCGACCAGTCTACAACCAGCTCGTATCTCCATACGACCAAATCAGAATCGTTGAACTAAGCGACCTACTGTGTATACTCCTTTGCCTCACGATGTCTGTTTGAACTCCGGTGAGATGTTGTGTCATCCATGGACTGCTCAATACTTTCTCGATCGAGTGTCGGATTACTTCACGTGGTGAACACTTCGACTACTAGTGGCATGGCCATGCACTTTCTTTATCCGACCACAACGAGGGGCGAGATATCTCTCTGTTATGTTAGGAGGGCAAATCCCATATCCGACCAAATACATTCCTCTGCATGTTTCATAGCATACCCAAAAGCTACCTTTATAACTACCCGATTCACGGTGTAGCATTTGGCAACCCCTAAGAGTGCTATTACATATGTAGGAAACCATGTCGATCTCGTGTCTAAGGATTATACATCAACATTGCTTGAGACCAACTAATGATACATAGAATTATAACAATCTCAATAGTGTCTCAAGGTGGGTCTAATCCAACATCATGTTCTCTAACATGTGTCCATATTATTGGTTTGATATCTCCATATCCATGACCCGTGAAACATAGTCATCAACCAATACATATGCTAGTCTATTCATATGTGTCCTCATATGTTTCCAACCAGGGATCGTATAAGAACAATTATCGCAGAAATATAGAGTTTCACAATCAAGTCACATACTTGATAATCAATATTAACAATATTAATTTTGGAACAAGATAACATTTTATCCAATATTATGAACATAAGGAAATATAATCATCTCTATGATTGCCTATAGGGCATATTTCCAACACCGGACTTCCCGAATCCGTTTTTTCGTTATCTTTATCTTCATTTGACATAAACCGCATCACCTTGCATCGTCTTGCACTGCGGTTTAGCCAAAGGTTACTAAGACGGTATTGTGGTGAAGTTACCAAAATACCCCTTCTCGATCCTTCTCCAAAGACTGAGTCCAATCTTTGTGAAGCAATCTCATGCTTCGCCATGTGTAGGTTGATCAACGGTCTTTCATGTCGACAAGTCTCTCCCATCTAGCTCCCACCGAAATCACCATGGCACTTGAACCGACCCTCGCGTCGCTTGATACAACCCGTCGCACTGAACTTCCCGTTCGGTCATTCTTGTCCATTTTGCATCATGCTTGAGTCCACTGACTTCACCCAGCATCCTCGGTCGTTCTAGACCTCAGCTCTCCAAGCCTTATCCCGATCATCCCCGTCGTTGACCTCTAAGCCTCCTGCACAACAATAGACCAAGAAATCGATTCTGTGAACAAGTTCTTCATAACTTGACACACGTTAGTCAATACATGCATCTTGCAATACATATGCACTGAAACCCATGAAATTGACCTAACCTACGAGCATCGTCGCCAAGCCGGCCAGTGAACAGGGCAAAACCAGTCTGACCGCCCAGCATGGGGACTTAGCCAAATTTCCTTCATAGAAAGTCGAAACTTTTCTGAAAATTTAAAACGAATAGAACTTTTGGCTCAAAGCTCAAAAAATTATGAGACCAAGTGTACAGTAATTCTCTCTTTTGCCTACACCCTCTATTTTTGGCCCGACTCCAAACTCGAAAGTCATCTTTTTGTCCGGTCAGACCGCCGCCTGTGACCGATCAGACCGCCAGCCTCTTGACCAAAGCCCTAACTGGTCTAACCGCTAGAGGTGGCCGGTCAGACCGCCACAAAGGCTAGCCTGATCACCGACCTGGCTAATCTGATCGCCTATAGCCTTACAGCTTCTGAATTTTGCTGAAAACACGCGTTTCAACAAACACTCGAACACCACTGTCAATTGTGTCATCATCCTAAGATCATGAGCATATCTCCATGATATCCACATGAACAAACTTCTGATCCTGTGAATAAAAATTTTGCAAATGAAATAATAAGGATCAAGATTGTTCTTGCCATCATGACATGCATTTTTTTTCTGTGGTTTTAAACATGAGCAGGTGCAGTTCGAGATACTACGCCCTATTGCTCTTCGTATTATATTCAAGTGATCAATGAAGTGATCTGAATATTATGATATTTTGACTTGGAGTTGAGATGATTCGAGGTAGTTGAACAAGCAAGTTGTTTTTGTTATCCGATGCGGCATGTCAAACGCATTACATCATGGCGTACAATACATCATCTCCGGGACATATATGTTACAGCATCCTCTTCAGTCTTGCTTACAAACATCTGGTGCTGTCTACTCTGGACTGCGTATGGTTCATCTAATTGGTACGAACTGTCACCATGCACTCTGATGTGGAAGGAAATTATCTGGGAAGAGTCTCATCATGAAGCCCTCCTCCCAGAGCCATTGGATCGGAGGGGGGAGAGATGAGAGAGGAGCCTCCCCTAAAGCCTTCCCCCATAGAATTTTTTTTCCTCTGATGTCTGCTTTTGCTGGCAAGGGGCGCCTCATTGGCTGATGGTACAGAATGAAGACAAAATACAGTTGTTCTAGTCATATACAGGGGCAAGTGGGCATCTGTCTTTAAAGGACGAGTGTATTGCCAAAAAAAACTACAGTTGTTCTAGTCATATACAGTCTATTTATGGGGCGTATCAAGTGAGAACTCACCTTAAAATAGGATAATACGAACTCTTAACCTATGCAAACTTCACTAGACATTGGATTACAAACAGAAGGGCCCCAAGCCCTGCATCTAATCTATGTCAGCTAGTGCAAGACTGGCCATCAAAGTTGAAACCCTAGCACACTGTGATAAGAACGAGATCCAAGATCTAAGTGGTACTGGTGACAGCGAGGAGGCCTTAGAGGCATTCAATGGCAGATCCAGGAGACGTGCCGACGGAGAACAAAAAATAATAATTAGGGAACAGAGAAAAAAAATTATGAAGGTGTAGCCAATGAAGATATGATCGTAGAATGCCGGAGAAACGTATGCAACTTTCCAGCACAGCCCGCTCCAGCTGCACAAGGTACGTACGACAACGTCGGCATCCCATGAGCTCATTCAGATAAACCTCCGATTGTGCCAAGAAATCAAGTGTTACAGCCGCACATTAAGTAACCCTCCCCTAAAGTCATGTGGAGTGACGGACTACGGTTCAGCTTAGAATTGCTGTGTGATGGGTGTACTGCGTAGTTTACATTGTCATGGAGAAAACTTGTCATATTTAGTAGGATGCTGCCAGTACCAAGTAAACAGTTAATAGATGGCTGCATCGAAAACAAGTAAATGAAACCAAGAACACCTCCAGAATATGAACTGCTTGCAGACAACTCTTGTTAAGCAGTTAGAACTCCATTACAAGAATACTAAACAACCCATAGGTTAGAAGACTTCCCCCTAGCTACCTCCAAGGTACCAAACCAAGAAAACTCCAGTAACACACTTGTTCTTAGCTCACATATATAGCAATGTTAAGCTAAATGCAAAGCATGACCTAATTCACTGCAATTCATTTTGATTGCATATTCAACCCAATCGAAGTTTTTGCATAGGCGAGAGCAACATGCCAAAATTCTCCATATATCATACCAGAAAAGGGAAACCAACACAGACCAACCTCAGAACAACATTCTACCAGACATCTCACCTGAAACATGACTTTGAATTGTCTTTGCAGGAGACAACAAAGATATGTAATGTGCCACTTTTCCCAGAGTTTACTGGCTAGAAGATTGAAAAGCATCGTGCATGGAGGTACCATATAACAGACAATCGCAGATTACTATTACTGGTTGCAATGTAACACGCCAGGGACAATAGTACATTACAGAGCTAGCAAAATGTGAAGCCACAATACCTTCCGCGCAAGACGACCATACATAAAGCTTACACAACATAGCCAACACGCAAACCATTCGGACTGACCAGATAGGAGGGTTCTTGAAGCTGCCGAGGTGTGCCATGCATCACAATGCTGAGCAACTAGATTGTAGCAGCCAACATGAAAGGAAGAGGCATCAATAATGCAGCAAAGACAGATGATGAAGTACCGCAGATTGCGACCTTTTTTTGGCCAACCAAACGAAACCCCTAGATCTTGTCAAGCTTCTCCGCCTTCACCACTGGATTGGCCTTGGCAATGGCATCCCTAGCCGCAGTCCGATAGTCGAACTTGCAGTCATGCTTGTCGGAATAGCGGTGAAGTGTGCAGTACAAGTTCCCACATCGGCAGTTGAATCCGGTAAGCCCGACCCTCTTCCTACAAGCGGTGCACCGATTTGGGCCTTCCTTCCCCTTGGGGTTCGTCATCATCCCCTCACTGGGACCAGCAACATCAGCAGGCTGTGCAATAAGCGTCTTCACCTCAACTTGAGCAACAGCTACCTCTATGTTACCAGCAAGGACAGGTTCCTTCCCGGAATCGCCACCATTGACGATGCTATCGATAGAGGAGGCGGCCAGCTTGGCCTGCTCCTGCTTCATAATCATCTCCTTATGACACTTGGAGCACATGTTCATGGTAGCCGCGCTGCCAAAGAAACCACAGTTATTGATGCAAAGGATGGGGCCCTCCGGAGGCTGGCAACCGGTCTCCTTGTGCTCCATGACGTGGTTAACTAGAAATCAGACACAACACCTACAAGAGTAAACAAGGCAGTCGCAATCGTATTTCGAACAATCACCACACAGTCAATAAGGTGCAACAAAACGTTCCATTTCGAGGTAAATATGATCATACAATCTTCAAAAGCTTCCATCCTGATTGTGTAAAACATGGTGTGGCCTAATGAATCCAATCCCCCCAGAGTAAATTTACTCATAGAAGCATCTTTCAAAAAGGCGATGGCAGCTTGGTCAAATACCAAACTGGAGGTACTAACAACGCAATCTGCCTATCATTGAGCAGCAGCCTGATTACCTAACGGCATCAGAACAGGGGACATTAATTCTAAAAAAGCCCCCAACTTTACGCCGGTTTACGCAACAGAGCAACAAATCTATAAGTAGCAACCATATCCGGCTCACAAACTTTGGCCAAAGCACCTAAAGAAGCCATCAACTAGTCGCAACAACCACACCGAATACGTGTAAAGGGGACGGCGCCTTTACAACAGAGCACCCAATTTGCTCACTGTTCATCGCTGTTCTACACAGATAAACATCAAATTGACAAATCGGAAAGGCTCGATTAGTTCTACACCTGCCCGGACATCACCACCCAAAGAAACCACAACTTTTGACCCAAAAAAACATACAAACAACCACGAAAACATTCTAAAGTAACCCAAGAATCATCAGCCCGAATAGAGTCACCGAGCCACGAACCTCAAACGAGACGTCCCGCGTCGCGATTCCTCTCCGGCGATCCCTGCACAGAAACCCAGCAAAAATAAAAAAAAGACGAGCAAAAAAACCCCAAAAAAACGGCCCGGATCGGCCGAGCGAGGCCGAGCCGAAGCCCTCTAAAGCAGGAGATCGAGCGGGCTCGAGAGCAATCCGCGATTGAATCCGGGGGAGCGAGGCGGTACTAACCCTAGGGGAGGACGAGGAGGCGAAGGGAGAGGAATCGCTGGGAATTCGGTGGGCTTCGAAATGGGGGCGAAAAGTGGGGAGGTGGGGGAGAGATAAAGGAGGCCGCGGGTGTCGCGGGAAATGACGGGGGTGCCCCTCCCAGGGTCCCGCCTCGATTTTTCTATGCGGGGTGGGGGTCCCCACCGTTGGATTGCCGCCTAACGTTTTTTTCTAATCGTCTTTTCTTCTTTTACAGAGAAAGAGAGAGATTGATGCTGTGTGTGTTTTGACATTGGAGTACAGAGTACTTATCAATGACATTACGCTGCTTTTCATAATGCTGCCTGTACTGTAGCCAAGCTATATTTTTGTTGCAAATTTATCACTAGGTATTTATTTCCTTTTGTTTTCAAAATAGTGTTTTCTTTGGAGAGGTGGCTAAAACATTCACAAAAACAAGTCGTTTTAAACATCGACATGGTTCCCCAAATACAATTTTGACCACTAATTACTATTGTAATATATTTATAGAATCTAGTAAAATTATAATATTATGAAAATATTTTTCGAGACAAATCTACGCATATGATTTCCATGTATCTAATCTAAATATTTAAAAATATATCGATAACTAAAGTTTCTAAAGTTTGATCGTATACATTCCAAAATGACTTGATTTTTTAACTGGAGGGAGTAGGTTGTATTGGCTACTGTATGGTCTCTTAAGACATCTTCAATAGTTAGAAATAACATTGTTTTTAACAAATGTTACATTATCTTTAGAGACAATATCTCCAATAGATAGTCTCTAGCACACTCTCCAACATTTATATTATATATTTTTTCTTTGAAACGAGCCTACAAGTCTACCAGAGTAGATTATTGTATCATGTCTTACTTCGTGTATATGACAGTCTTTTCAGAAAAAGACGACATGTGCTCTCTCCTCTCCCTATCTTCTCTACATATGATTTTGTTGATGTGGCATAACTAATAGACGCAATAAATACACTATTAAAGATACCCTTATGTGCACATTTAACCATTGATTTACGTAATTATTACATGTTAATGTTTTTATATATATATATATAACTGTATAGTATAGAAGTATCTTTGACGGATAGAATATACATCATTTTTCAGATGCCAACAAGCGAAAGATTAGGATAGACTATAACCTACATATCCTCAGGAGTCGCCTCTAACTCCATAAGGTGGATTTCGTCACATTTGAGCCCTTTTTTTCCTGTATGTGCTTAGATTAAAGGAAAAAGTCCGGTTCTCTCACGAACTATCGAAAAAGTCTGGTTTACCCTGAACTACTGAGCAGGTTTTTAACCCCGAATTTGTCAAAACCGGTCAATACACCCCTGGCCGGTTTGGGCGGTGGTTTCGCATAATACGTATACAAGCCACATACACATGTACAATCTGATATGCAAGCCACATACACATGAGATTAAGCCAATGACAAAGTGGGCCAACAAGCAAAACAATCCATTCCCTTCCTCATCGGCCCTACAACCCCAAAGATCGGCTTCACCAAGACGCCAGCGTCGATCTACCTCGACACCGGGCCCGACCACGCGCAAGCACCAAGGCCTTCGCCATGGACCTCCTCCGCAGCGGCCCGCATCTCCTCCTCCTTGCCTTGCGTGCAGGCCACGGCACTAGATCATATACACGACATCGAACTGGCGGCATCTGGCGACATCAAGTGCATCAGCGAAGGATAGAGACACTCATTGAGAAGCACATCCCCACAAGAACGGCGAGCTCTTGCTCCTGAAGGTGTGCACTAGTTCTTGTTGCTCTTGGGCGGTGAGAAAAGGTCGAGTCGATTGGCGCATGGGCGAATGCTCCAAAGAACATTGGCAACATTCGTGCGTTGAAGTCTTGAAGCTTGGTGATGGCTACCTCGGCAATCCTATCCATCTCCGGCAAGTAGAGCGGTCACCACCAATCTTGGACAACGCCCGGCGGATGTTAGACACACCTGCGGCGAGCATTCGATGGGGCCACCATTGCCGACCCACGAGCATGGACATGTCTCTATGGCGTGCAAAGGCGGCGGGTGCGTCGTCGTGTCATGGAGACCGTCTCCATGTTCTTGGCAATCTGATTGGAGTCACGATGGCGATGTTGAATGGCGTGAGTGGCGGTGAGACCTTTGGCGGCAATGCCGCAATCACCTCGGTTGTGGAGTGACAAAGACCTCCTCCGCGATCCGAGCACGGATGATGGACCTTTTGAGGACACCTCCTTGCTCTGTTGATTGGGCGCCGCCACCGAGAAGCCGGAGAGCGTCTGGATGAAGAGCTCCTGTTCCTCTGGCGCTTTTAAATCGAACATGCCATCTGCGAATCGCGCGACCACGAGCTCGTGGTCCTCCTCCAAATCATCATCGATTTCGTCGTCTCCATCGAAGCATCCACCACCACCTTCTCCTTGCGAGGCTTGAGCTTGTCGGCCTTCTTCTTTTTCTTCTTGCGATTCTTCTTCTTGTTGGGCGAGAAACCATCCGCTGGAAGCGAGGCGAGAGGCCCGCGCCTCGATGGGCCTTGAGCGGCACGACGCAGCAGGACGCACCGTCGGTGCTCTTGGCGAGGCTGGTTCTCCTCCTCCCGGGCGGCTCGGGGTTATCCGCGATGGGCGGCTCGGTCCGCGCCCAAGAAGTCGAGCCGCCACTCTGGCGTGTACGCGGAAGGCGCGAGCTTGCGAGAAGGAAGCCCCCTCGAGGCCACGGAGAAGGGATGTGGACAAGCACGGGGACGGCAGCCCGCCGATTCGTGGTGGAAGATGGAGAGTAGGGAGAGCGGCTTCCATTGCTCCTCGCTAGCGTGGGTTGGCGATCTGGTAGAGTCTTGTATGGTATGGATGAGGATGAAGGATGCATGGTATGGATGAGGATTTATGGTATTGTGTATTTGTATCATTATTTGCAGTTGTATTTAGTGCTGCACACATCTCAAAGCATCATTGGACGGCTCAGATGTGTTGATTGTACAAAACCACCGCTCCAAACCAGCCCAGGGGGTGTATTGACCGGTTTTGACAAATTCAGGGGGGTTAAAAAACCGGTTTTGTAGTTCAGGGGGTAAACCAGACTTTTCTGATAGTTCAGGGGAGTAAACCGGACTTTTTCCTAGATTAAACCATCATCATCTTCTTCCCCGAACGCACCAACCACCATGTCCGGCGAAGAGCGCAAGATCTTCCACCTCATTCTGGACTATGAATCAAACAGAACTTAATTACACCGGTGATTGTTGGCTTTTCGTAATAGCTCTTTTACGGTACACTTAATTTAATACGAGCTGTCTATTCTTTTTGATCCAATTATTCATATTAGTTATGATTTAGTTATACTACACCTGGTAGTACGAGTAATAAAATTGTAATTGCTCAGGTGGGATTATATGACACAAGAGTAGTATTTTCAACCTTAATTGAAAAAGTCCATAATACCCTTACGATTAAAATTATAAATACAAAGAAAAGTCTATTATACTATTAACAAATCAATAGCCAAATTTAATTTATACTACAACCATATACTACTAGATATTACTAGTAGAATGTACCTAAATTTTCTATTTAGTAAAGGTCCAATCTTGGACACATCAAGCTCCTTTGTGTTCCCTCCCAATTACATTGCAGATGATGGATGGATTTGGATTTGGTTGTATTCTTGGCACCAGGTTTGGATCTTAGAGCTGATTCAGAGCATATCAGCAGAGAAGCCATGCGTAGGGAAGAACCATGTGTTGTCCGGATTAGGGATAGTGCAGAATAAGCATTGATGTGGCTTGATCTAGTCCGTGGAAAAAATAGCAATGGTTTTGATACGCTGAACTCCACCTGGTGGAGTTCGGAGGAATTCTATAGGTTCCACACCAATTATAACAAGGATTAATTACTTATATGTCATTAAATAAATACATGATTCCTTATATGTTATTGACTATGATATTGAACCAGACCTACTTGTCAATGAGATATCAGTGATATATAAATAACATATAAAATTATTCGGTAGTATATAAGGAAATGTCCCTTATAATAAGGCTGCTCTCAATAGGCAGTATCTTAGTGCAGTTTCTTTAGTGCATGAGGAGTGTTAGGTTACTATCTTTCCAATGCATGGTTTCTTATGGTGTAGTATCTTAGGCTGTTTCATTTAATTACATGCATAATCTTTACTAGTATTTGAGCATTGTGGTCTATTTGTGGCATGTACTAAAGCAATACATGTTTATTGACACACACAAACGTAAATACACGGGATCGATCACAATAAATTTTATGCGTTGGATTTCGAGACCGAACCGGTATTCAGATTAGATACTAGAATACCCTCTCTCTTCATTAACTATGATACCACATCATCATTTTGCATACATGGTAGGTTTAAGATATCAGCCAGGGTGGAGCACTAGGAGCAGTCTAAGGTAGCTTATGGCTACACCCTATGATAGCGTAGAGTTCATCCACGTGGCTCTGTTTTCCATCGAAAAATGGGTGTCGTAATAACAATGTATGTAAAGTGCACAGAAAACATATGCCATTATTAACCTATTTAAAGGCTGAAGAAGTTCTCCCCTCCTCGTGCTAGACACGTCACTGAGAAAACTGCAGCCGTCAGATCGCCCCGCCATCGGCTCCGCGCCGTCCGATCCTACGCGATGCGCTCAACACGAAGGGGTGGCCCTCACGCGTCCACGTCACCCCCGAAGACCCCTCATCCCCTGCGTCTCCTCTCTCGCGCGATTGCGGCGCTCCCCTCGCAGATTTCCCCTCCGCACGCCCCTCGGTCTCCTTCCGAACCACCGCCGCTCCCTCTCCCTCCACCGCCGCCTGCTCGGTCTCCCTCGCCGGCCACCGCCGCTCGTTCGGCCGCGGCCCTCTCCCTCTCCGCCTCCTGTTCCCCTCCCTTTCCCTCCCTTCTCCGCCTCCGTCCCTCGCCGCCAGCCACCCCTACCTCTCCCTCCCCCGCCGCAGCGTCCTCCATCGGGCTCCAGCCGCCGCCCTCTCGGTCTTGCCCAAAATGTTCAGGTTCCTCCCGAACCACCGCTGCTCCCTCTCCCTCCACCGTCGCCTGCTCGGTCTCCCTCGCCGGCCATCGCCGCTTGCTCGACCGCGGCCCTCTCCCTCTCCGCCTCCTATTCCCCTCCCTTTCCCTCCCTTCTCCGCCTCCGTCCCTCGCCGCCAGCCACCCCTACCTCTCCCTCCCCCGCCGCAGCATCCTCCATCGAGCCCCAGCCGCCGCCTCTTCCTCCCTCGCCGCCCTCTCGGTCTTGCCCAAAATGTTCAGGTTCCTCAAGGAGGTGGTCACGGGATCCGCATCAGGCCTCAAGGACTTACCCTACACCATCGTCGAACCCTACGCCTCCGCCTGGGGCTCTTGGACGCACCACCGTGGAGCCTCCAAGTTACGCGACCGAGCCCTTGCCTCCTTTTGAACTCTCGATCAGAGGTGAACCGATTAGATCCCCGTAGGGTATGTGAGGAAGTTGGTTGGTCTGATTTTACCATCAATGTTCAGTTTTTGTGTTGCGCAGTTTTGATAATTTAAGCAACTTTTCCTTTTCCAGAACGATTGTTCCTTCATTTATCGTCCAATATATATAGAAGTGTAGAATGTTTGTGCATCGCGTTATCGCCCAGCTGATTGTCGCCGTGATATTGATCACAGTTCTATGAGGTTTGTTTGTCTGGTTTTGCAATCAGTGTTCAGTTTTTGTCTCGCGTAGGGATGCCATGGTAGATACTTCGGTTGTCTTTCGGATGTTTTTTGTATCTAGCTATTTTCAGTATTCTATTAGTTGAGAGCCTCTGTCGTCGTCTTCCTCTAACATAAGGGGTTCATCCTCCGTTGTCTCAGACTGGTCAATAGATCTGTGCTCCAATTCTGACATGAGTTTGCATTTCTGTATGCTAGATTTGTAATTCATGAGGCTGTCTCGATGTGGCTGTTCACATGTTCATACTGATAGATCATGTATCCCCATATAATAGAATCAGAATGCCGATTTCCTTTATTAGTAGCGTAGATCATATCGGACAAGATAAATGCTTTAAGCATACTGAACTGCCTTTTCCGTTCTTTTGTTCTATTTTCCAGAGAGCTCCACACTGAAGTGATTGAATTACTTTCTTTTGTTTTATTGTCTTGAAAGGTTCCAAAAAAATTGTTTGCTTATCTTTTCATTTGCAATGCATTATTGGTGATGGGAACAGCTACTATGATTTCACGTGTCGAAAATGTGGCATAGGGCCATATTCGTGCAGAGGAAACTCTGTCATCTGAACATGGTGATGAGAGAGCTGCTGGAGAAGTAAGGCTCTTCTTTAGCATTAACATCTTAATTAAAGATTCCATGACATTTTTTATGTAGCTTTTCTGTACCTGCTTCATAGCGAATATGAAGGCTATAAAATTTAGGGAGTTTATGTCATTGATTCTAGAAGATAACCTTTTAAAGATCTTAATTTAAAGAAAGCCTTTTTAAGAATTTATCTTTAAATCCTGCATCTGCTGTTTGACGCTGATATTTCCCTATTTTGGTCGTAGCTTTTTTCTTTCACTGAGCCTCCAGCTAAGTATTATTCAATGCAGTACAAAAAAGATTCCTGTCCCGCAAAGTATTCGCAGAGCTTGATTTCCTGACCATACATCTACAAGACAAGCCATGGACACTGAGGTACATCTACAGACTTTACGCGAAAAAATAGTTCTATACATAAATTACAAAAAAACAGCATCATTTCGGTACTTACATAGTAATACCTAAGACTCGTATTATCCTTATTCAAAAAAACAAATCCTTTTAAAAAAATGGCTGCATACATATATTTGCTACGCCTTTGTGGTCTCTTACAACAATTTTGCTTTTGTACTAGCGTTTTTCATCATGTAACCAAACCTACATTTAATACAAGGTACCAACACCTACATTTCGTGCGGGAAAAAACACACATCCTCTAACAGATAAATACATAACTCACCCATACATATGTACCTATTCCTTTTTTAGCTCCATTATAAACTTTCCTATACCATCTTACATATATACGTCGTCTTCTTTTTATTGCTCAATAATGTCATCATTACATGAAATGAGTTGTTTGCTTGATAACAGTGTGTCTTACGTAACTTGAACATATGTATAGAGTTGATCTGCATGTTCTTCTGAGCATTCTTCATATGAACATTGAGCATACATTATTTCTCTCATAGAGAATGGACTCATATAGCTAAATTCTGTTGGTTGATCTTCTCTACTTATATATATATACTGAAAGTGGCAATGGCAAGATGATGCTTTTTTGTATCCTGCCTGCAATTAGAACCATTGGCCACGGTGTATCCCAAGTGATTGCTATTGCTCATAAACCATAGAACATCATCATGGTACCAATAATAGCTTAGTAACTACATGCACAAGCTTAACCAAAGTGATGTTCCCTTAGATGGTGTATGATTGTATTAATATAGAGCTTTTTCACAAACTACTGCAAGTTTGTGGCTTTTCATGCATAGAACATATATGCTTTTACATCCTTTTTCATTTTCTTCTATGAGAACACCAAAGACGTACTCTATTCTTCCCAATGGTGCATATTTTGTTTATTTCTTTAGTACAATGTACATGCTATATACTTGTGAAGCTATGCAATGATTTTTTTTCCTCAGTTGAAGATACAAGTTTTTTTCGTTTTGCCCTTCCCGATTTCATATGTGCTAAAAACTATAAACTATCATGTTACATGATGACCAGACCTATTGCACTACTCAATCATATATCACTACTACAGAAAAGGCTTTCACAGACGGTTCAAAAACGTCATCACGAGCGGTTTAAGTGGCCGTCGAGTTTATGGGTCGATGATGACATGAGGTCATCACGAGCGGTTTTGAACCGTCTGTGATGTATACTTTCACGACGGTTTGACCACAAACCGTGCGTGATAAGTATATATCACGAGCGGTTTCGACCACAAACCGTCGTGATAAGTACATATCACCAGAGCGGCTTGTGGTTTGGGCTATGCGTGATGACTTTTCTCTATAAAGCCCCAGCGTTGGTTCGCTTGTACCATTAAATCCGGCATCATATATATATTATATATATATTGTTACGTAGTCTCTCGACCACTTTAGGGGATCATCCACGCATGACATGAGAAGGATGAGACAGTAGCCACGGGCAACCTTATTGAGCCCCTGTAGGTTTAAGAAGTATGGATGCAAAGAGAGCGTTAGGACATCCAATTACCTGGATTGGGTGTGGCTATGTTTAGAAAGTATCGTTGATGCGCACGTACTCCGACTGGAAAGTGGCATCATGTATTAGCAACCAACCATTCTTGAGCATGTAATCGTCTTTAATTGTTGCTTGGTGTTCTTGTTGGCTTTAAAGACAATTACATGCTCAAGAATTGTTGGTTGTCGATAGATGATGCCACTTCCCAATCGAGAAGTTATGCGCATCAACGCTACTTTTCAACATATCGACGTCAATCCAAGTAATTGGATGTCCTAACGCCTCCTTGCATCCATACTTTTAAACTTACAGGCTCAATGAGGTTGCCCGTGGATACCGCCTCATTCTTCTCATGTCATGGACTAATTCCTAAAGTGGCCGAGATCACTAATAATATATATATAATATATATATGATGCCGCTTAATGGCACAAGCACCACCGCTGGAGACTTTATAGAGAAGAGATTATGAATGGAATGGTAGAATGTACACAGTGCACGCAAGAGGTAGGAGAACTTGACCGGCATGAACAAGGGGACTATTAATATGAACTAATTATCAATTCAATTTCAGCATAAGACTATTGACACCATTACATCACGAGCAAGGGACTATTAATATGAACTAATTATCAATTCAATTTCACATAAGACTATTGACATCATTACATCACACAACAAGAGGACTATTAATATAAACTAATTATCAATTCAATTTCACATAAGACTATTGACATCATTACATCACGAGCAAGGGACTATTAATATGAACTAATTATCAATTCAATTTGACATAAGACTATTAACATCATTGAGCGGTTCATCGACAAGAGAACAAGACCAAGGGTGTCTAAACCCACCACACCAAAGAGTAGCCCTCGGCATCCATCGCAGAGCACTAGCTAGCCATTTTCATCACAGAGCAAGGGGTAGAGACAGAGAGGACCTTAGTACAACAAGAACCACGGTGGCGACCCGCCACCAAAGACAACCCTCGTCCATTTTCTTTACCTTGCATAAATCACACAAACATCGGGACACAACTTAAGGCTCATGCATAAAAATCAAACTCAACAAAAGACATTAAGCTAACAGATCTAGAGGAGAATAGAGGAGGATGGGAAAGCAAAGCCGGCCGAGACCTAGCCAGGCGCAAAGGGGTCAAGGCGGCGGCGACGAGGTCGGCGGTGGCGTCGAGGTGGGGAGGAGCGGAGTTAAGGCGGGCGCAAACCCTAGCGGAGCTGAGGAGTGACGAGAGTTTGGGCGTCACCATAGTTGTGATACTAGCGGTGGCCAAAAAAAGACACTCTTATCGTCGAGTGTCTTTTGCGATGTCACCATGTCTACAAACGTCGGCGTGACAGGAAGAATGGCGGCGTTAGCGGCGGACGGGGAGAGCGGACGAGTAAGGCATTGAGGAGTGATGAGTTAGGCGCAAACCCTAGCGGCCTACCGGGTAGCTCCTACTTATAAAGAGACTTATCACAAACGGTTCTATTATGGAACCGTCGGTGATAATTATCCTGACATTTCCATAATGGATGCATGCGTGAAATGGTTTTTCTCAAGTATATTTATCTTGTATATACACTTACATGACATGAAGAAATTACATGTTTATATTAAAAAAGCAAAAACCTATAATTAAACAAGGTTTTTCTAGTGGCGTAGGTAGTGCGCTATCTCCATCTCGCAATACTTCATAGCGGCGGTGTCAAGGCATCGGACGGTTCTCGATCATCGGCGTCTGGCTTTGAAATCGTCCACCCGCTGACGCGCTTCGTTAAAAGTGTCTCGAAGACCCTCGGTATTTGAACTAAGAAGAATTGAGCCCATAGGCTCTCTTACTTGCTTGAGGGTCTCGGCACCGTCGACTCGATGCGCTGCCGCCTCGATTACGGTCCAAGTGACGGCAAGCCTCTGGAGACGTGCAGCGTCGTTTTGGATAACTACGTCGATGGCGCGTAAACTTCGCCAAAAGTGGGAGATCACCCGAAGACACGGCGGAGGAGGATGTCAAGGCGGCGGAAGGTGGCGTCACTGCTCCGGCAAATTCTCCGCGGCAGAGGAGTGAAGACATTGTTGATCAAATAGTGTTCTTCCGCGACCGCAGTTCAACTTACACCGAGAGGTGCTCGTGCAGTCTTGGCGGGAAGGCCATTAATGCCGGCGACAAGGAAGAGGCGACCATTTACTTTTTTATAAGTATGTGGGGATGATCATCTTGGATGGCGGATGATCCTTTTTATAAAACAAGGAATAAATTCGGGCGTGAGGCGAAGAGACGATCGGGGCCGGCGGATCGATCACGATGAAGAGACGCGTCGAGAGCCAGCGGATGGCGGCGAGCGAGCGCGATCGGCGATGAAGAAACTCACCGTGGATCCTGAGCGGTTATTGTTAAGAACCGCTCAGGATACTAATAATAATATCACGAGCGGTTCTTGTTTAGAACCGTGATACTCCTGACGGTTTTAACATGAACCGTCGTGATATTACTCTTCACTGAGCGGTTTTAAGCGCGGCCGATGAGTACGCACCGTCTCTAAACCAAAATCGTCTGTGATTGAATGTAATACCAACGGTTTTGGTCAACCGTCTGTGATGAGGCGTCCAGTATTAGCCTTTTTCTAGTAGTGTATTTGTGTATTCGCATGCATGTAAGAGGAGCTACATGCAGAGGACCAATACCTTAAAAGTGAGGTGTGTCTTTGTGTTATATAGAATTTTGCCTCTGCAGAGGACCAATACCTTAAAAGTGAGTTGTGCCTTTGTGTTATATAGAATTTTGTCTCTTCTATTTTACAATTTTGTCAATTGTCCTAGGCTGCGTCGTGTAATAGATTTGCTTGCATTATATTCCTCTTATGATGAAAATAGCTTTTATAATTATATCTAAAAATTTATTTTGTTATTTTCCTAACTGGATTTATATAATAATTGTTAATTTGAACTACATGTGCTACTTGGCTTTGTACTAGCAATGGAATCTATATTGTAATGGACTACACTATCGAACCGTTGTTTCTATTGTCTAAAGAACACTATATATGTATTCACCATGACCTCTATGCTCTTTTTGTGTTTTAGGTGCTGGTGCTTCGTCCTTTGCAGTAGAAAAAGTTTAAGACAGGATATGATGTCTAAATGCGGACACAAACTTAGAGGTGACACACACAGCACAAAAAAAGATAGATGAATAGTTAGAGTCAAAACATTCAGACTATAGGATTCTACTAATCTGAACTCCAATCATTTTTTTAATACAAGCATGATTCGACTGGATGATATATTCCTTTGTGGTATGCAGGTTTGCTTGCTGTTGAGGAATCGATATCTTAATTGCTAGTCTGTATGCAACATAGAGAAATAAATAAATAGGCTTATTTGTTTAGCGATCAGTTTAGGGAAAATTTAACATGATTCTTATGAAGACTAGGTGAATGATGCTTCCATACTTCTTTTGGGTTATTTTTGCGCTTAAGTGGAAATAGTCTCGCCCAATAGTACAATATTAGTTTTACACTTCAGTGTTCTAATCTCCCATTGAACAACCTTTCAAAGTTCGAACACTCATGCTGCCTCTTTTCTTTCTTTTTTTTTTTGAAAAGGAGTAGCTTTGCTTCTTTTAAGATAAGGTCAAAGTCAAACAAACCAGTCCAAGAGTATTTTCATCTACCATTCCAGGAAATTATGTAAATGGTACTCTCAGCTAATATGCCAGCCTTTCTTAAATTTTCTAATAACATGCTTAGATTATGCAGCCACTCAGAAATGCTAATATTCATAATCATGAACATATGACCATTAATAATCACCTAAACAAGGCCCTGATGTTTCGATTTGTTACGACAATTTCTTGAATTTCTATCTTTTCTATTAGAGCTTTTTACAGCATATGTTGAACTTTTATATGTACCAATACATGGTCTCTGTTGTAATAGATTATTTTACTTCAAGCTTCCATTCATTATGCTTACGTACACGTTCGAATTTACATACTTCTATACTACTAAGTTATCTATTATTAGTATTAGTACTACTAAGTTATCTATTATTAGTATTAGACTAATGCAAAGAGGGACAAGTAGCAAAATATTAACTTATCTACGTCATTGTACCTGTCGATGATCCGCATTCGTGCCTGACAAAAAAAAGAAAGACAACAACAGCATCCGAGCTCCCACGCCATTTGGCGCGGGTTAGCTTCTATCTCTTTAATTCCTGCACTAAAAAAAATCCACTTTTCCCTCTCTATTTATCGATGTCTATTTCATTTCGCTTAAACTTAGTGCACATGCTTCAAACATACTAAACAATTAGCCACCTTATATCACACCCTCATCCGCTGTCCAAGATGTTACTTATTACATTTTCAGGTTTTCTCTCCTCAAATTGTTTATAAAAAAAAAACCTTATACACATTACGTTTTTACGTTACAGATAATATACATTGGTTTGTTTTGTAGACCTACAACGTATACAAAGCAAACCAAACTAACAATAGACGTTTTATGCTCATAGTGATATTTACTCTCAAAACAAACAAACAAAAAAACAAAAGATGGCTTCACCATCTCTACCACCTTTTGTTGGCGCAGGTCACTTTCTAGTTTGTACAATGCTTTGAGTAAAATCTGTCTCCAGAGTACAGACGCCGCTCGATGTGATTCTCCCTGCACAGGTTGCGTTTAAAAGGCTAAAACCAAAGCGTCTATGACATTCTACCGATCGAGACGTCGGAGACACCGGAGTCCAATCCTTCGCTCTCAACATACCCACTAGCCACCAGTAGACTAGTAGTCTCTACACCACCTCAATTACTAGTGTGAAACCACAAACCCAAAAGGAAAAAATGAGGAAAACAAAGGGCACCGAGGAAAAAAGGAAAACTGTTTGGAAATTGGAACCTATCACCACCTACTTATTGACATGACAGTACATGCAATTAACATAATTGAAAAAGAGCGTTAAAAATGCAAACATCTTTTCTCAAACGCAAAAGCGGATGCGGATGCCTCTTGCCGCCTCCGAGAAAGTTTTTTTTGTAGAGCTCCGTGAAGAGGCAAGGAATTCCAAAACCACCCTCAAACGTCCGACCGGAGAGCCACGGGTGGAAAATAGCAAAACTAGTCTTCGTCGTATAAAATGATAAATATAGTACCGTGCTAATTTACAGCGAAAAGTCATATGCTCCGCTCTCAAACCGTGGCATACGACATGCCGTACTCCCAGATCGCGGCAGATGACCTGCAGCACTACTAGTCCATGGCAGGATGACATGCTAGCGCGGCAGGCGGGCTAGCACCATCTGTCATGATGCAGGATCGGGATCGCGTCGTGATGCGGGAGTGTGGCGTGTCGCCATCTCTGCGATGCGAGGCGTGACACATTGCTTTCCGCAATAAATTAGTATGGTAAAAGTGTCATTTTTATTATTTTGGATGCAGGTTTTGCTATTGCAGATTAAAAAAAAAACGTGTCATCCCCAGCAGTTTGGCTCCATCCTTTTGTATGGAATTTTATATGCTTTCTAGAAAAGCTGGTTTCCCCTCTCAAAAAAAAACGTGTCGCCTAGTGAACTAAAGACTCCGCATTACTATGCTTTCTAGAAAAGCTGGTTTCCCCTTTCAAAAAAAAAAACGTGTCACCTAGTGAACTAAAGACTCCGCATTACGCATTGCTAAACAGTGACACAAAAAAAAAACGTAAAAATAGGTGTGAAGTTAGCTTAGGTGTACGCTTGCTTGGCTACGCATGCATGCACTCTCGGTCCGGCCCGCACGACCGCAGGTGTGTGAGCGAGTCGGCGCGGAGCCCTGGTCCCTACGCGCACCGGCAGGCTTGAATGCTTGATTGGGTGGACGCGTGGCTGAATCGTAATTTTGTCTGTATGGAAACCATTTGTGGTGTGTATGGTATAGTCATATGTCTTCGCATCTAAACAGAAAATTCACAAGGGCTTACAACATCGCCCTCAACAATCGAAGTGGCACCTGGTATGTCTTTGCATTGTACTACTAGCAAATTATTACATGGCACACCTAACATCTTCCAAAATATTTAAGTAGATATAAAGAATTTTTTTTAATAACTACACTCTAGAACCCCTTAATAAACAAATATGTTGAAACAATAATAGAACCATGAATTTAGGAGACCAGGGCAAACTTGTAGTGTAAAAAGGGAGCAACTAGTGCTCAGATGTACGATGAGAAGCTTTCCATCGTACGCTCCGACGTAACATCCGTACACAACATTTGCAACAAAATTAATCTATGTGTGCAACAAAATGCACAAAAGATAAATACAATGACAAAAACATTTTGGGAAAAATATATATCAAATTCTCATTGAAAATGCATGAACCTATCGGTATAGAACATAGTTGTGCTTTTAAAAACTAGTTCAAACATCCCAAACAAATAAATTACAATGTTACAACATTGCAATATTTGAAAATAACAGTGGAAACATCCGAAAATAATTGTTGTGATATTTTTTAAAAAAGATGCAACAATCAAATGGTGAATGGTCTGCAATAAAAATTTATTCTTGTGCAACAAATAAAAAACACCATTGCAACAAAAATACCTCTTATCGCAACATTTTGATGCAACAACATCGCAGCAATAAAAAATACTACATGCAATATTTCGAGCCAACTGTTGCAATAAATTGAACAAACGCCTGCAACAATCGTACCCAGATGAGGCACCCCAATGGCGATGAGTAGCAACGGCACATCATCGAGGGTGTTGCTGCGGCATCGATGAGGAGCCCGTGACGGTGGAGCTCAGGGGCTGCTCATGGAGGAAATCTGGGGGAGAAAGGAGTCACAAGAGGATTATTTTGGGGAGGAAGGTCGGGAGATGGGAGTGGACAAGGGGATCTAAGGAAGGAGGTATTTGGAGACACGAAGTGGAATGACAATCTAGGAGGGAGGGAGGATGAAGAGCAGAAAGGAGGAGATGAGGAGGTGGTGGTGCCAACAAGAGGACAGCGATGACCACGAGTTGAAGCAGCATCAGTTGCTAGACGACTGTAGTGTCCCAGTTTTTCTGAGTTTTTGAATATTTTCAAGTTTAAAATTAACCATTTGGTTTTGTTGAATTGCTCAAGCTTAATTTGGAGATTTTAGAAAAATTAGAAGCGATTTAATATGAATTAATCGAACTCCAATTAATTCAAATTTGGTTTATTTTGAGTGCTGGAGTTCTCTAGGGTTTGAAAATCTCCTTTCTCTGCTCGTTCCATTTTCCCGTTGGTCACCTCATCCTCAGGACCTCTCCTCAGGACCTCCCTTTTGGTCATAACCACCCCTTTCGGTTTGGACCACCCTTTCGGTTTTGACCGGCCCATACTGTCATCTTCCACCTCTGCCGCGTCGGTATGTGCGCTGCGTTCACGCCGACTTACACCCCCCGTCGACGCGCATTAAATGTGCCTGTCACTTTTGCTCCGTGCCATGCCTCTACTCTGTCCCGTCATCTTGCCTCACCTGCTCCCATCCCGTCGCTCTGCGCTGGCCAGAGTTTCGCTCGTGCACCCCACCCGTTGAGCCGCCTCTCTCCTCCTCCTCCTCGGCTGCTATAAATAGAAGCCCCGGAGCATCTCGTCCTCCTCTTCCTTTTTCCCCATTTCTCCTTCCTTGTCCTTAAGACCATGTTGAGTAGTCGTATCCTTCTTGGACCTCCTTCCGACCAGTCGAACCTCCTTTCGAGAGCTCGTTTTCCTTCATTCAAGCTCCAATTTGAGTGAATCAAATCTCTAAAATTTGTATATTTCTTTTGGCTCTAGTTTGGTGCTTTCGTTGGAGTTTTTGTGGATTTGTTTTATTTATCTGGCTCCTTTCGCACGTGTAGAATCTGGCTACTCTGAATAATTTGTGGACCCGACGGCCTCGATCGAAGCATCCCAACTCTTCAACGAAGGCAAGTCGTAGACCTTTGATCATGTCGTACCCAGTTTGAAAAAATTACATTGTTTTATACCAACATGCATGGCTAATTGTATAAAAAATGGTTTGGGAAATAGCTAAATACCTACTCGACAGTATGACTCATTGAATACTTGTGATTAACATGTTGACATGTACCCTTGGACACCATAGGTTGTATAATCTTATTTGGACATTTTTGAGATACCAATATGGGTGCGTATATTGCTTAGACATGTTTTAGTTATACGATGTCTCTCGATCACATGATTCGCAGATGATGAATTTGACTTAATGATATATGGAATCGTGGCGCGGCCACTGTTGTTAAAAGATGTTATGCCATGGCTAGGGTGGTCATTTGGCCGAGATGTACCCAAAATTATTTATACTCGGGCAAGTGATTGTGCAGTAAAGGGGGTGCAGGAAGCACATTGGGATGTGGTTGTCTCGCCTGCATAGTCACTAAGGACTTAAACTTGTAAGCCATTTATCTAGGCCATACCGGACAACCACATGTCTAGGATGGGGTGGACCTGGCCAACTAATTAACAATGCTTTGAGTTGGTTCTGTTTTGGTTGAGAATGGCACAAGAGAGGGCTAGAAAGACGAATCCTTAGCGAGCGGAACCGGGTCAAAACAGAGCTTTGTAAAGGCCTTGTCACATGCTCTAGACTACTTACCTAAGGTAGTGAGCAGGGGCATCGACGGATTCCCAATCAACTAGAGAAGTTGTGTCTTGTGGGTCAAGCTATATAACTTTTGCAGAGTGTAAAACTATTCGAATAGCCATGTCCCTGGTTATGGACAATGCCTGGTGATTTCATGCAAGGGGTGGACTTTCTCACAAATTTTGGTCGTGGTGGGTTCCGAGTGGTCTAGGAAGTGAACAGAACGTTCACGAGTGGTCTGAGAAGTGGATAGGGTGTTCACGAGTTGTTTCAAAGAAACTTGATTACTTATGTATTAATCTTTCAACTTGTGCTTTGCAATCTACTTACTGTATTTCCAGTCAATTCTGCTTTTTGCAAAGTAACCATAAAGCTATCCTTGTCAAGCCTGGCATGAATACTATTTGCATACATTTCCCTACGACTTGCTGAGTACATTCAAAGTACTCACGGCTTTATGCCCTCTGGTTGATCAGTCGCTGAAGATGACCTAGAGAGCTCCGAACTCTTTTTAAGAGGAGTTCTTCGAAGACCATGCGAGCTAGGAGACGTCCTCCACTTGATTGCCTGTGGGCATGTCGAATGGCTTCCACGAGTGTTTTGTTTTCCACTGCTAGCTCTCTTTTGTTGTAAGCCCTGCATGGCAACTCTGTAAAAACCTTGACCATAAGATCTTTTGCTGCTTTTAATATTAATTTGTCTGCTTCTTCTATAGTTTGTTGTATGGTTTTGATTACATCGATGTTGAAACTGTGTGAGCTAGCTTCTAATCTTGGGACTAGCTTAGAATGCACAGAGGGTCTCGGGGTTGCTTACCCGGGGACCCGACAGCGGTGGTATCAGACCCATTTCGACTGTAGGACGTAACCTTAGTTAGTATGATCGTTTTAGTCAAGAGTTTCAAAATTTATCTTATAAATCAAACTAACAGAGTAACATGGGTAGTTATTCCTCTCTTATCTTATTCTATTCTATTCTCATCTTAATATAATCTCTTCTCACCTCATTCTTAGATTCTTACACCTTATCTCTTCTGAAACTTTGTGTTCAAAATTTAAATTGATCCCTCTCATCCCGGTAATCTCAATAGGATCGAGCTTCACTTTAAATCGACTTTTCAGATAAGTTAGATTAGAAGTGCTGTAGCAAAGCTGCCATTCTTAGTTCCCGTATCATTTAGTCTGGTAATTAGGATCTTCTGTTTGAGTTTTGTTGCCTCTTAATAGCTCTCGGGCTATTTGCTCGTTGGGTTTAACCGCCTCCCCCCCCCTGTTAGTTGCCTCTGTCTTTCTCTATTGCTCTCTCTCGTCTATTGTGCTTTTCCCTCTTATCTATCGTGCTTTCTTCTACTCATCTGTTAAGCCTTGGAAGATTCATGCTGATGGTCTAGATCCGCAAAACAGCAAGTCAAGATGAGCCAGTGGATCCTTTCGCACCACCGCCTCCTCTAGCCGCAACCACAGATCAGGTTTTGGGTCATTACGCCAGTAATTGTCCCTTGAGCAAGGTCCATCACCTGTCATATTCAACTTGGGAGCTACTCCGACCAGGACCGCCATGCCAGGAGCAGGACGTGGAGCCCCTTAGACTCCAGCTGCACCAACCAAGACCCCCCAGCCTTTTGGGAGAGGCCGTGTGAACCATGTCACAGTAGAGGAAGCCCAGACAGCCTCGAACATCGTGTTGGGTAAGTTCCTAGTAAATTCAGCACCTGCTACTGTTTTGTTTGATTATGGAGCCTCACATTCGTTTGTTTCTCGGACTTTTGCTGCAAAGCATCAGTTGAAGGTTTCAACTCTTAAAACCGCCTTGTTGGTTCAATCCCCCGGTTCGGAGTTAAGTACGAACCAGGGTTGCCCACAAGTTAAGATGATCATAGAAGGGATAGAATTTCTAGCCAACCTGATTATCATCAACACCAAGTCCTTAGATGTGATTTTGGGAATGGATTGGCTTACTGATCACTAAACAATTTTGGGTTGTGGTGAAAGAAGCATCACCTTGGTCAGTCCAGTTGGGATTAAAGTAAGGAGCAATAGTCTGCAGTGTCAAGGCTGTATCTTTAGAAGATATGCTTGTGGTCAGTGAGTTTCCAGATGTCTTTCCGGATGAGTTACCTTGAATGCCACCAGACAGATACTTAGAGTTCGTCATCAACCTAGTTCCTGGAACTACAGCAATTTCCAAGAGACCCTATCGTCTGCCTGTTGACGACTTGGTCAAGCTGAAGAAGCAGATTAAGGAGATGCAAGTTAAAGGTTTTGTCAAACCAAGTTCCTCACCTTGGGGAGCCCCAGTGATCTTTGTTGCAAAAAAGGACGATACCCAGCGGATGTGTGTGGATTATCGCTCGCTCAACGAAGTTACCATCAAGAACAAGTACCCTCTGCTCAGGATTGATGATCTGTTCGACCAGCTGAAGGGAGCCAGAGTGTTCTCCAAGATAGATTTGAGGTCAGGATACCATCAGTTGAAGATTCACCAAAAGGATATCCCCAAGACAGCTTTCTCAACCCGTTATAGACTGTACGAGTACACGGTCATGTCTTTTGGATTGACCAATGCCCATTCTTACTTTATGAACTTGATGAATAAAGTATTCATAGAGTATTTAGATAAGTTCGTTGTTGTCTTTATTGACGATATTCTAGTATACTCTAACAGTGAAGAAGAGCATGAAGAGCACCTTCGCTTAGTCTTAAACAAGTTTAGAGATCATCAACTCTATGCTAAATTCGACAAGTGTGAGTTTTGGATGAAGGAAGTCACCTTTGTGGGACACGTATTGTCTGCAGAAGGAGTCGCTGTCAATCCTAGTAAAGTCAAGGATGTGCTCAATTGGGAGTCACCTAAGTCAGTGCCTCAGATTAGAAGTTTCCTTGAAATGGCAGGTTACTAGCGCAGATTTATAGGAGGATTCTCCAAAATAGCAAGACCCCTCACTCAGTTGCTGAAGAAGGAAAAGAAGTATGCTTGGACGCTAGAATGTGAGCAGAGTTTTCAAGAGTTAAAGAAACGACTAACCACCGCTCCAGTGCTGATCGTGCCTGATGTTCGAAAGGACTTTGAGGTTTTCTGTGATATCTTAAGTCAAGGTCTCGGTTGTGTCCTAATGCAAGAAAGGAGGGTAGTAGCTTACGCTTTCTGTTAGCTAAAACCTCATGAGGCCAATTACCCCACTCATAACATAGAATTGGCTGTCGTAGTGCATGCTTTGAAGATATGGTGCCATTACCTCATCAGTAATCGTTGTGAAGTCTACACTGACCATAAAAGTTTGAAGTACATTTTCACTTAAGCTGATCTTAATATGAGACAAAGAAGATGGTTAGAATTGATCAAAGATTACAATATGCGAATCCATTACCATCTAGGAAAGGCTAATGTGGTAGCCGATGCTTTAAGTAATAAGGTCTAATGCAATACTCTAATGATCAAGGAAAGTCAGCCAGCACTGCATGAAGAATTTCAGAAGCTCAAGCTAGAATTGGTTGAAGAAGTTTACCTAGCTGCTCTGGAAATGCAACCAACTCTGTAAGATCAGATCTGGAAAGCCCAAGGAGAAGATGCAGATGTCATGGAGATCAAAAGAAACATGAAGAAGGGTAAATCTCTAAGATTTTCCCAAGATGAACAAGGAATCGTCTGGTTCGATAAGCGTATTTGTGTACCAGTCCAGGGAGAGCTCAAGTAGTTGATACTCAAGGAAGCTCACGAAACCTTGTACTCAATTCACCCTAGAAGCACTAAGATGTATCAATATCTCAAGGAATTGTACTGGTGGCCTACCATGAAATGCGAGATCACTAAGTATGTAGCATAGTGTGATGTTTGTCAATGAGTTAAAGCCGAGCATCAAAGACTCGCTGGACTCTTACAACCTTTGAATATACCTGAATGGAAATGAGAAGAAATTATCATGGACTTTATCACCGGTCTTCCAAGAACCCCAGCTAGATATGATTCTATCTGGGTAATTATAGATCGCCTGACAATAGTTGCACATTTCATCCCGGTTAAGACCACCTACTCAGGAGGCAGACTTGCAGAGTTGTATATGGCAAAGATAGTATGTCAGCATGGAGTTCAAAAGAAGATCGTGTTGGATCGAGGATCTCAGTTCACCTCCAGATTCTGGCTGAAGCTACACAGCGCTTTGGGTACTAATCTGAATTTTAGTACAGCTTACCATCCTCAGATAAATAGGCAAACGGAAAGAGTAAATCAGATCCTAGAAGATATGTTGAGAGCCTGCGCTCTAAAGAACCAGACCAGATGGGATCAAATGTTGTCTTATGCATAATGTTCTTACAACAATAGCCATCAATCAAGTTTGCAGATGTCCCCGTTTGAAGCCCTTTACGGAAGAAAGTACAGAACACCGTTGTATTGGACTGAAACAGGAGAAGGGCAAGTACTTGGACCTAATATCTTGAAGGAAGCCGAAGATCAAGTTAAGTCAATTAGAGAAAAGCTGAGAACAGCTCAGACCAGGCAGAAAAGTTGTGCGGATAACCATCGCCGAGATTTAGCTTTCGCACCAGGAGATCATGTATATCTAAAGGTTTCACCTCTCAAAGGAATGCGTCGCTTCAGAGTAAGTGGGAAGCTTGCACCTCAATACATCGGACCCTTTCCAATTCTAGTTGGAAGGGGAGAAGTTGCTTACAAATTGGAGCTTCTGCCCCAGTTGTCAGATGTGCATGATGTCTTTCACGTGTCGCAATTGAAGAAATGTCTGCGTGTGCCAGAGGAGCAGATGCCCGTAGAAGCCATTGACCTGCAGCAAGATCTCACCTACAAGGAGCAACCCATCAAGATTTTAGAAGTGTCTGAGCGAGTGACAAGAAGCAAGATCATCCATTTTTGCAAAGTTCAGTGGAACAATCACACTGAAGAGGAAGCCACCTGGGAGCGTGAAGAAGACCTAAAGGCCGAGTTTTCGCACCTATTCTCTAGTCAGCCTGAATCTCGGGGTCGAGATTCCCTTTAAGGGGTGTGGGTTTGTAACGTCCCAGTTTTTCTGAGTTTTTGAAAATTTTCAAGTTTAAAATTAACCATTTAGTTTTGTTGAATTGCTCAAGCTTAATTTGGAGATTTTAGAAAAATTGGAAGTGATTTAATATGAATTAATCGAACTCCAATTAATTCAAATTTGGTTTATTTTGAGTGTTTGAGTTCTCTCGTGTTTGAAAATCCCCTTTCTCTGCTCGTTCCATTTTCCCGTTGGTCACCTCCTCCTCAGGACCTCTCCTCAGGACCTCCCTCCTCAGGACCTCTCCTCAGGACCTCCCTTTTGGTCACAATCACCCCTTTCGGTTTGGACCACCCTTTCGGTTTTGACCAGCCCCGCCCTGGTCATCTTCCACCTCCGCCCGCGTTAGCGTCGTGCGCATGTTTCACGCCGACTTACCTGCCCCCGTCGCGCGCATTAAATGCGCCTGTCACTTTTGCTCCGTGCCATACCTCTACTCTGTCCTGTCGCCTCGCCTCACCTGCTCCCATCCCGTCACTCTGCGCTGGCCAGAGTTCCGCTCGTGCGCCCCACCCGTTGAGCCGCCTCTCTCCTCCTCCTCCTCCTCATTTGCTATAAATAAAGCCCCACTACTACGAAAAGGCATTCACGAGCGGTTCAAAAATGTCATCACGCAGGCGGTTTCGTGGCCGCCCGAGTTTATGGGTCGATGATGACATGAGGTCATCACGCATTCCAACCGCTCATGATGCATGCTATCCGCAGCGGTTATTAACTCGTAACCGCTCATGATATATGACTATCACAAACGGTTCGTGTTGAACCGCTGCGTGATAAATGTCTATCACGCAGCGGTTAGGTGTTACGAACCGCTCAGGATAATAACTATCTATCACGTATGGTTACGTGTTACGAACCGTCTGTGATATATAAATAAAACATGCAAGCAATGGTGTAACGACCCGGTCTAGGGCACACCCGGGAGGTCCCTTAGGACCTCTTGGGAGGTCCAGAGAGGAGCCCCCAGGATGTCCCGTGAGGTCCCTCAGGACCTCCTGGGAGGTCCGCAAAGGACTTCCCAGGACGTCCCGAGAGGACATCCCGGAAGGACCGCACAGACCTCCCGAGAGGTCCGAGAGGACCACTCGGAGGTCAGGAGGTCTCGACCCGCAGAGGTCGTTGGACCTCGGTCCTCCCAAACTCCACGCAACCACTCGAGGGAGGTCCAAGGAACAACCCCGAGGAGGTCGTGGGGCTTGGGACGACCCAAAGTCCTCTGTGATCCAAATCACCCTCGAGAGATCATCGACTGTTCTCACAAACAAACAAGTGATAACATACACATCCACAAGACTTTATTAACAGCAAAAGGAGGTTTGTTTACAAGGGTTGCTTACAAGCTCCAGCAACAGAGAGCACTCAAACACAGCGGAAAGCAAAAGACAGGGTCCACCCATTACACCACAGGTGATTGGCTGGAGGGCGCGGCCTAATTGAGCTAGTCATCTTCATCATCATAAGAGTCTTCATCTGCTCAATATATGAATCAAGCAAGAGTGAGCACAACAACCGTGCTCGCAAGTTACACCCGTCAATTAACAGAATGACATGCATAGGGATGTATCAAAGGACAGCATATTAGGGTTGATTTGTATAAAGCCAATTTTATTTCAAATACAAGTATTAGGTTTCAAGGCAGGTTACAATAATTAAAATTTCAGTTTTACAAATCCATTTTCAGTTGGATATATTCATCATTGAAATGGTGAAGGATATCCTCCTTCACAAGGCTTCCCGCCCACACCCAATTTGGTTAAACCACCAAAACTAGTTCAATATTTCTTTTGAAAACCAAAACCAAGAGCTAACTTTGAGTGACATTGCCAGCATGTCCATGACCGTGGACACGGCTATTCGAATAGATTTACACTCTGCAGAGGTTGCGCACTTTACCCACATGACATGAATTTCTCTAGTTTACTTGGCATCCGTCGATACCACCTCACACTTCCTTTGGTGAGAGGTCTAGAGCACATGACAAGGCCTTTACAATGCATTGCTCCACCGCAGCCCACCCCCATTAAGGTTTCGCAATCCCTCATTTGGGTAGAAACACCGTCGGGTTAATGGGGTGCCCCCTCTTATGCTAGGCGAGACTACAACTAGTCTTAACATGACAAACCCACAAGGTCATGGATGAACCACGATAGAGCTTTGCAAATTAGTTAGCCAGGTCCCACGCCCCACACTAGAGACATGTGGTTGCACAATTTTGGCATAGCCCATTATAGGCTTAGCAAGTGGTGTCTCAAAGACCGGTCTTTAACCGACTTGGGCGACAAACCTCAACCCTGGGGTGTCGGATCACACGACCTCCCGTGCATAGACATACACCAACCAAGCAACCAGTTTCGCCCAAGTCATTTTGCTTTACAATCCTCCATGGCACACCAATGCCAAGGCCACAAGTAAAACATCCATGACACACCAATGTCATGGCCGAAATCTCCATGGCACACCAATGCCACAGCTCAAATCATTTGATTAAATGATAGCTATGGTCAAAACTCCCAAATCAAGATTTTGGTCTAAGCATTACTAAGCATTCATTTTTCAAGAGCCTCGGGTCCTTACTAGTGCAAAGACCAGGTTTTATCTAGGGTGACAACGAGGTTGATTCAATCATAGATAGAGGTCATACCAAACAGTAGGTGTAACTATGGGTTGAAAGATAGGTATTGAAATACTTAGTAAAGTAAGCATGCATACACCTTTGAAAACGACATAAGTAATTTGAAGTATTGGGTGCAATATGTTCAAGAGTGTAACTTGCCTTGCTCAAGTTGCTTCCTCTCCCTCACTGAACTCGGGCTCCCCACGGTCTTGACAATCTACACGTGAAGAACCAAATATTCAAACAAAGCTCAAGCAAAACCCCAAGAACTCCAAATAAACTTTAAAACAAAACCAACAAAGAGGTTGGAAGGTCAAAAGGAGGTCCAATGAGCTTGCTGGAGAGGTCCTGGGCTTGAGGGAGGAGGTCCAAGCACGAGTTGGAGGAGGTCCAGAGATTAGAGTGAGGAGGTCTATGGTAAGCTCGGTTGAGATAGAGAGGTGAAATGGAGAAGAAAGTGAGAAAGGAAGGCTTTCCCAAACTATATATAGGGGAAGCAAATGCACATGACCCCAGGTTGGAGTCAACAAGAGTTGGTAAATAGGACAAGGGAGTAGGCAAGGAATGTGACAATCGGTATGACATGAGTACTGCAAAGGTGAGGGTATTTAATGTGATACAACATGCATTAAATCTCATGGAGACTTCCTTGCCCAAGGACACAATCAAATGTATAAGAAAATCTGGGTGTGTTGATCGCCCGATGGGGCCAAGACCCACTAAGGAGGTCTGCTATGACTGAGGAGGTCTTGCAGTGAACAAGAGGAGATCCTCACCCGCAGGGGGAGGTCCTAACGGTTGGATCTCCAAAGGGGAGGTCCAAACGGCCAAGATCAAGCACTCCAGAGGAGGTCCGCAAGGGCAAGGAGGAGGTCCTCACCCGCAAGGGAGGTCCTGACGGTTGGATCTCCAAAGGGGAGGTCCAACGGTCAAGATCGATTACAAATAGGGAGGTCTGCAAAGGTACCCGCAAGGGAGGTCTAGAACCGTAGGATCAAATCCAGGGGAGGTCTTAACAGTTAGGATCTCCCAAAGGGATGTCCTATCGATCAGATCTGCCCAGAAAGGGGAGGTCTGGACGGTTAAGATCTCCAAGGGGAGGTCTTAACGGTCCCGATTTACAAGGAGGAGGTCTGGACGGTTAAGATCTCCAAGGGGGAGGTCTTAACGGTCCAGATGTGCAAGGGGGAGGTCTTGGAGGGCCTGGGGAGGTCCGGTAGGACACAGGGAGGTCCAATAAAGGTAAGGGGAGGTCCTAGAGGACATGGAGAGGTTCTGAAGGACACGGGGAGGTCCAAATAAAGGTAAGGGGAGGTCCTAAGAAGCGGTAGCACCGCATGGTGCGGGTGGTACTACCGGGTTGATACTGAAGGGAACCTCCAGAGAAGGATTTCAAGGATACAAGCAATGAAGGACGTCCAAGAAAACACGAAAAGCTTCACAGGGTTCCAAAGGAGCTCAGATGCACACAATGGTGGCACAGACTTAGGGAGGTTGTGAGCCAGAGAAGACCCGAGAGGGAGAATTGGATCCAGGGAGGTCCAAGCGCTTGGAAGATCTAGACCCAAGGAGGTCTGGACCATAGGAGGACTACACAGAGGAGGTCCGGGCCCTTGGATTCAAACGAAGGAGAGGTCTGGGCCATTAGATTCCAGACAAAGGGAGGTCTGGGCCAGAGGTGGGTAAAAGATGGACAGAGAAGGAAAGACCAACAAAGCTCCAATAACTCAATAAATCGACAAGGAACTTTAGTTGTAGTTTGAGTTAGGCAGCTTAAATCCATTATGAAATTCCAGGTTAAGCTTTGAATTCTCATCAAAACAAAATGGTTTTTTTTATTTCGAAAATTCCAAAAAGATTCTAAAAAAAATTTCAGGGTGTCACAAACCTACCCCCCTTAAGGGAATCTCGACCCGAGATTCAAGCTTGGCCAGCAAAGAGATATGGGTAGTTTGCTCTAAGGTCTTCCTCCTTTTCCCATGTGCCTTCACTCTCTGGATGGTGGCTCCATTGCACCTTGTAGGTTCGAAGGATCCTGCTCCTGGTGACACGCTCTATGACATCCAAAATTTTGATTGGTTTCTCCACATAAGTGAGGTCTTCTTGGAGGTCAATACTTTCCAGTGAGGTGTGGTCTTCAGGTACCCGAAGACACTTCCTCAATTGTGACACATGGAAGGTATTGTGCATTGCCGAAAGAGAAGTGGGCAGCTCAATTTTGTAAGCTACTTCACCTTGCCTTGCCAATATCTTGTATGGTCCAACAAATCTTGGAGCTAGCTTCCCTCTGGTTCGAAATCTCCTAACTCCCTTGAGTGGGGTTACCCTAAGGTACACAAAATCTCCAACTTCAAAAGATAAGTCCCGGCGTCGAGTATCGGCGTAGCTCTTTTGTCTAGACTGAGCCTCTCTCAAGCGCTCCCTTATGAGCTTCACCTTTTCTTGACTTCTTTGATGATATCAGTCCATAAAATAGGCGCCACCCACTTGATCCCATAGGAGAGGAGTTCTGCACCGCCTCCCATATAGAGCTTCAAGGGTGACATCTCCAAACTAGCTTGGTAACTATTATTGTAGGAGAACTCAAAGATAGGGCGATTCTTATCCCAACTTTCCCCAAAGTCCAAAGCACAAGCTCGAAGCATGTCCTCAAGGACTTGATTCACTCTCTCTGTTTGGCCATCAGTCTGAGGGTGGTAAGCAGTGCTAAAGTTAAGTCTTGTCCCCAAGGCTTCATGGAGACCTTCCCAAAATCTTGAAGTGAACTGGGAACCTCTATCTGACACTATACTCTTGGGTACACCATGTAGACATACAATTCGAGCTAGGTACAGTTCAGCCAACTTGTTGCTTGAATAGGTGGTCTTGACTGGGATAAAGTGTGCTACTTTGGTCAATCGATCCACAATGACCCAAATGGAGTCGTAACCTGATTGGGTTCTTGGTTATCCAGTGATAAAATCCATGCCAACTTGCTCCCACTTCCACTCAGGAATTGGTAAAGGTTGAAGCAAACCAGAGGTCTTTGGTGCTCGGCCTTAACCCTTTGGCATACGTCACATTGGGCTACATACTCGGCTATCTCTCTCTTCATGCCAACCCACCAATACCTTTCCTTGAGGTCTTGGTACATCTTTGTGCTCCCAGGATGGATGGAGTAGTGTGACTCATGGGCTTCCTTAAGTAGGAGGTCATTTATGTCCTGACGGTTTGGCACACATAGCCTTTTGCCGAACCAAAGGACCTCATGCTCATCCAATGAAAATCTAGGAGCTTTGCCTTGCCCTACATTGTTTCTTATCTCTAGGAGGTCTTTATCCTTGAATTGATTCTCTCGGATCTGCTTCTGGACCACAGGTTCCACTTCAAGCGCATGCACAGAACCTTGCTCTACAATTTCCAGGTTGAGACGTCTCATCTCTTCATATAGTCTGGGCTGATTTTCTCGGACCATTAAGAGATTGCAGTAACTTTTTCGGCTCAAAGCATCAGCCACCACATTTGCTTTACCTGGGTGGTAGTGAATTCCAAGGTCATAATCTTTAATGAGCTCCAACCATCGCCTCTGTCTAAGGTTGAGGTCGGCTTGGGTGAAGATATACTTCAAGCTCTTATAGTGCATGAAGACCTCGCAATACCAATGAGGTAATGACGCCAAATTTTTAGAGCATGCACCACGGCTGCTAGTTCCAGATCATGAGTGGGGTAGTTGGCCTCATGAGGCTTTAACTGCCGAGAGGCATAAGCTACTACCCGGCCTTCTTGCATTAGCACACAACCAAGACCTTGTCTTGAGGCATCACAAAAGACTTCAAAATCCTTTCGAATATCGGGCAAAATCAACACTGGAGCAGAGGTCAGTCTTTCCTTCAACTCTTGAAAGCTGTGCTCACAAGCTAGGGTCCATTCATACTTGGTTTCCTTTTTGAGCAGTTGGGTGAGAGGTCTTGCTATGTTTGAGAAACCTTCAATAAACCTACGGTAATGCCCTGCCATGCCAAGAAAGCTTCTTATCTGCAGCACTGACTTAGGTGGTTTCCAATCTAGGATGTCTTGGACCTTGCTAGGGTTAACTGCCACTCCAGTAGTCGACATAATATGGTCTAAAAAGGTGACTTCACTCAACCAAAAGTCACACTTCTCAAACTTTGCATAGAGCTGGTGGTCCCTTAGCTTGTCTAGGACCAACCGAAGGTGACCTTCATGCTCTACCTTGGTTTTAGAGTACACAAGAATGTCATCTATGAAGACAATGATAAACTTATCTAAGTACTCCATAAACACTTTATTCATCAAGTTCATGAAGTATGCAGGAGCATTAGTTAGTCCAAAGGACATGACTGTGAACTCATAAAGTCCATACCGAGTTGAGAAGGCTGTTTTTGGACTGTCCTCTTGTCGAATCTTCAATTGGTGGTAACCTGACCTTAGGTCAATCTTGGAGAAAACTACTGCTCCTTTGAGTTGAAGCCGGTTTTAAAGGCACAAGCAGCCACTGCTTGGAGGTTTTATAGAGAAGAGATGAGGAATAGAATGGTAGGACGTATACGTACCTGGGACGCAAGGGAGGAGAACTTGACCTGGACACAAATATGAAAAGTTAATTGCAGCCCAAGCCCCATCCGAACCACATCGATCCCATGTAAGCTAACCAAGCACAAAGAACCGGCATCAATAACCCTCAGTACCCATCAGAGAGCATTAACCAAACCCACCATTTTGCCCCATTCACTACTACAGAAAAGGTCTTCACAGACGGTTCAAAAACGTCATCACGAGGCGGTTTGTGAGCCGTCAATTTATAGGTGCTCAGAATGACATGAGTCATCACAGACGGTTTTGAACCGTCTATGAAAATGTTATCCTGAGCGGTTACGAACAAGAACCGCTCTGCGTGATAATTATCTATCCTGAGCGGTTCTTGTTGAGTAACCGCTGTAATAGTTTTTTCGATTGCAAAAAAAAAAAATTGGATTTTGAGCCAAACCAATCAAGTGCTAGACAGTAGTTTCCATATGCAATCTCTAGCAAGACAACTAAAATCCAATTAAAATTCTGATGGCAAACACATTATAGGAAAAGAAACCAAAAGGTTTCTCAACGTCCCCTCCGAATGGGAAAAAAGAATAAAGTTACAAAGTTAAACTAGCTAGAAACCATCTATGCCTCCAAGCTCTGAAGAACTCATCGGCTTCTTGCATTGGTCTTGTGAGCTCCTCTCAGACCTCACCACATATCACAAGATGTTCTTGCATGTCGCCGAGTTCGACTCAAGCTCAAATCGGCAAGGAGAGACGATCGAAAACCTCCAATGGCGTTCGACCTTAGGTAACACAAAATTAAGATAATTTTCTTTACAACAAACACCAACAAATTATGTATGTTATGGGGATGTACACGTACCTTCCAGAGACAAGGAGCTCCTCGCATCCCTCCTCATCGTCATCGTTGGTCGTGTATCCTCATTGAATCGCTGCGGGAATCGAGGGTGGTCAGCTGGAGCTCGGTGTGGAGGAGGAGAGAGAGATCGATGGAAAACAAGGTGTGTCTAATATATAAGGACAGCGCCAAAATATTTTGCCTCCGCAGCGTTCAAAATTTTTTCAAACTCCCACGCCGCGAATCACGAGCGGTTTCATACAAAAACCGTGCAGGACGACATATCCTGAGCGGTTCTTAATACGAACCGCTCATGATATACTATCCTGAGCAGTTACGTATTAAGAACCGCTGCGTGATATATACTATATCCTGCAGCGGTTCGTATTAAAAACCGTCAGTGATATATATCTGCAATTTTACCATGGCTTGAAATCACTAACACTCCAATTTTACCATGGTGATTTCAAGCCATGGTAAAATTGGAATGTTAGTGATTTCAAGTCATGGTAAAATCGGAGCGTTAGTAATTTGAATCCATGGTAAAATCAGAGTGTAAGGAAAATTCCAAGTTATAGACGATTTTTAATACAAACCGTCTGTGATAAGATATGTATCACGAGCGATTTTTATCTGAACCGCTCTGTGATACTTCACAAGCGGTTTTCAACACGAACCGTCTGTGATGAGCACGGAATTCACGACGGTTACGTGAAAACCGCTCGTGAAGTATCACGACGATTCTTCGAATAAGAACCGTCGTGATATTACTAAGTATCACAGCGGTTCTTGTTAACCGTCTGTGATACTTCACGAGCGGTTTCGACACGAACCGCTCTGTGATATTACTTCTTCACGAGCGGTTTTAGCGCAGACAAAGAATACGCATTTCGGTAAAACCAAAACCGTCTATGATTGTATTATCTGAGCGGTTTTGGTCAGCCGTGCGTGATGAAAGGCGTCCAATATTAGCCTTTTTGTAGTAGTGATTCATTTTTGTCAATTTGAACCCACAACATGAACTAAGCAAGATGCACAGAATGCACATACACCAATAGCCCTCAGTTTACATCATAGAGCAAGGGGACTATTAATATGAACTAATTATCAATTCAATTTCAGCATAAGACTATTAACATCATTACATCACAGAGCAAGGGGACTATTAATATGAACTAATTATCAATTCAATTTCAGCACAAGACTATTAACATCATTACATCACAGAGTAAGGTAGGGTGATACCTCAGTACAGCGCAACCACGGTAGCGACCCCACCACCAGCACAACCCTCATCTATCTCCTTCACCTAGCATAAATCACACAAACATCAGGACACAACTTAAGGCTCGAGCATAAAAATCAAACTCAACAAAAACATTAAGCTAACGGATCTAGAGGAGAATAGAGAGGATGGGAAAGCAAAGCCCGTCGTGGCTCGGCCTTGAGGCCGAAAGCAGAGAACCAAGCCATGGCGGCGTAGGCGACATCGCAGGGGGTGGCGGCGTCACCGTGGTTGTGGCACGACCACGACATTGCACAAGACACTACGACTATCGTGCGATCTTGTGCGGTCGCGAGTGGTGTCACAACTGCGGCGCGGCAGCGGCGAGGTGAAGCGGCGGCGTCAAGGTGGGGAGGCGGGCGAGAGTAAATCGCTAGGAGTGATTTAGTTAGGGCGGCGCAAACCCTAGCGGCGGGCTCCTACTAATAAAGAGACTTATCACGAGCGGTTCTATTATGGAACCGTGCAGGATATGAAACATATCGCAGACGGTTCCATAATGGAACCGTCAGATATATCAAGATATCACCGACGGTTCCATAATAGAACCGCTGCAGGAAATGTTTTTTCTCAAGTATATTTATCTTGTATATACACTTACATGACATGAAGAAATTACATGTTTATATGTCAATTTTGTCATTTAAATCTTCTTGAAAATTTGCTTTAACTATACATACATACATACATACATACATACATACATACATACATACATACATACATATATATATATATATATATATATATATATATATCATAGATCGGATATATATATAATTAATTAATTTATTCCACTAAACCGTCTCGATATAATAATTCAACATATAATTAATATAGTAATTAACTTCACCTCCAACTTTTTTTTCATTTTGGAATTTTCATATGGCCAAACAGTGGGCCATTAAACTACAAAAATATTTAACAAAAAGTAGAAACCTATAGTGGCGGAGGTAGGCTGCTATCTCCGTCTTCAATACTTCATAAGCGGCATCGCAAGATCGGACGGTTCACGATCATCGTGACGAAGCTCGAATATCGTCCATCATTGTGGCTGCTCGTTAAAGTGTCTCCAAAGACCCTCGGACTATTGAACCAAGAAGAATTGAGCCCATAGGCTCTCTTCCCTTGCTTGAGGGTCTCGCTTGGTCGACTCGGTTGCTGCCGCCTCGATTCGTAGTCAAGTGACGACAAGCCTCCCGAGACGTGCAATGTTGTTTTGGAGGACCACGTCGGCGACGCATAAACTTCGCCGAAAGTGGGAGATCACCGGAAGACACGGCGGAGGAGGATGTCAAGGCGGCGGAAGGTGGCGTCACCCGCTCCGGCAAATTCTCGGACAGAGGAGTGAAGACCTTTGTTGAAGCAGTGTTCTTCCACAAAGACGGTTCGACATACAATGAGAGAGGTGCTCGTCTGATGCGGCCAGTAGGCCATCAATGCGGCGACAAGGAAGCGAAGAGGCGACCATTTCTTTTTTTGTATAAGTGGGGATGATCATCTTCGATGGCGGATGATCCTTTTATAAAACAAGGAATAAATTTGGAGCGTGAGATGAAGAGACGCATCGGGGAGCCGAAGCGGTATTGATGCGATGAAGAGACACAAAGCCGAGGCGCCAGCGATCTGACGAAGAACGCGCCGGCGATTTAAGAAACTCATCGAGTCATGGCGATTATCACGAGCGGTTATAACAAAAACCGCTCGTGATATGTAGCAATATCACATACGGTTATTGTTAAGAACCATCTGTGAGGTTGGTTTTTGTTAAGAACCGTCTATGAGGTTTCACAGACGGTTCTTTTTTAAAACCGTCTGTGATAAATTATCACAGACGGTTATAAAAACGAACCGTCTGTGATACTTCACAGACGATTTTAGTTATAACCGTCGTGATATTACCTCTTCAAGGCGGTTTTAGTGCGACCATAATACGCATTTGTCTCTAAGCGAACCGTTTGTGATTGCATATATCTGAGCGGTTTTTGTCAACCGTCTGTGATGAGGCATCCAGTATTAGCCTTTTTGTAGTAGTGCCCGGAGCCTCTCGTCCTCTTCTTCCTTTTTTCTCTATTTCTCCTTCCTTGTCCTTGTGACCACGTTGAGTAGTTGTATCCTTCTTGGACCTCCTTCCGACCAGTCGAGCCTCCTTCCGAGAGCCCGTTCTCCTTCATTCGAGCTCCGATTTGAGTGAATCAAATCTCTTAATTATGCATCTTTCTTTTGGCTCTAGTTTGGTGCTTTCGTTGGAGTTTTTGTGGATTTGTTTTATTTATCTAGCTCCTTTCACACGTGTAGAATGTGGCTGCTCTGAAGAATTCATGGACCCGACCACCTCGACCGAAGCATCCCAACTCTTCAATGAAGGCAAGTCGTAGACCTTTGATCATGTTGTACCCAGTTTGCAAAAATTACATTGTTTTATACCAACATGCATGGCTAATTGTATAAAAAATGGTTCGGGAAATAGCTAAATACCTACTCAACAGTATGACTCCTTGAATACTTATGATTGACATGTTGACATGTACCCTTGGACACTATAGGTTGGGTAATCTTAGTTGGACATTTTTGAGATATCAACATGGGTGTGTATATTACTTAGACATGCTTTAGTTATACGATGTCTCTCGATCACATGATTCGCGGATGATGAATTTGACTTAATGATATATGGAATTGCGGCGTGACCACTGTTGTTAAAAGATGTTGTGTCATGGCTAGGGTGGTCATTTGACCGGGATGAACCCAAAATGATTTATACTCGGGCGAGTGATCGTACAGTAAAGGGGGTGCAAGAAGCACATTGAGATGTGGTTGTCTCATCTGAATAGTCACTAAGGACTTAACCTTGTAAGCCATTGATCTGGGCCATACCGTACAGCCATATGTCTAGGATGGGGTGGACCTAGCCAACTAATTAGCAATGCTTTGAGTCGGTTCTGTTTTGGTTGAGAATGGTGCAAGAGGGGGCCAGAAAGGCGAATCCTTAGCAAGCGGAACTCGGTCAAAATAGAGCTTTGTAAAGGCTTTGTCACATGCTCTAGACTGCTTACCTAAGGTAGTGAGCAGGAGCATTGACGGATGCCCAACCAACTAGAGAAGTCGTGTCTTGTGGGTCAAGCTGTACAACCTCTGCAGAGTGTAAAAACTATTCGAATAGCCATATCCCCAGTTATGGACAATGCCTGGTGATTTTACGCAAGGGGTTAACTTTCTCAAAAAAATTGGTCGTGGTAGGTTCCGAGTGGTCTAGGAAGTGAACAGGATATTCGCGAGTGGTCTGGGAAGTGGACAGAGTGTTCACGAGTTGTTTCAAAGAAATTTGATTACTTATTAATCTTTCAACTTGTGCTTTGCAATCTACTTACTGTATTTCCAGTCAATTCTGCTTTATGTTAAGTAACCATAAAGCTATCATTGTCAAGCCTGGCATGAATACTATTTGCATACATTTCCCTACGACTTGTTGAGTACATTCAAAGTACTCACGGCTTTATGCCCTTTAGTTGATCATTCGCTGAAGAGGACTCAGGGAGCTTCGAGCTCTTTGAAGAGGAGTTCTTCGAAGACCATGCGAGCTAGGAGACGTCTTCCACTCGATTGCCTGTGGGCATGTCGAATGGCTTCCACGAGTGTTTTGTTTTCCGCTGCGAGCTCTCTTTTGTTGTAAACCCTACGTGGCAACTCTGTAAAAACTTTGACCATAAGGTCTTTTGCTGCTTTTAATATTAATTTGTCTACTTCTTCTATAGTTTGTTGTATGGTTTTGATTACATCGATGTTGAAACTGTGTGAGCTAGCTTCTGATCTTGAGACTAGCTCAGAATACACAGAGGGTCTCGAAGTTGCTTACCCAAGGACTCGACAACGACCGTGCCCACCAGTCCACCACCATGGCCACCCTGCTACTGTTGCTTGCTTTGCCTAATGGGTTAGGGACTTGTGGGGAGCAATGGGGATTTGGTGGGAAATGTGATAGATGGAGACAGATGAGTCTATGTAAACAATGGACGGTTGATGTGCCGTCCGATAGATCGATAATCTTCATATGTATGCATTGAAGCATTACATGTGTACAAAAAATACCGAGGCACAATGTGATTTGAATGGTAATTGGGCAAACCTGGCTGCTGGCTTGGTGGCTCCTAGCTGAAGCTCAGTTTGCGTCTAGCCGTCCCCTAGCTCCACGGCTCCACCTGTCGCCAGCATCGTGTCGGGCCTCCCTCGTGGACTGCGATCGCAGCCTCGCTCGTCCAAGCTCCCGTCGTCTCGTGCGTCGCCTCGTCGACTTGCCTCACGTCAACCCTTAGCCCCTACTTGTCGCCATCGGTGGCTCCGGCTCGATGCCTCGACGGCGCGGCTTGGTGTGGGCCGTGGGCGACGACGAGTGCTACGCGATGGAGTGTCTGGTTAGGGAATGATCGAAATAAAACGAGGAGTTGTCTGATTAGGGTTAGTCATCACTTTATTCACTTAGACTGGCCTCGCCGGCTGTCACTCAGCCCACGGCCCACGTGGATACAACATCTTCTCCTCTTCCTGTCCTTCTATGTGATTGTACCTGCTCCGAGTAAGCTTCCATGACGGCTTGGCGCCGGTAGGCTCGCGGAGTGACAGAGGAATCTGGCTGGAAGCTCAGGGCCGCTGCCTCGGTTTGCCCCTATGTTGTTCCGCCACTGTATTGAAAGAACGCTTCCGAGGCGGTGAAAAAATATAGCCCGTAAGTTTTGATGAGAGGACTTCAGTGCGAACACGTCGATGCAGAGGATCTCGATCCTGCGTGTCTTGGCTGCAACCGTGGGCCGCCGCCGCCCGTGCGAGTGCCGGCATAAAGCCATCAGCAACCCGTACGCGAGGCGGCTGGCAGCCTGCTACTCTGTTGCGTGCGGCGCTCGCAGAAGAAGTGGCCCGTAAGTTCGCAACACTTATCTAAGAAATTGTGCCGGGCCGCTTGCGGGCTCCCACGTCAAAACAAACAAAAGAGGGGGAAATAGTTCCAGCGCTCGCCATTTGCTCCGTTCGCTCGCTTCCATCCATCGTCGTCTCGTCTCGCACCCGCAGGAGGACGGCTAAGGTTTCCTGCGACGCCGGCGCTGGCAGCGGGGAGGAGGAGGAGAACACGGCAGCCGCGGCCACCGGCGGCGGCGAGGGCAAGAGCCTCTACGAGGTAAAAGGAAAAAAAAACAATCTTTAACCCTCGGCGGCGGTGCTGCTCGTGTGCTTATATATTTACTGTTTTTTTACGGTGCCCTCACATTTGGATGATTTCTAATGTTGGTGGCATCGATCGGTTAATTTGTGCGTGGAATAGCTAGGTGGATCGGAATACTGGATGCTGATTGTTAAAAAAAAAGCCGCGATCTGTTCAATGTGCTAATAGCACTCGAACGATTTTGCCGGTTGGTTCCTGATTTGGCCCCATTTGGGCATTAGATTCGTGAGATACGCTCATACGCACTTTGATTATCTGCATTGTTGGATTGATTAGTAAGAACAGATTGGAGAAATACAAACCACTGTTTTCTGATAAAACAACTTCTCGTCTGTGCTTAATTTTGTTTCAGTGGTTGCTTGCCTTTGCAATCGATCTATCAGCAAAAACGAAAATGCAGTTTTGCAATTTGTTGAAGATAAAGAACAAAAAAGAAGAAGAATGGATTTCCTTTAATTTCTTGAAAGAAAAATGGATGGAATTTCTTGTTTGTTCAAATAGACGGATGTGCAAAATGATTGAAATGAGAGAGATGGAATCATGCCGAGGGAGTCAGAGGGAGTTTCGTGGCGTTCCATTTTTTTCCCTCGCCGGCTGCTGTCCTCTCCGCCAGCGCTGCGCTCGCTACCGTGCCTCGGCTTCCTCTCTTTATTCCTCTGCTCTGCTCCTCTATGTTGCTGTTTCCAGCTCTCACTCCTATAAAACAGGCTATAAAAAACGCTTCATCACAGACGGTTCATTTGAAACCGTCTATGTTATTCTTATCACAGACGGTTCTAAAGAAACCGTTTGTGATACGTACCTATCACAAACGGTTTATAACTAGAACCGTCTGTAATAATTCACAGATTGCTCTTATTACAAACCGTTTGTGATAATATAACTAATCATAAACGGTTCTATAATAGGAACCGTCTGTGATAATCTACATAATCACAGACGATTCTTATTAGGAACCGTCTGTGATGAGGGCTTATCACAGACGGTTCTTATTAAGAACTGTCGGTTCTTATTAAGAACCGTCTGTGATATTCTGGCATTATAAATACACCCGACACAACCCCTGCTGCTGGTTCCACTTTGCTGCTCCTTCCTGCCTTAGCTCCTCTACCCTGCTGCTCCTTCCCTATTGCGCCAGCTTAGAGAGGAGAAGGTCGGAACCCCTGCCCCTAGCGCCTCTTCCACCCTGCTGCCTCTTCCCCCATTGCGCCACCTGTACCTTGCTGTCTTCACCCCTATTGTGCCACCTTAGAGAGGAGAAGGAAAGGAGGAAGCTAAAGAGAGAAGGAAAGGAGGAGAAAGGGAGGAGGAAGGGATTGGAGAAGGAAAAGGAGAGGAATCTCGCGGGATATTTGGTATTTTCGTCGTGAGTTCTGAGGGTAACGATCTTTAACCCTTTATATTTGCTCTAGGTTAATCGCTACGCAATTTAAGTATGTTTGATCAATAATTAAGAAGATTTTGTACTTATGGTTTATTATTGTAATTTAACACTAATTTGTTACATACGTATAAATGGACCAAAACTGGATGTACGGTGAGAGCTGTGTGAGTCGAGTACATTAATGGCGTGCTTGTTTTTAGAAGAGCCGCTGAGCAGGATATGTTGAAGAAGGGGATAAAATTTATGTACTGTCCATGCATTGATTGCGGTAATCTGAAGATATTTAACAACCCGGCGCAGATCGAAACGCACTTGATTCGAAGGGGTTTCAAAAAAGGTTATACATGTTGGACCAATCACGGTGAAGAGCAGATTATACAGGAAGTTAATAATGACGGCATCGCCGAGGAAGTCAACGATATGCCGGATGTGGACTGTGTTTTTGATGAGAATAGGTCGTACGATAACAATTTGGATCAGATGCTACGCGATGTAGAAGAGAACTACACTGAGAGAGTTTTGTAAATTCGAGGGCTTAATAGAGGACTCGGTGAGACCTTTGTTCCCTGGCTGCAAGCCGGAATACATAAGGTTATCAACCGTGCTTGAACTGCTGAAATTGAAGGCAAGCAATGGTTGGTCCGATAAGAGTTTCACAGCGTTGTTAGGTCTTCTAGCAGAGGGAAACATGTTGCCTAGCACCACCTACCAAGCAAAGAAGGTTCTTTGTCCATTGGGAATGGAAGTAGAAAGAATACATGTATGTTCGAACGATTGTATCCTCTACCGTAAAGAGTATGCAGACATGCATGTATGTCCCGTGTGCAAAGCATCCTGATACAAGCGTAAGAATACTGCTAAGGTGAAGCAAGGACCTCCTACTAAGATGTTGTGGTATTTTCCTATGATCCCACGTTTGAAGCGTTTATTTGCGAACCTAAAGGAGGCAAGATTGCTGCGTTGGCACTCGGAGGAGCGTAAGAAAGATGGAAAGCTAAGACACCCTGCTGATTCTGCCTAGTGGAGAAACTTCGATCGGAGCTTCGAAGAGTTCGGTGCGGAACCGAGGAACATAAGGTTAGAGTTGCGTACAGATGGAATAAATCCTTTTGGTAACATGAGTAGCCGACATGGCACCTGGCCCGTGAATCTATGTATGTACAACCTTCCTCCTTGGCTGTGTATGAAGCGGAAATACATTTTGATGTCACTACTTATCCAAGGGCCGAAGCAATTTGAGAATGATATTGATGTGTACCTAGCACCATTACTGGAAGATCTTGTGATACTGTGGAACGAAGGGGTATATGTATGAGATGCGTACAAACGAGAGAACTTTATTTTACACGCCATGTTGTTCTGCATCATCAATGATTTTTCTGTCCTTGGTAACCTGTCGGGCTTTAGTACAAAAGGAGCCAAAGCCTGTCTGCACTGCTTAGATGCTACCGAGAGTGTATGGCTGAACAACTCGCGCAAAATTGTGTATATGCGTCACCGTAGGTTCCTTCTTAGGATTCACCTATACTGCAAGATGAAAAAACAATTCAACGAAAATAAGGAGGACGGTTCAGCTCCAAGAGCTTTTAGAGGGAAAGAGGTCTATGATATGGTTAAGGATATCGATGTTGTGCTTGGGAAGGGACGTAAATTAAGAACCCGTTAGAAGAACATTTGAAAGAAGCGGTCATTTTTTTGGGATTTGCCTTATTGGGAGCACTTAGAAGTTCACCACTGCATCGACGTCATGCATGTGGAGAATAATGTATGTGATAGCTTGATTGGTCTCTTATTGAACATTAGTGGCAAAACAAAGGATGGTGTTAACGCACGGCGTAACTTGGTTGATATGAACATAAGGACCGAGTTAGCACCGAAAGAGATTGATAAAGGGCGAACGTACCTTCCCCCAGCTTGCTACACTCTGTCCAAGGCTGAGAGAAATGAACTGTGCCAGAGCTTGCATGGTGTGAAAGTTCCGTCTGGTTACTCCGCTAACATTAAGAAACTTGTTTCTATGGATGATTTGAAATTAATTGGTATGAAGTCTCATGATTGTGATGTGCGGATAACACAAATGCTTCCTGTTGCAATTAGGAGTATCTTGTCGAACAAGATTCGAGTGGCAATCTTGAAGCTGTGTTATTTCTTTAACTCAATTGCTCAGAAGGTCATCGATCCACAAGGACTAGATGCTCTGTAGGTTGAGGTGGTAACGACTCTATGTCAACTTGAGATGTATTTTCCCTCGTCATTTTTCGATATCATGGTACATCTCATTGTTCACCTTGTGAAAGAGATAAAGATATGCGGCCCTGTATTCCTACGTCATATGTACCCGTTCGAGAGGTATATGGGAATTCTCAAGTCCTACGTACGGAATAAAGCTCGACCGGAGGGCAACATCATCGATGGTTATGCAACCGAAGAGGTCATTGAGTTCTGCATCGACTACATCGCTCAGGTGGAACCGATAGGTGTGCCTCTTTCTCATCATAAGGGGAGACTGGATGGTATCGGGACCATCGGAAGGAAATGAATTACTACCGATCTGGATACGTACGCTCAAGCCCATTTCATGGTCTTGCAACACATGACCCAAGTGTCCACGTACATCGACGAGCATAAAGACATGGTACGCCAACAGAATCCAGACTGGTCGGAGGTTTGGATCACGAGAGAGCACAACCATCGGTTCAACAAATGGTTAAAGGTGCGAATCACTAGGAGGTCATTAAGTGATGATACGCTGCTATGGTTGGCAAAAAGGCCACAATTTACAATTGTAACATGGCAAGGATATGACATAAATGGGTACACATTTTATATGGCAGCTCAGGATAGGAAGAGCACAGTTCAGAACAGCGGTATCCGTATAGGTGCGTTTCACGAGCAGTTCAATACCGCCAGGGCACGTGGGTTGAACTCTTATAATGGATTCGTAGAGGAGATTTGGGAGCTCGACTACGTACTTTTTAAGATCCCCCTATTTTGATGCCATTGGGTTAAACTTTCGTAAGGTGTGAAGGTCGACAAGTACGACGTCACCATTGTGGACCTCAAATGTGTCGGATACAAGGACGAACCATTCGTACTCGCTAAGCACGTTGTTCAAATTTTTTATGTAACAGACCAGACAAATAAGAACTGGCACGTAGTTCTTCATGGAAAAAGAAGGATTCTCGGAGTTGAGAATGTCGTGGATGAGGAAGAGTATAATCAATTTGACGAGTTGCCTCCTTTCAGAGACGGCATCAGGCTCGAGGAAGAACCTAGTGAGGAAGCTAGCTATATGCGTGTCGATCATCATGAAGGGCTATATTTTAATTAAGAATTTTATTCCATGACATCAGACATCTCAATGTGGACTTGCCATGTGTTATATATGGACTTGTAATTTCTCATATATTTTGATGTTAACGTAGAATTTAACGTGGAATTGTCATGTGTTAATGTGTTATGGACTTGTCATCTTTGATATTGATGTCAATGTGGACTTCATTGTAATGTGGAGTATCAAAATTGGTTTCACTTGATTTGGAGTTGAGTTGAATTAGATATGAATTTTTGAAGTCAACTAAATCTTATGATCATCATCTAGAAATAATTTACTTAAATACTATAATATTTATCAAGAATTAATGTAATTTTTCCTAAATTTTTGGAACCTATTTCAACCCACAGAAAATTCAAACTCAAATCAATAACCTAAGTTGGGTTTGAAATTAAATTAAGCAAATAAGTCATGAGCAGTGGGTTTTCAAATTTTATTTGAGAACTAGGATGTCGAGAAACCCTTTGAATTATTTCAGAATTCTGAAATTTTAATTCTATTTTTAGAGCCTTGGTCAAACTTTACGCTAGTTGGTCAAACCGATTTTAAACTTGGACTCAAGCATTGTTGCTTCAACTCAAACCCAACCTCTTGACTTGGCTTGGTCCAACCGCACCCCACTTCCCACCAAGCCCACTTTGGCTCGAGCTCGACGACTTTGCCTGGTCGGTCCGAACATCACCCTTGTCTTGCGATCGTTCGATCTTGATCGAAGGGCTAAAAGCGACATCCGTCGGACCGATCCGAGCGTCCCGCATAATCCGACCGTCCATTTTTCAATCGTGTGGTACTTAACGCCCCCGAGTCCGATCGGACCGAGCGCACCGCACCGCTGTGATACGTTCCATATCACATACGGTTCTATTATGGAACTGTGTGTGATTACTTATCACAGACGATTCCATAATAGAACCGTCTGTGATATGCCTTTATAAGGACCCCTAGGGCTTGCCCGTTCGCCTCCCTAGTGCCCTAAGCGCCTTAAGCTCTCGCTCGTTCGCCTCCTCTTGGGCTCGCCCGTTCGCCTTCGACACCGCCGCCCCCGACATCGACGACGTTGCCGCCGCCTCGACGTGCGGCCACCTCCCTGTGTCGGCGTGCTCCCTCTGCCGGCCTCCTCCCTGTGCCGTCCTCCTCCTCGTGTCGGCCTCCTCCCCTGCACCAGCCCCCTCCCTTGCACCGGCTTCCTCCCGCGCCCTCCTCCTCCCGTCGGCCTCCTCCTCTGCCCGCCTCCTCCCTGCACGGCCTCCTCCTTGCCTTTGTGAAGGTTAATCCTCGTTGTGAATGATGTATTTGAGATTAATGTGTGATATGAGATGAATGGGGAGAACCTATCCTCTGCTCCCTCCACAATGGATTCATGATATTGTGCTAGGTTAGTCAGATGCATGGTTAGGGTTTGGTCCCTGGACATGGTTAGAAGGGTTTGTTTTTTATTCATGCTTTGTGAGATATATCAAAGTGAATTTTGTGGGCTTAATATTGCTCTGTGATTGGAATGGTCTAATTCTGAAATTGGTAGAATTACTAATTCAATTTTGAGCTCTACAAGATTGCTTGTTGCTGTCATAGTAATCACCAGTTTGCCTGCTGCTGTCAAATTGTATTTAGAAGTTCCAGCATTTCTGTAATGCTTTACCTGATCACTTAATCTGTTGTCCTGTCCTTTTAACAGAAGAAAGTTTTACTTGATTATGTTTTGTTTCTTTGTCTTCATTAAAGGCCAGTCTTTTGTGGATTTCAGTAGTGGATATTGTTGGTCTTGATGATCTATGGTTGACAGATAGTATCATTTTGAACTTCTTATATATGTGATTGTTATGTCAGTCTAGTTAAGCTTTGGATAGAGCTCAAAATCTGAATTTTAGTGTTCTTATCCAATTTATGAAGAGAATAGACCTTAGTGCTGAGATGGCCAAGTTTGTTTCTTGTGCAATTCGCCATATGAGAGCTCACATTAATTTCAAATTTTTGTGCTCTGTGCTAATTTCATTCATATACATGTGGTATATGTTTAGCATTTCAATCAATTTAAATGACTTGAATGATTTACATTTGATTATGTTAATTATGGACGGTTTTATTATGTTAATTATGGACGTTCCATATCACAGACGGTTCTATTATGGAACCGTCTGTGATTACTTATTGACTGTGAATGTGGGATATTGTAAATGCTCTGTGATGAAATCAGTCATATACTGAAATTGACATTGCAATCCAGTTTATACTTGAGCTCTAAAAGTATTGTTCAAATCTGTCAATTGATCTTGAGATAGTAGTCTGTTAATTTTGGATACTTAAAGACCTGTATGGTCTTTACCCTTTTAATGTTTTCCTGTTAAACGTATTGCTCATGCTATTCTATTAGTCCTGAAAATTTGTTGTTGACCTGACTTGAACTATGGTTATTCACTATCAATGAATTAATATTGTTAAATCAAGGTTGTTGGCCTTTTTAATTGCTGAATTGGTATTATGTTAACGATGAATATTGTTCTTGTTATTCTTGTTTCTAGGATATTTGTGATTAGAAGAAGTTTTGAGCTCAAGGCTTATATTGTTTTGTCAAAGTCAATTAGTGAAGAGTGTAGACTGGTTGAGATGGCAAAGACTTGTTCTTTTGCAACTCTCCTTCTGAGAGCACAAACTATCATCAATCTTTTGTGCTTTATGCTGCTTATTGATGATTTACTACTTCTTTGGTATTATGCTTGTTGCATAATTATTTACTGCTGTGATGAATGTCAAATCTTGCAATCCATTTTATTGCGTATGTAACTTATATAGACAGCAAGTAAGCGAGATGGCGAGGCACCATCTTCGCGCCGTCACCGACGTCGCCGAATGCGTCTGGATGTCCGACGATAGTGATACGTAAGCGAGATGGCAGAGGAAAATCAAAATTGCCTACGGGCTGACTGATCATCACGGAGGTCAGTGACGTTGGGATCCCTCTGAGTCCCTAGAGATCAGCGGCGAGATTCCGGACCATCTGCGGGATACTTGCAAGGGAACGGGTCCCTATCACCATACCAAGCTGGAATTCTCTGACGAACGTAGAGAGAGGCGCGCTGTGGACAGAACTTTCAGCCAAGTTCACTATCGCAGAAACAGACCAGGCACGCGTGGAACGGCAGGCATTGCTCGCGATGTATCATGTGTGGAGGACCTTCAAGAGCACACTTGTTACGAAGTACGTGAACACGGGTCGGATGCCCTTCACGAAGTTTTCATTCTTGTCGCGGGATATATGGGACGAGTTTGTGCGGATGAAGACGACGGCCGAATTTTAGGAGCAAAGTGTGGCGCACAAAGTTCTCTAGGCACGAAACACTCACCCCCATAGACTCGGCACCGCTGGGTATGGGGTAAATCCACGGAATGGGCGGCAGAGGACGAGAACGCAACTAGACCATTTACTGAGATCACAGATGAGCGTGCCCTAAACTGGTTAAGGGTGAGGGCAAAAGTCACGTCTTCGGGCAGCATCTCTTTCACAAACCTGGCAGACTAGAAAGTGTCCTAACGTCTGGTAAATATGTTGAATTACCTAGTTGTTAATAAGTCAATAACTTCATAGTGTCTATAATAACACATGATGGCGTCTTACAGCATGAATTGACTGCTGAAACTTCCCAAGGCTCGTTACAAGCAAACAGGGAGAATGATATACTATCTACGACCCTGGGAAACAAGGAGCACCCAGGTTGCATGCGAGGCCTTGGGGTTTACGTACCTTGGAGTTATGGATTCCGAGGTGACTACGACACATATAGGAGTAGGAAGAGATTCAAGGCTGAGTACGAGGACCGGTTGGTATAGATGCTTACTGCAAAATTTCAAGGACAGATAACAAAATAGCAGGTTCAAATGAATCAACTCTTGAACCAGTCACAAGCCGCCCCCGTTATTTTGGGAGTCAGTCCTCCTCGACCTCGGAGTAGCATCGCGTCCACGCATAATTCTGAACATGATGACATCAGATTACCTATCGACGACATAACGGTAATGTACATCTTTGGAATGCACCAAATATAGACCTATAGGACGCCTTAGCTAATTGTGTATCTTTTTGTAGGAGCCGACGACCTGCAAGCTCCAAGTGAGGATGGTTGGGTCCATTTCTATTGAGGCTAGGCAGGGGATGGTGTATCCATACCAGGAAAGGATAGTGCAGCATGGTGCCCAACTCGCACAGGGTTACACCAGGGTCTAGGTGGACATGGTACATGACAATTTCATGGCCGTCCCGCTGGAGATTCGCCCGAACGAAGACATCAGAACACTAGGGGATGCTATACACACTTTTATCCAGTGGCCCAAGAAGGACATCGCCCTGAACCCAGCAGTGCTGAGATCTCGACACGGCCATTCCTCTCCAATGGGACCCTCGATGATTCCACCTCATCCTTCGCCTCAGAAGGTCACCTCATCGGTTCCCGTGGAGAAGACGCCGAAGGAACAAGAAAAGCATGTCGCCGTATCGGTTTCCGAGTCGTCTCGCAGGAAGATGTGTAGCGGGCCAGTTGTTAAGGCCAAATCGAAATCGATGAACATTAATGCGCCTCCTATGCCCTCAAAATACTCCATCGAAAGTCTGTTGGCCACCGACACAGTATTAGCCAGTGCTGGATTTGGTTGTCAGGCTTTGCATATCTGGTACATGCGGAAGACCAAATAGAAGGGGTGCAATACTGGAATCACCGTCAGATACAAGGATGAGCATTTCTTCAACCGGGCTGGGCCACTTCGTCGTGGGCTTCAATGACTTATACGACCTATTCAATCTCACTGCCTTCGACGCCTCGCTTCTACGATGTTGGACACTTAAGTGTGTACAATCAAGTTCTACATTCACGTAATACCGATAAATATCACAACTCATTGCTTATGTATAGATACATAATGAAAAAAGCCCGGGAATATTCCGAATCGGTGGGTTTCCTCGACCCACACGCGGTCTCTATGTAAACCATCGAAGCAGACATATCATTCGTCGAGAAATACATAATAGCGGCATTGCTTCGTCAGAACAACAAGGACTACATAGTGGTGCCCTTCTACCAGGGGTAAGTGCTTCACTACTTGCTATATAAATTTTATTTGTACTTTATACGCAGCACGAATTTAGGTTTAATGACTATAGTGACATACATGAGTAGGTTCTATTGGATCCTTTTAGTCATTATACCAAAGAGGAACAAGGTAATATACCATGAATCCCTAATCAGCAAAAAGCACGACTTCAGCATTCTGAAAGGAATACTCGACAGGTATGCTCATTTGCTCCATACATAACTCTATTGTAGTCTTCCTTCATTTGAAATGGCCGAGGATAACTTTTTGGAATCATGTAGGTCGTTTATCGCCTATGTTGCTTGATTTAAGGATTATACAATGGATTGAGCATACACTAACACACGAGACACGATTTACAGTGCAGCGCTACAACAAAATAATCCTATATCATACTTCGTAATAATGCGTCTCAAACTGACTATACCTATATATGTAATTCTATTTTTGTAGTGCTGTAACGTCCCAAAATTTGGCTTTGCAAAAATCTTTTAAGTAGTTTAGGTCCTTGGAAAATTTCACCAATTTTATTTGAATTAATAAAGCTTAATTGGGAATTTTCTAAATTAAAATATTTAATTTGACTAATCTAAACATCAATTAAATAAAAACCTGTTTTATTTGGCTTCCTTGTGTTCCAAGAAATTTTCTGGATTTGTTTGCTATTTTATTTGATCTCCTTGATTTTTAGGTTTTTCTTTATTCCGAAAATCCACCTCTTTCTCTCTCCTACCCGCGTGCTCTGATGTCTGGCAATCTTTTTCATCATCGTTTTCCTTGGACGAACTGAACAGATAAGCCGTGCGAATCCGTTTCCAACTAAATATCTTCCAAAAACCATATCTTTCTCCTCAGTGCTTATAAAAGCGAGCCGTTTGCGCTCACGCGTCCGTCTTGATCTCCTCTTCCAATCCACTGAATTGGTTTCCTCCGAATCGTCCTCGTTTCATCGCATGTCTGCAAAACCGAGCTTCAACGAAGTTCTTCTCCGGTAGTGCGTCTTCATCCGACGTCCTTGGTCGAACCGTCTGCGGCGTTAACCAGCGTCGTCGTCCTCTACGTCATGGTACCATCCACTTCGCCCGAAGATCGCCGGAGCACCGTCGGCCATTAAAGCCCAAACGTGTTCATCGCGTTGCTCGCTTCCTTGGTGAGTTTTTCCAAAATCCGATTGCGCCATCGCGTCCGGCTCGTCGTTTCCTTTCCGTTTTGCCCCTTCGCCGCCACCGCGTCGCCTCCGGCCGCTGGCCATCATGGGCTCTGTTGTACAGAAGCAGATGGTGCCACACAGCCTCCGTCCCCTATCGCCAGTGCCATCACCTTGCGCCACGACCAGTCGGCCGTCTCCCTGTCTTCCCTGTTGATTTGTTCTCCCCGGTGGTAATTCTTTTCCTCTGTTCTTTTCTTCGTTCTGTTGTCTCTCGTTCCCAGTTGGGTTGTCTATTTCTCTAATTAGTATTCTTCTCTGTCTTTTACATTGGCCCCTCCTTTCCTCACTTCCATGGGGATCCATGAGTAAGTATCTCTTTCCATGTGTTAATTCTTTGGTAGCCATCTCCATGTGCATGGACCGGCCAACAGCTCCCTGCTGTTCTCTGTTGTTATTTCGGTTCCCTTCGCTCCGTGGTTTTCTTCTGGTAATCCCTTTGTCTCCTTATCTGATGTGTAGTTTCTTTTGTTAGTCAATCCAAACCACACATTCAACCCATTCTCTCTTTCTTGTTTGCTCTCTATGACCTTTGGGTCCCATATGTCATACAAGAGAATAAATATCTAACTCTCTTACATGTTGACTCCACATGTCATCCACCCAAATTAAAGCCCTATTTGTTTCTCTCTCTTACATGCGGGTCCCGCATGTCAGTCAACCTTTGGTCAAACCCTAGCCATGAGCTTGGTCCACCATAGACTAGCATATCTTCGTGGACCTAGTCCATAGACCAGTGGCCCACATGTCAACACCTAATCCTATTTTCGGGAATTAATTTAATTCTTGAAAAGTCTTTTATCTTGTTGGTCCCACATGTCGCTCTCTTTACCTTATTTCTAGAACTATTTTAATTCTAGAAATTCATAAATACCAGTCGGTCCCACCTGTCATCCCCTATTCCTTTTTCGGAAATTAATCTAATTTCTGAAATTCAATTATCCAATTGGTCCCACATGTCATTCACTATCCTTGTTCTCTCTCACTTACCAGTGGTCTCCACTTGTAAGTCTCCATTTCTGTTTAGTTATTTTAATCCGAAAGAGTACTCTTTGAATATTCTTTTCTCTCTTGATTTTATCATTTCATGTGATCTTTCAAAGCTCACATCTTTTGAATCGAACTCAGATTGAGTTCATTCAATTCTAAATTCATCTAAATTCCATATCTAATTATCTGAGATTATTATTTTATTTTTTGGAGTTTGTTTGCTTTACATTATTTATTTGTTTTGGTTTATTTGCTTATTTGCGAGTAGACGTAGATACTATGAGAAGTGTTGCTCAAGAAGGAGCTGAAGATCAAGACAGTAGAATATTAAAGATAAATAAAGATCATCATTGCTATAGCAAGGCAAGTTATACCTTTGATCATGTTGAATCCCAGTTTTTCTAAAATTACTTTGATTCAAATTATTGCATTTACTTTAAATATTTATTTCAATGATTTTGGAATTAGTTAACATCCAGATTGTTATGACCTCGTTGTCTAATTGTATGCCATAATCTTTTGTCACCCTAGTTTGGTTATTTAGTTGGTGCTATTGTACTACCACGTGGGTTGGTTAGATGCGATTAGTTTGCTTAGCCATGCTACAAGTCATCATCTCATGTAGTTGCAAATATAAACTTGACTAAGTGACTATGGAACTATGTGATAGAAACTGTGTGCGCTATGTGCTATTACTCGTTAATGTCATATGTTGCACTTAACCAACAGGGGGGGGAGGATTTAGACTGGGGCAAGTGGTGGATACTGTGTGATATTTTGGTGGAGCTATGTGCGTGGGCTTAATAACCTGTGTGCATAGGGATGTGTAGTTTATTTGGAAGTCTTACCTCGGTCAGTTAAGGACTTAACCTTGTGCGCCATTGAACTGGGCCTTTCGTACAACCACATGCTTGATGGGACGGGCCTAACTTAGTAAGTTATGGAATCTTGACATTGATTACTCAGGTTGTAGGTTAGCTGTGTCGGATTGGGTGGAGGTGTGTACTACCAAGTAGTCGCATCAAGGGGCGGTTCGCCGTGTCCCTGTCCAACGGTGTGCGTCTGTGGCGGCTAAGCATACCGGGAGTGTCAATGTTGAGATGAAGTTTTTGAAAGGTTTTGTTGTGATCAGCTCCATACAAGTTGATTGCATCTTGTGGGTAAAGTGCACAACCTCTGCAGAGTGTTAATCAATCTATTCGAATAGCCGCGTCCGTGGTCATGGACAAGCTCGGTGATTTCACACGAGGGGTAGATTTTCATGAAAACTTTGGGAAGGGAGCTATGTGACCTAAGTCATATGGCTATGTGAATAACTTGTTTAGGCTATGTGTCTTTGTGAAATAAAACTGTCAAATTATTATTGTCTATTTGTTTTACTTATGCTTTCAATCTATTATTTGTATTTAAATTGCAAATGCTGCATTTTTGCAAAATAACCACAGAAGCCATTCCTTTGGAATAAGCCTGCATCTATAATTGCATTTCTGTGGTATGACTTGCGAGTACGATGTGTACTCATGCTTGCTTTAATAAATCAAGCAGAAGTGAAGGGATCGCCAGTCAACAAGGTCTACTTCAAGGATCGTGGAGAACTAGGTCGCGCTTTTGACCGATTGCTGTGGGCATATGGATGGGCATCACTTGAGTTATTACATTTTTGTTCATTGCGGACTTCATTGAGCTACCTACCCTCTGAAGCATTAATTGTAAGCTTTGACCTTAAGGTCTTTACTCTGATGTTTATTGTTATTTGCCTATTTATTAGTTATCTTTGTATATGTAAATGATATTTCACTGATGTTGCCACTGTGTGCACTAGCGTGATCTTGGACTAGTGCAGTACACACAAAGGGTCCAGAATTGCATATTTTGGGTCCCGACAAGTGCCGCCAGCAAAAAAGTGATCAGCTATGTGCATTCTACGTTTGCCATTATATGGAGCAAATCATTAGTGCTAAGAAGAAGGATCCCGAGGTTTGTCAATCTTGAAATAATTATTCCCTAATTATAAATTTAAATATATATGCTTACCACTTTACTCTTGCAAGCGACATGACATGAACATAGATTTAGATGCACTCGTTGCGAAAGAGATCGCGGAATTTCGAGGGAAGCTCTGCGCCTTCATCAAGACAAACATCATTAACCCCAAAGGAGACTTTCACTCCGTCGTTGACGCAAAGTTTCACCCTGTCGACACCTCTCAACCACCTGTAAACAGTTGATTCAATTGTAATCCAATTGTAACTATAGCGACAATACTTGAACAAATTCTTTTGTAATTTATTTTGAGTAATGATCACTTTGAGTTGTCAACAATTGATTATTTGTGATGTATCTGTTTTCTGTATGCTTGTTTTCAGAGGGCATAGCTAGCAATTTCTAACGCTAGCCAAAAAAAAAAACAGTTAGGCATAAAGAACTATCACATATGGTTTTTTTGTTGAAACCGTCTGTGAAGGCATAGTATCACAGACGGTTTCAATTAAAGACCGTATGTAATAGGTAGGATATCATAGACGGTTCTATTTACAAACCGTCTGTGATTTGAGAAAATCACAGACGGTTTGTAAATAGAACCGTCTGTGATATCCTACCTATCATAGACGGTTTTTAATTGAAACCATCTGTGATACTATGCCTTCACAGACGGTTTCAACAAAAACCCGTCTGTGTTATGTCGTATCACAGACGGTTTTGAATTATGCTGTGATAACCGATCGTTATCACAGAACATACAAATTGAGCGGTTCAAAAACCGCGTGATGACAGATTCTGAACCGTGCGTGATGAAATTTGTGTGTAGTAGTGTCTCTCTCTGTAAATGACAGGTGGACCCATATAATTAAGTGATTGATGCCCGGCCACATAGTCACGTTGGTGCCACGTAGCCGCCATGGTGGCAAAACTTGTCAAACCCATTGCCACATAAGCAAAACAGTCCTGAGGTTAAGTGTACTGGTTTTGCAACGTGAGGAGGTCAAATAGCCAGTTTTTTAGGTCAAAGGGCTAAGTGTCCAGACAACTATACTTCATGGTCAAATGTATATTTTTCTTCAAAATATGGGACGCATTTTGATCCGGCACGGAGATTAAGGGTGCGTTTGGTTGGGTGAACCAGGGTGAATGGGATGGGATGGTACAGAATAGATGGGTTGGTCCTGGATGAGATGATACAAGTATGGTGTTTGGTTGGTGGGACATGATGATACATGATTTTGTATGGTTGGTGGTTTAGGATGGTCCTGGATGGTTTAAGATGGTGTTTGGTTTGATGAATGAGGTTGTATTTGGATTGCCACAAATTTAATGGTCCCAGCTCAATAGAACAATTTTGTCACATCCCCATTTTAATAAATAGTAAAAATTTGTCACATCTAGATTATTTTGTTTTTCTTTTCTTTCCTCTCTCTCTCTCTCTCATCAACACCGAGAAAAACCTAAAAATTCAAAGTATTCAAAAAATGTATGAATTTTCTGCAGTAGCTAGATGATGAATTTATGTGAAAGAATTATTCTATTTGGAGTTAGCAAGTGAAAGTTAGAGTAGTTTGAAAATCAGATTCTGAAAAAAATACATTTCGGTTACTATTCATCCTATTTTAATTATTTAGTGAAATTTTGTAGAACAGTGGTGGAGATAAGGATTATATAGATAAATAAAAAATAAAATTATAAGACCAAAATAACTTGGTTCACCTCAATTGGAGTTCACATGAATTAGTTTTGAATTTCCAAAGATCGGACGGTCCCGATTGGAAGGTCTGTTCGGACCGTCCGAACAGACTCTCCGATCGAGACCATCCGATTCCGATGAGACGGTCCGAACAGACCGACCTGTCTGATTCCGATCGGACGGTCTGGACAGACCGAGACATTCGGACGGTTCTAACGTCTCCTCCGATCGAACGGCTCGAACAGACCTGGGCTCTATAAAATAGCAAAAAATTCCTAAAATCCTGAAATAATTCAGTGAGTTTCCTGGGATGTGCTAATACTCAAATAAAATTTGAACCCTCGCTGTTCAAGTGTTATTAGCTTAAACTAAATTCAAACCTAGCTTAGGTTATTGGATAGAGTTTGAATTTTGTATGGGTTGAATATAGTTCCACCCATTTGGCCGGCACTATACTCGTGTACAAACTTCAAAGTACAAGTCAGAAAGAGAAGAAAAAAACTGTGAAATACTACAAATTTTGTTCTTTAAGAGATGTCACGAGGTCATGTCGTGAACTTGGATTTGTAGTAACGCCATAATTAGATTTTTCAACTTTACTGGTTTAGTGGAATTACATGATACAACGCGGGACATGCCTCTCCCATTATTAATTTCTGTTAGACGATGAGTGGAATCACGAGATTAGGTGAAATCCTGTGTTCCAGCATTTCATGAATTTCCAGTAAAATATGTCACCTTTATATCTGATTGCCTCGAGAATCATGGAAACATTAATCACCTTGAATGCGTTACATCTTGGACCACGTGGTTCCACCGATTTCGTGGAATGAGTTAGTTCAGCATATTTGAGGTATATTCCCTTGACTTCAATCATCTCGTCTCGGACGACTTCGTTCTATTCCTCCAACCAAGCACATAAACCATAGTATATTCCGAACCATCCGATACAAGTACCATATGATTCATCCATCCAAATACTACCTAAAACGGCTCCAAGCTATGTAAACATTCGAATCAAACTCCATGCTACCCTCAACCATAAGATACAAAAATGCAGCTGTATTTTAATGCCTTTTGTTCGCTCACCACAGAGCAGTGTAACATCCTGAATTTTGGTTTGTGTTTCAAATGTATAAAAGTATGAGAGTTTTAAAACTTTTGTTGAATCTCTTAAGTTTACTTTGAAATTCAAACCATTTGACTTAATTTCAAGTTCCTAGTGGATTTTAGAAAATTGTGTGTATGAAAGTCTCTGGAAATAATTTTGTAAAATACTAGTTTATTTTTCACAAATTAATATATTTTCCCCTAAATTTTTAGAAGTTATTTTGACCTAATCAAAATCCTAACCGGGTTATTAATGCAGTTTGAAAAAAGGAATTTATTTTAGACAAATTAATTATGAACCGTGGCCAAAATAAATTTTTCTAAGTCCTAGTTGAACCTTAGAACACCCACAAAATTTTTTAGAATTTTTAGAATTTTATTGCTATTTTAAACAGCCTAGTCAAACTAGTTTTATTTTCAGTCAAACTCAAATCCAACCTAACCATAGCGCGCCTAGTCCCACCAACGCGAAACCTTGTGGACCGTCCGATTTTAGATCAACAAACCAAGTTGATCGGATCGGACCGTCCGAACGTCCCTATCGTTGTGGATCGTCTGATTTGATCTCAACGGTCCGGGTTGTTTAAGCTGCTTGGATCTGGTTCAATTAAACGCAAAAGCATTTGAACCATCCGATTTGATCCCAACAGACTAGATTGATTGAGCCGTTCGGACCATCCGAACACGCCTTTTCATATGAACCGTCTGATTGAATCTCAACGGTCCGGATTGATTGGGCCGTTCGGACCGTCCGAACGTGCCCTTTCACATGGACCATCCAATTTAGATCCAACCATCCAATCTTGTGTCTCAGTTGGACCGTTGGATTTCAATTCAACTGTCAGGATTGATTGTGCCGTTCGGATCGTCTGAACTTGCAATTCTTTTTTACCGTCCGATTTGACCAAAGTCATCTGAACCGTACATATGAACTCAACTCACCGCACCATGTTTTCTTTGGTCGCTGATGGGTGGGTCCCACTTGTCAGACCCATCGTCTTCGTCACCGTTGCTTGAACCGAGGGTGTTGCGTTCGTGCATGGGTGCCACATAGCTCGCCACTGCCACCTCATGGTCCCGGGGTCGCCTACGAAGTGTCGCCGGAGCTTTATAAACCTCCTTCATCCTTTCATTTCCTTCCTTTTTCATGTTCTCGCTTTCTCCGCTCAATTCTTTGCCCCGGCCGGAGAAGAAACTTGAGAAATTAAGCTCACCTCAGTGCCGCTCAAGCCACCGTGACCTTGTCGTTGAGATCCTCCCTCAACGTTGCCGCCATTTCAGCCAGTTCTAGACCTTGGCGTACACTGAATCGCTAGGAATGATTTCATCGTTCTCAACTCCGGCGGCCAAGGCCCGTAAGCCTTTACGGCGTTCCGGTGAGTCGTTTTCCTCAGCGTTTGGCTCTTTAGGATCGCATTGTTTCACTGTGTAGGACCGGAAAGGCGACTAGAGGGGGGGTGAATAGGAGCACATAAACTTTTTCGCAAAGAATGGATTCAACTTGTAAATCACTCCAATAGCTATGAGAGCTATGAAGATCAAAGATTAAGCCTGAGGAAGTCTTATGTTGAATCCTCCTCACCCCCACAAACAAACAAAAACAGAAGTTGAACAAAGGATAATCGGTACAACCGCGAACAAGCGGCGGTTGTACCGCATGATCGGCTCAACCGCGAGCAAATGGCGGTCGTTCAGCGATCTTGGTACAACCGTAGTATTCTGGCCGGTCGTTCGATTGTCTGGAGCGAGTAAAATCAGCTCGGGTTTCAAAACGAAAATCGATCAAACTTTTGATCTCTGGCGGCCAAACTTGACCAAAATTGAACCACACCTTCCTGAAGATATTAGGAACCTATTCCAAGCAACGATTTCAGAGATCCATGCCAAGGTTCCTATCCTTTTGCATTTGAGCGAAGGTGGGTTCAAAAGCCGCAAAAATCAAAACTTGATCTAACGACTTGCTCGTGGGTGGATGATGATCTAGATGACCTTAGATAGGTTCCCACATGTCCCAGCAAGCAAGATCAAGAGGAAGAACCAAGCAAAAACCCGAATTGACGAAAGCCCCAAAAATCACAAAAGGAGAGCGAAGAGCGAGAGCATGAATAGAAGAAAACTTGATTTCCATTCATTGAATCAAGAGCGAAATACAAAGAGATACATCCCCATACGCATGGACATTAAAACAAGAGGAATGATTACAAGTTCATCAATCCATCCTCTCCCTCTCCTAAGCCAAGAACTCACAAGGAGAGCTACAAAGGAACAAGCGGGAGCACCCACCGCCTCCACCAACACTCTCAACCACTAAAGCCTAAAGCAAAAACAGACCACTAAAGACTCTTTTGACTCTAGCAAAACCCTAATTCCTTTTCAAGTGCTCAAGAGGGCATGCAGCCCTCCAATCCTTTATATAGCCTTGGCTAACGGGTCTCCTCCCGTTCGCCCGCTAAGTCCAACGGAGCCCGCCCGCTTGTGCGGCCTTGCAATTTCCGATTCGCCCCTACACACCTTCCGAAGCTTCAGCTCCTTGTCTCGCCGCCTCGCAACCACCTCGAGTCCACGTTGTCTTGACACATCGACCGTTCGACCTCGGCGCCACTGCGCCTAGTCCGATCCACCGTGTCTCGCCACGACTCCGCTCGGCGTCCTGCGACCACACGACAAGAAACACGAAGCCGGAACAAGTTCTTCACAACTTGACCTAACGTTAGCTCAAACATGCAATATGCAACACATATGCATGAACACACTGGATATGACCTATCCAAAACTCAAAACACCAAAATGGCGAACCTCACAATACAATCGGTACAACGCCATGTTACCGGCGGATCAACCGCACTCGGTCGTCTCGCTCCAATACTGCGATGCGTTCGATTTCAATGAAGACGAACACGAAACTTTCTCTGGAATTCTTCAACCGCCATTTACCAATCGGTACAACCGCCTGCGGTCGTACCGCCCATAACTGCGCCGGTCGTTCGATTATCCCGATACGATTGACTTCACGCAGCAGCGTGAACGCGCATAGCGACAAGGTCCGACCACACAAACCAAACTCGATGACCTAAAACCTTTGTCAATTACTCATCACTCACACGGACGACCTCCACATGGTCTCTCAATCTCCCCTTGATGAGTATATTGACAAACTCGAAAAAAGCAAAGTTGAGTTTGAGTTTGAAGAATCAACATGGTCCAAGAAGAAGAGTGAAACAATTGACCATGTCGATGGAAGGAACACTAGAGCAACAACTAAAAGAGCAAATTGTTCTCCAAAGCTCTAAAATGATCCCAACTTGCTTTTCTTCTCTATTCTCCCCTTTTGGCAATAAACACATCAAGAATGCATAAGAGAGAATATGACATGTCAATGGATGAAATGGTGAAGTTTGATTATTCTTAGCATTTAGAGCCATGAGAATTATCCAATATGACCATAATGTAATACACCAAGCCATAACTCAATAAAAAGGCTAGCTAGATCATGACAAGATATGTATAAGCTAGCTAGAACACATAGATGACAATCTGAAAATGAGGTACATTATGTGAGCAAGTCAAGTTATCAATGAGCAAAGTCTCGCTAGAGATATCCAAGGATGATCACGGCCATGTCAATAAGCTAAGCGGAACTAAGAAGCTTAAATTGAGACCAAATAGAGTGCTATGCTCAAGATTGAAACATTGGTTAAAGTACTTGATACTTTTGTGGCTTTAAGCACATGAAACATATTTTCTTTTGAAATTCATGGTGGTTTCCAACCAGATTTTTGTTTTATCATGTGCTAGGTCTCAAGCCTTATCGACTACTCCAAGCGAGAAGCTTAAGAAGATAGTCTAGGTCACCCAAAACTCCCCTAAGTTCATGCCAAGTGCAATGGCAAGCCGTCTCATAGGAGAGAATTGGTGAGATCGGTTTTTTCGCACAAAAGAGATCTTTTGCCTTTTAACAAGTTGTACTAACTCATGCATCATCAAGAGACTAAAACAGCTCAATCTAAGGCTCAATATAGATTCATCACTCTACCCGACCTATTTGACATGGCATGAATCATAAAAGGATAGCTCAAGAAAGACTAATCTCGAGTGCTAACATGACAAGTTTTAGTTTAAGTTGAGCAATTTTAATTATCTTATCATGGCAAAAGTTAGGCTACACATATGAAGTCATGATAAATCTAGCAAATAAGCACAAGTCATGGCAAGGTGTAAAGCATTGTAAACATGTCATAGCGGGATAATAATCAAGGCTCAATGTAGTTATATTACAATGCGAGAATGCTAGAAATCAGAAGATCCAGCTCCCCTCAACATTAGATGCAATTTTTAGTTCAAGTTGAGTTAAGTCAATATTAAGCTCGAAGCTCCCAAATGAACTCCTTGAACCAAAACAATAAATCGAGAAGTCAGCAAAGAAAACATAAAAGCAAAAGTCCTTAAAGCATAGATAAGATATAGAGAATACTATGGCTCAGATGACTCTCATCTACCCCATATGACTCTAGGACTATCAAGCGCCCACTTAACACACCTAGGAGCAAACCGTGCCTGTCTGCAGGGTGGCCCAACCCTCGCTAGAACCTACAAGAAGTGAGTGAGCTCAACCTAGTGAGATAAGTAACGACTAATAAGCGACATCCTAGAATCACAAGATAAGAGCAAATCTAAACAACTAGACAAAGGAAGCACTCTAATCTATGCTAGGAGGACTAATCCCAAATGCACCCAAAATGCAATGCAACAACAAGGAGCAAGAGCATAAATAATATAGAAGAACGATAAAACCCAAAGCTCCCTCACTCACAGGTCCATAAGGACAAACCACCCCAAGCTCTCCCCGCAGTGAAAACCTCGAACAATCCAATGGCTTGGTGAAAATGTCGATAGCGGTGGTCACTCTCCTGGCTGGAGCACTATATCGCCCTTCTCTACATGGTCTCTAAGGAAGTGGAAGCGAATATCGATGTGCTTGGTCCGGAATCTTGCCTTTGGGTTCTTGGCAATGTTAATCGCAGAAGTGTTATCACAAAAGAGTGGAACAACATCGATAACTAACCCAAAGTCCCGCAGGTCGAAGCCATCGAGCACTTGACTCTGACAAAGGGCTGCGACAGCGTGCTCGGCCTCTGCGGTGGGTCATGCAACACTGCATCGCTTCCTTGAAGACCGAGAAACAAGAGAAGTGCCAAGAAATTGGCGGTGCGAAGTGCTCTTCCTATCTATCCTCTGACCGGTGAAGTCGCATCCGAGAAGGCTCTCAAGGAAAGACAGGATGAGGAAGAGTACCGAGATACCATAGTCAATGGTAGCTCGCGGTACCGAAAGATCGCTTCATCGCTGGCGGTGAAAGCGAGGAGAAGCTCAAAACGAGCGCACAAACACACGAAAAATGTATGTCGGTCTCGAGGCGTTGAGGTACAAGAGGAACCAATCATCTTTGCGAAACTCCTTTTGATCAAGCGGCTCGCCATCCTCATCTGGGTCAAGATAAATTTGTAGAAGCCATGGGAGTCGACACGAGCTTCCCATCACTCATGTCGAGCGCTTGAGGGTCACGAGTGTACTTTCCTTGATGAAGAAATGTACCCTCCCGAGTGCGCTTGATTTGGAAGCCAAGGAAGAAGGTCAACTCACCCATCATACTCATCTCAAACTCGGTGCTCATGACATCAGAGGCTGGGAAACAGTATGGGAAGAGCGCCAAAGATAATGTCATCGACATAGATCTGGACGAGCGAAGGTCGATGCCATGCTTGGCGGATGAACAAGGTCTTGTCAACTTTACCCATCTCAAAACCATGACTTATCAAGTAGGACTTAAGCCTCTCATACCAAGCTCAGGAGCTGCTTAAGTCCATCTGGCTTTGAAAGCTTGAAAACATGGTTAGGGTATTTGGGGTTCTCGAAACACGGAGGTCGGACGTAGACTTCCTCCTCAATAAGGCCATTGAGGAAGGCACTCTTCACGTCCATCTGGTAAAGCTTGAAACCCTTAGAAGCTGCAAAGGCAAGCGAGTTCTAATGGCTTCAAGTCGAGCTCTGAGGGCAAAGGTCTCCTCAAAGTCTAGACCCTCAACACAGGAAAACCCTGAGCTACCAATCTCGCCTTGTTTGGGATGATTACCCCATCCTCGCTCTGCTTGTTCTTGAACACCCACTTGGTTCCAATGATATTGTAGCCTCGTGGGGGCTCAACAAGTGACCGAGACCTTGTTCCTCTCGAAATTTTCTAGCTCCTCATGCATGGCATTGACCCAAGACTCATCGGATAAAGCATGAGAAACATCTTTGGGCTCAAAAGAGGCAATGAAGGCGAGAATGGAGACAGAATTGAGATAAGCGATTTTGGCGGGTAACACGCTCGAAAAGATCTCAATGATCTGCTCTGAAGGATGAACTCTCTGGATGTGTCTAGGAGGTCTGGGAGAGATGAAGAAGTGGCCTCTACCTCATGAGTGACGAGGTAGGAGCAGAGCCACTAGCTCGGAGGAAGCGAAGGCAGGGTGATCACCTCGAGGTGCGGTGGAAGGCGGCACCTCAAGGAGTGGATGAGGGCGGGATCGGGTAGACAACCGTCATCTCCATCGTCCTCATCATCCACAAAGATGGTCTCGGATTGCTCTAAAGAACACGAGATATCTGGCCTAGTCCGGGACCGCCTCGTCAAAAGTCACCTCGCGAGTCTCTACCATTTTGCTAGACTCGCAGTTCAGGACCACAAGTAAGCCCTTGAAGAAGTCGAGTAGCCTAGAAAGATACCGCCACACGAGGCGTGACTCGAACTTATCTAGGTTCCCGGACTTCAAAATAAAGCACTTGCAACCAAACACACGAAAATGAGAGACGCTGGGCTTTGCAGTATCTCGACTCATAAGAAGTGCGGTGTAGGAGTGCAGAAGAAAAACTCGATTGAAACATGGCCTTGTGATCGCAATGGCTTCACCCAAAACTTCCTCGGTGTAGAGTACTCATCAAGCATCGTCTGGCCATCTCAACCAAGGTGCGGTTCTTCCTCTCCTAGCGCCATTTCTTTGAGGAACGTATGGAGAAGAGAACCGGTGCTCTACACTGTCTCACCGCTAAACTCTCAAAGTAGGAATTCTTGAACTCCGTGCCATTGTCCTTTGCGGATCGCTCGTAAGGCACGGGAGCTCAGCAGACTGACCTACTAAAAGACCTCGGAAATGTGTAAAAGTCTCATCCTTGAGGCTAAGAAAAACACCAAGAGTACCTCGAGAAGTCATCGACCACAACAAGAACATACCACTTCCCTCCTGCCGATCAAGACTCATTTGGTCCAAGCTGTGTCCATGTGGAGCAAATGTCCGGTCATCGGTCATAATGCTTGTGACCGGAGGATGAGAAGCGGCAACCATCTTGCCGTCTTGGGCATGGAGTGCAAACAAGATCTTTGACCATCTTGAGTTTAGGCGGACCACGAATGAGATCATGGTACGCTAACTTTCGGGTCAAATGGTCAAATCAATATGACCAAGTCTCCTATGCGAGAAAGAGATCGCGGGACTCGAAGCAACTAAACACACGAGAGGATCGCGGAAGACTCGGAAAAATCAGCACGAAAGATCCTCCCATAACGAGAAATCCATAAACCAGACTACCCAAGAGTCAAGAATTTTGCAAGCGTTTTCTTGAAGCTCACCTCGAAACCGTCATCGGCAAGCCGAAAGCGGAAAGCAAATTGTCTTTGCAGACTTACTAACCAAGGCAACATCCTTAAGAATAAAAGAAGCATGTCATACGACAAGACCTTTGGCGATGGCGCGTCGAACGAAGCGTCTCCGAAGGTGATCGTCTCATCACGGAGCGCGGGCTAGGAGGAGAACCAGCGGAGTCTCCGGTCATATGACGAGAACAACCGAGTCTACAAGCCAAACCTTCTCCTTCCCTACCGGCGAACTGAGTCAAGCAGAGTAAAGTCTCGATCTTGGGATAAATCAACAATGATTTGGCACCCAATCTTGAATAACACGTCTAGCGGATGAAGTAGTCAAGCACGATGACCTCTATCTACCCTCGCTCTCTGTAACTCAAGCGAAAGGTCTAAGAGTAGACCGAAATTTGTTCTTTGGGTCCGGCCCTTTCTGAAGAGTGAGTCGAGCACTGCAACATCTTGAACACGCCATGGTAGCTATCTCGATGGGGAAAGCGAGATCTACCCTCGGGGCGGCGGAAGTCACGGTTGAAAGCGGCATGAGGGCGAAAACCGAAAAACTTCGGAAAAACCAAGTCCTCGATCTTTGCACAAACCCATCGAAGAACCAAGCCTAGACCTCGTGTTGGTCTTAGGTGCACTCAAGGTCAGGGCCGACCACAGAATGCGCCTAAGAGACTCAACATAGTCTCTGTACGCGATCTTGGCGCTGAAGCATCGATCGATTGTGTGTCCATCCTTCGACGAGAAGGTGCGGTGATACTTCACCTTCGAGAGGTAGAAGCGGCATGTGAAATTACCTTCTTGTCGAAATCCCACTGGACATAGCCCGCCGACTTGAAATGGACTTTCTCGGTCTGGGCTCGGTCTCGATCACACAGTGCTATGGAGTGCGAGCACGGCGGTGGATGCTTCCTCAAGTCCTCGAGAGAAGTCATATCCTAGACCACGATTAAATCTGCGGATCTTAGATTGGTCTAGAATAAGATTGAGCTTCTTCTTGCCTCCTACAAATCTCTCGAGAGTGTTCATAAAGTCTTGACACTCCCGAAAGAGAGGTGCAAGAAGAGCGGGGAAGAAGAGGCAAAGAAGGTAAGGGAGCAAAAGAAGAACCCGGCGAGAGAGGGAAGAATGGCTTGTGCAAGCACGGTAGACTCTGAAGGGACGATCCTCTTGCTAGCCGGTTGGTTCACGTTGCTAAGCGTCTTATCCTTACCACGAGGCTTCTCCCTTCTCCACAATCATATTGCAAGCACAATGTGGCTTCTCTAGAAGGTCCTTAGTTAGCTTCACACATTTCTCATCCAAAGCAATCAAGTCGATTTTAGTTTGTTACACTTAATGCATGGTGAGCTAACGAGGTCCTTAGAAGCAAACCGAGCCAACTTCCTTTCATGATCAATCATATCTTGAAATGTTTGGAGACGACCTCAAGTTCGTGATTAACTTAGGGCAGTTCAAGCATGGAACAATTGGCTCAAGTAAAGAAGCTTGTAGTTGACAATTTTATGATCTGCCTGTTTAAGTTCATCTTCAAGTTATTGCAATTTTCACAAGACTCGAGGCGGATCAAGGAGCATGGCATAAGATCCTCTAGCGACAATGTCCTTACCCTCACATGAGGTGGGAGAAGTAGTCTCATCGGTAATAAGTAGGGTATGACCATCCTACTCAACTCTAACTCGAAAGCGGACTAACATTCTCCACCTTAACACTATCAAGTTAGGAGGACATACTATCATGTGAGGTCCTTAACTTCTCCATATCAACTTGACAAAGCGAGCATGTATCACAATCATCACTAGAAGGGCGGATGTAAGAGCAATAATCTCTAGTGACAGTCTATCTATTTCCTTCTCTAACTCAAAGCACACCTAGCCTTAGCTTTAGCATGAAAACCTCCTAGCTTAAGAAAAGCATGATTGAGCTGTTAGAGGTGGGATCTACCTCGTCAGGAGTCGAGTCTGTTCATTGTCGTGAAGTTCGCCCTCGAGGGCCATGAAGCACATCTTGGGAGAAGTCGTCGCCGCCATCCTTGGGCTCTTGGTCACCCGTCCGTCATCGTCGCTCCATCCCTCCACCTCGCCGAGGTCGAGGTCGTCAGCGGTGAGGGCGGTGGAAGAGCTTCTTGGCTTTGCCGGTTGCGGAACTTCTTCTTCTTTGGGCGTCTGGTGGAGGCTTCTTGTTCTTGTACTTGTCGGTGTAGTCGTTCTTGCCCGAACCGCCGTAGTCGTTCTTGCCCTTCTCGGCTTAGGCGGTTGCGAATGTGGTTGGGGCCACCACACTCGAAGCAAATCACGGGTCCTCCTCTCTTCTGTCCCTCCTCCTTTGTAGCGTGGGAGAATCTCGAGCAAGGAGGGCAAGCTGCTCATCCATAAGTGCTCTAGCGATCATCGGTTATGTCACGAGAGCGACAAGGGAGAAATTGCAAGAGGACTCGAGAAGGTGGGATCGGTGACCAAGGCCATCGATTGTGACTTCGACCTCGAGACAACGTCAATCTCGTGAGTCTTGAGGCGTGAGTCTGGTAGCATCAAGAGTCAAGGTCGAGAGGTCTGTCGTGTCTTTGATGGTGGTCACTTTCATCTCCCAAACCACGCAGACGAGTCTGTGAGCATCGGCGAGCATTGTCCGAAGTCGGGTATGTGAGACCGACCGCTCGGAGGTTGCTCAAGATCTTGTGAAAGCGTCTGAAGCACTCATCTAGGGACTCACCAACAAGCATCTCAAATTTGTTGTATTCTCGTTTGAGCCGGTCTGTCGAACCGTCTTGATCTGGTGGTGCCCTCATGGTATCGTCGAGGTCACCCGGATATCGTAGGCGGACGGCAGTGAGATCTTGGTCAAACTCACTCGACTCAAACCACGGATGATGATGTTCCTTGCCTTTGCATTCGCCTCAACATCAACCATGTTCCGGCATTGATGTTCTCATCGGCGAGAACAATGAATCGAACCTTGACCTTTCGCGGATGGCATACCCCAGGCCTGGATGTATGTCTCCATTCGGCTCTTCGGAAGGGTGTCGATGCCATCAAAAGCAGCGACTTGGTCGAGTACTTGTCCATCGCCACGGCTCTTGAGACGGTTAAGATCTATTGAAAAGAGCTAACCGCTCGATACCAATTGTAGGACCGGAAAGGCGACTAGAGGGGGTGAATAGGAGCACATAAACTTTTTCGCAAAGAATGGATTCAACTTGTAAATCACTCCAATAGCTATGAGAGCTATGAAGATCAAAGATTAAGCCTGAGAGGAAGTCTTATGTTGAATCCACTCCTCACCCCCACAAACAAACAAAAAGCAGAAGTTACGAACAAGGACAATCGGTACAACCGCGAGCAAGCGGCGGTTGTACGCGATCGGCTACAACCCGCGAGTAAGCGGCGGTCGTTCCGCGATCTTGGTACAACCGTAGTGTTACTGACGGTCGTTCGATTGTCTGGAGCGAGTAAAATCAGCTCGGGTTTCAAAAGCGAAAATCGATCAAACTTTTGATCTCTGGCGGCCAAACTTGACCAAAATTGAACCACACCTTCACGAAGATATTAGGAACCTATTCAAGCAACGATTTCAGAGATCCATGCCAAGGTTCCTATCCTTTTGCATTTGAGCGAAGGTGGGTTCAAAAGCGGGCAAAAATCAAAACTTGATCTAACGACTTGCTCGTGGGTGGATGATGATCTAGATGACCTTAGATAGGTTCCCACATGTCCCAGCAAGCAAGATCAAGAGGAAGAACCAAGCAAAAACTCCCGAATTGAAAAAGCCCCAAAAAATCACAAAAAGGAGAGCGAAGAACAAAGAGCATGAATAGAAGAAAACTTGATTTCCATTCATTGAATCAAGAGCGAAATACAAAGAGATACATCCCCATACGCATGGACATTAAAACAAGAGGAATGATTACAAGTTCATCAATCCATCCTCTCCCTCTCCCTAAGCCAAGAACTCACAAGGAGAGCTACAAAGGAACAAGCGAGGAGCACCCACCGCCTCCACCAACACTCTCAACCACTAAAGCCTAAAGCAAAAACCCACTAAAGACTCTTTTGACTCTAGCAAAACCTAATTCCTTTTCAAGTGCTCAAGAGGGCATGCAGCCCCTCCAATCCTTTATATAGCCTTGGCTAACGGGTCTCCTCCCGTTCGCCCGCTAAGTCCAGAGACCGCCCCGCTTGTGCGGCCTTGCAATTTCCGATTCGCCCATACACCTTCCGGAAGCTTCAGCTCCTTGTCTCGCCGCCTCCGCACCACCTCGAGTCCACGTCGTCTTGACACATCGACCGTTCGACCTCGGCGCCACTGCGCCTAGTCCATCCACCGTGTCTCGCCACGACTCCGCTCGGCGTCCTGCAGACCACACGACAAAGAACACGAAACCGGAACAAGTTCTTCACAACTTGACCTAACGTTAGCTCAAACATGCAATATGCAACACATATGCATGAACACACTGGATATGACCTATCCAAAACTCAAAACACCAAAATGGCGAACCTCACAATACAATCGGTACAACGCCATGTTACCGGCGGATCAACCGCGCTCGGTCGTCTGGCTCCAATACTGCGGTCGTTCGATTTCCAATGAAGACCGAACACGAGCAACTTCTCGGAATTCTTCAACGCCATTTACCAATCGGTACAACCGCCTGCGATCGTCACCGCCCATAACTTTCTGCGGTCGTTCGATTATCTGACAAATACGATTGACTTCAAACGCAGCGTGAACCGGCAAGAGCGACAAGGTCGACCACACAAACCAAACTCGACTGACCTAAAACCTTTGTCAATTACTCATCACTCACACGGGACGACCTCCACATGGTCTCTCACACTGAGTATTTTAGTGAGGCTATTTTATTTTTTGCTCTTCAACGAGGGCGTGCGACTCCTTCTTCTCTGAGCGCGGTGAGGCACCACCGTGTCGATTCCGGCCGCTCTCGACTCTCCCCGCCATTATCGACTTGTGCGTCTTGTTCCTAGAGTTGAAGCGATCCTGAGGCCAACTTTCGGAGTCTTCTAGAAGCTCATAGCATCTTCTCCATGTGAGCCGCCTTTCGTCTCCACCTCCGGTCGACGAGAGCTCGTCGTCGACGTTTTCAGGCCAGCGGGTCATCACCAACAAGTTCGCGAGGTCTTCGCGCACCCGTTGGTGTCGTCCCTGAGCCGGAGTTTCACTATTTCGACGAAACCCCTACCTCGCCACCGCGCTCGCGCACGTGGACTCCAGTTAACCGCCGGCATATTAGGTATTAGGAAACATTAAGGTTTAAAAAGAGTTGTTTTATCTTAGAAAATGGTTTAAATTTAAAAAACTCATAAGTAATTCATCCTAACTCCAAAATTAGTAAAATAATTTTTGTTAATTCCAGTTTTCCCTGTACTTTAACTAGGCTTGAGCTTGTTTCTTGTTGCTATTTATGAAAATATTGATGTTTAGCTTGTTTATAAAAACATGCTTTTAACTTGTTAAGCACTTAGAAAATCCAAATAAACTCTTTTTGGACTGGAACTTTCTCCTAAAATTCTTCAAACATGTTTTCTCTACCTATGATGTTTGTATGATTGTATAAAGTTGAGTTTTGGTTATTTTGATGTCATTCATTCTTATTCATTCTTTTACTCAATCGATAGGTTTCGACGATTCTATTGAATACGAAAGTGATCCTCAGCAGCAAGTAGATTATCTTCAGAAGGCAAGTAGTTCTCCTTTGATGCACGTTGATCCTATTATTTGCGCATGCTAATATTTCAATTTTTATCTGTATGTATGCATGCTATGTTGACAAGTATTTTCTTAGTTCACGATAGTTTTCCAGATTTGTTAAATGAACTATAGGTAAACATCCATCCTTTACTACTGAGCCTAGAATTATATCCGCTGTGATTTAGAGCTCGATGGATAGGCTCTAGTCACTTTATATTTTAGTGCGCGAGTTGTTGTCGCTTAACTATGCTTAGAATGGTAGTTTGGGGATCATCGCTTCGCTTCGGCGATGATCATTACAACATCATTTTAAATACTTGAGTTAGGGTACTCATGAATATATCATATTTGGAAAAACAAAAACTGAAAACAAAAAGGATTTAGATTTGGGCACATGGTTGATGGTATGATTATTGTTGGGTGTATGGTTGTGTGCCCGAGTCAACAAGGACCGAACATCTTGTTACACTAAACCAATGATTATTGTGTGCAACCACATAAGGGTATTGGGAACCCCTCTTGATTTAGTGCTTTGGGGTGTGTTAATTAATGAGTCGCTGGTGGTAGGTATAGGAAGATTAAAAAAATGTGTTATGTTGTTGTTGGGCCTGTGCGGGGTGGGTTCCAGGTAGGTTCCCTCACCCGAGGAGCATCGACAGTATTAAGTCTGACTGATGTCTCCGATACAACGTATGTGTCCTCTGTGGGAGCCCGGGATGGGCATTCGCGGAGGGTTAAGCCCTATACGTGTGATTCTTAATTAATTCATTCCATTGGAAAACGTCTCGTAAGACTTAGCTCTGCCGGCATACCTTCGGAAGTGTGCTTTATCCGGTGGCAAAAGGAGCGGTCTGACACGTGGGTAAAGTTGTATATCCCTGTAGGGTTTAAACTATTCAAATAGCCATGTCATTAGTTATGGCCACGCTTGGGGAGGTCTTTCGAAAGTTAGACTATAATATTTTGATAAAACTTGAGAATGGATGGTACGAATGGGTAATTCGTGATATTGTTGTGGTGGCTGTGGGAAGTCACCTCTAGGGTGATAATTATGTTTATATTGTTGTCTCACTGCTATTTGATCAATTAAAATCAGATTTGATAAACTGCCTTCAATCTATTACAATATTGCAAATAGAATATTGCTGATGCTGAAAATAAACCACATAGCCATCTCCATTGAATCAAGCTTGCATGTAGCTATGTATAGGTTTGTTAATCGTAAGTCTTGTGAGTACATTTTTGTACTCAATTGCATTGTCTATTTGCTGCAGAGGAGGTTGACCCCCAAGGGGTTAACGTTTGTGAGACCGACTTCGATTTCAACGACTAGCTTGGGCGTTTCCGGTTGGTTGCCTTGTGGGTGTAAGGTCGGCGGGTTTGGCTTTCGCTTTCAGCCATCTTATGGCAGGTGTTTCCGCTGTAGACTTAGCTCTTTTGTATGGAACTTTGATGTTGTGTAAAATGTTGTAAATTATGAAACCTTCGGTAATGTAAAAACTTGTGTATGGATGTGATTCTTAATTTTTGTAAGGTGTATGGGTACTGCAGTTCTGGGAAGTACAGATACACCGAGAGCGGGAAAATTTGATTTGTAATGTTAGGACCAATGGACAGGTTAAGTATTACAAATTAAATTATCCGACGGCTCTCACAAGCAGCCAATTACTATGCCTTCTTTGCACATAATCTCACAGCCTACAAAACAACATTTATGTCATGCGGCCTTCTTTCTCCCCTTGGCGCACAGTACCGTATGTTGAGTAACCATCGCTGGCGAGTCCAGTCCGAACGATTACCTCGTAGACAAGCGTAGAATCGCTTAGAACAATGTAAGAACACAAGAACAAAATAATAGATTGAACATAGAGATATAGAGGGCTTCTTGCTTCTCTTTATTCCTTCATCAATAGATAAATCGTTTACAATGAATAGCTCCCCCTATTTATAGGCTAGAGACCTTGCTAGGGTTTGGGATGGGGAGCCCATACATGAGCCGGCTTTTGGGCCAAGCCCATAGTTTCTTAAACACTCCCCCTTGGGCACCCATTCTCACATGTTCATGCCTCGTCAAAACTGCATAAAAACCCAGTGGGAAAAATTTAGAGAAAGAGCACATGATACAAGTTCTGCTGTGTTGCATGAATTGCCTCATTAAAAACCTTAGCCGAGAAACTTCAGGAAAACTTGTTAACGGAAAAAGAGTACAATCCACCCAATTTCATTTAATCTCCAGGATTTACTCTTTGGGTACTCGATCTTCGTGATCAAGTTTTAATAATGAGTTCGTGAAGATTCTCCCCCTGAATTCTACATTTTTCTAAGTCTCATCATTATAATTCCACGTATGCACCTTTCAAAACTAGATGCAGAAAGTAACTTAATGAATAAATCTGCAAGATTTTCACATGACTTAGTATGCAGTACTTTAATTTTGTCCATCTTTTGCAATTCAGGAGCATAGAAGAACTTGGGTTTGATATGCTTTGTGAGATGACTCTTCACATAACCCATGTGCACTTGTACAATACAAGCTGCATTATCTTCACAGATAATAGTGGGGGTTTACGCGGTATTCAATCCACATGACTGCTGGATGTGATGAATCATCCGCCGAAGCCAAGCATATTCTCGTGAGGCCTCGTACAGTGCTATTACTTCCGAGTGGTTCGTCGAAGTCGATACAAGACTCTGCTCAGACGATTTCGTATAATCTTAGTGTATGAAGATGATCTTAATATCGTTAGAACCCTGGAAGGTATTAAAAAAGCAAGGTCTTACCTAGAGTTAGAGTTCGAAATGAAAGAATTGGGTAAAACCAAATATTGCCTAGGCTTGCAGCTTGAGCATGCCCCTGAAGGGGTTTTAGTGCATCAGTCAACCTACACTCAGAAGGTGTTAGAAAGGTTTGATTTTGAAATGCATACCCTTTGAAATTGCCAATGGTCGGGAGATCTTTGAGCAAGACAAAGACACATACATGCCTAAAGAAGAGGGGGAGGAAGTCCTGGGACCGAAATTCCCATACTTAAGTGCAATAGAAGTACTCATGTATTTAGCAAACTGTACTAGATCGGCCATTGTATTTACCGTTAACCTACTAGCAAGGTATAGCGCGGAACCTACCAAAGGCATTGGTAGGAACTGAAGGACATCTTCCAATACCTCCAAGGAAGCAAAGAACTTGGTGCATTCTCTGAAAAGAACCAAGACACGAATATGAATGGCTATCAGAGATCTTTGGGTACTGTAGAACCCGCATACAACCAAATCGCAAGCAGACTATGAACTCCTATGTGGTGGAACTGCAATTTCCTCGGATCATCGTATAAATACACAGGGATTATTCTCATTGTTCGTGTAGCTTTTCATGCATAGATAGTCGCTTCAAGCGATTATACCACATCCTGCCTGATTGCTTAACTTCGTACAGTGACTTTCTGAGTTTCATACTGTACAAATTTCTACTTGCTCTATCTTGGTTCGAGACAGGGATACATACATGTATCTTCATATAAATGTCTGAATCTAAAATTCCATAAAGGTATGCTATTACCACATCCATCAATTTCACCTTTAACTTCAAGTTTACTGCCATTGAGATTAAATATCTAAAGGGTGGTTCCGCCCATGACCAGGTAATAGGTTTCTTCATAAATAACTCCTGGATGTTGAGTGAAATCTTATGCAACAAGCCTTGATTTACTTCATTATTTTCATTTCTCTTTCGAATAAATACCCACTTATGCCCTACGGGGTGCACATAGGGAGGCGTGTGGCTTACAGGCCCAAAACACCTTTCTTTTTATTTAGAGATAATGATTCTGCTTCTATTGCCTCCTTCCAATCTTCCCAATCTGATCTTTTCTTTCATTCAACGAGCGATACAGGCTCTGCATTAGGATCGATGCTTGTGGCAATTTTCTTTGCAAAATCAATGTCGACATTGGCTGTTGTTTTATTCATAGATTCTTCCGAGGTCACAAAGTTTATAGCTATTTCTTCAAGAGGTGATTCTTCTAATGCTTCTACTTGCTCACCGCTGCTTTCAATTGCGGGGGAAGTCCCTTTAATTTTTCAGCTCTGATGTGTGCGCACACATCCATGCTAATGTCTCCCTTCATGGGGATGTTCAATTCTGGTATGCCTTTCCTGAAGGTGCCATACTCATGCTAGGTCTCAATTGGCTCCCCTTCTGGTTCTAGGGAACTTCGGTGATTGGCTGTGTCAAGTTCTTCTTATCCTTTTTCACCAGGCGTCCCCGGTTACTTCGAATTCGAGGGGTCGGAGTTCTCATCCCTTTAGAGGCCTTAGGACAGGATTAGGGATACCTTCATCAGTATTTCAACCCTCTCGGGTGCATTGCGTACAGGCATGTGCGACTTGGTCACGCTCTTCAAATCACTAAAGTGGTTAGGCAGTTGATTCGCTAATGCTTGCAAATCAATTATCTTCTAGACTTCAATTGTCTTCTAGACTTCTTTATTTGCTTCACTAGTGCGCGGGTCATGTGCATGGATTTCAATTATCTTCTGGATTTCTCTATTTCCCAATATTTTCATCAAGGGGTTGATTTCCTCCCCCTAATGACGGGAAACTAGCCTCATCTAATATATTATTAGCGAATCGGGCGAGATCTGAGATCTCTCGTCATAGGATCAATTACACGTTATGGATCTTTGTCTCATAACTAGCGTATATCCCAGACTTTCGGAGAAGGCCTATTGCAGTTCACTGTAGTGATGGTATAGGTACATAAACCTTGCAACCAAACCTTCAAAGATAAGGAATTTTCTGTGCTGACCCTTGCGCTAGTTGCATAGGTGAATGGATGTTATATGCTGGTGGTCTAAAATTGATGAGAGTTGTTGCTAGTAGGACTGCGTGTCCCCAACATATAGTTGGTAAATTACAATTCTTCAAAGGTGGTTGAGCAATAATTTTAATCCTTGTAATTAATGTCTCTGCTAGTCCATTCTGGGTGTGGACATGTGGTACAGAATGCTCAACTTTAATTCCCATTGCCATACTATAATCATCAAATGCCTTTGAAGTAAATTCTCCAGCGTTGTCCATTCTGGTGAACTTCACACGATGATCAGGGAAATTATTCTTCAATTTTAATTATCTGCGAGACTAGCTCTGCAAAAGCGTAGTTTCTCGTAGACAATAAACATACATGCGACCATTTCGGGGAAGCATCGATAAGCACCATAAAAATACCTAAATGACCCTTACAGGGGCTGTATAGGACCGCAAAAAGTCTCCCTGGATATGGTCCAAGAATGTAGGGACTTCATCCTTTACTTTCAGAGCAGAAGGTTTAGTAATTAAATTCCCGGTGGCACATGCGGGGCACACAAAATCTTCTTGATTCGGGAAATTCTTTACATTGACATTATGTCCATGTGAATTATTAATTATATTTCTCATCATCTTGAGACCTAGGTGGCATAATCTATCATGCTAGAGATAGAAAAGGTTCAGAGCTTCTAAATACGGTTTTCAGGGTAGTACAGGCTGCAGATGCCTTAAAATTAGTGTAGTATTGCCCAGTTTCAAATGAAGGAAGTCGTTATGATACCATTTTTCTAATTTCTTCACGCTTTATAATGAGCATGTATTTCTTACCATACTCTTCTTCAGTCTCTACGTGGAAACCGTTTGCGTGAATATCCTTGAGAGTTCTAGTCGATTCTGAGTACAACAAGACTTCTTCAATGACCAAAGTTGTGCCCATTAGGGGTATAATTGAGACCATTCCTGAGCCTATTATACAAGTATCGCTGCCTGCGATTGTCATAAGACTACCAGCATTCTTACCGATCGATCGAAAGATTTTCGTCTCTCTCAAGATGGTATTTGTTGTGCTGCTACCGGCAAAGCACACTTCCTCCAATAGGGCGCCACACGCGTTCTAATATAATGTATTTTATTAATATGTAGTAGAAAACAAGCAACACATAAATAAAATACTTCAGATATCAGAACATAACTTGTTATTATAAATACGGGAATAAGTCTTGCAGGACTCGTCATAAGAATTTAAGAGCTTACAACCATTATTCAAAAATAATGCAATGTTCTGCTCTAATTACAAACTGCAAGTTACTATAAAAGATCCAAGTGCAATGCATGCACTAGATCGAATCAGCGAAGTGTTTAGAAACTTCTACCTCAATCTGCTTTATGGAGATCTTCTCCTTTTGGGCAACTACGGCTGCAGCCACTGCAATGTCCAAAGGAGGGATAATGGGGCTGCTACTAGGCTGTTCACATCTATGAGTGCAATTAATGGGTGTGGATCTTCCGCGCCTACAATGGCGAGGTGTGCCTCATGCTGTCCTATGCCCTACTTCTTAGACTGGAAAGCATCAATAATGTGCGACCCACGACTTTACCCTTCTTGCCCCTCTCCATCGTGAGAGGCTTTATCACCTTGTAGCTGCTAGCATTGGCTTCATGGCCAACATTGCTACTAGGTGGCTATGAGATGTAGTTCTTCCTTAGAACATTATCTTAAGCTTCCGCAACTTGCATGGTGTCAATTAATGCGGCATACTCCGTGTAGCCGTCTTGACGATAGTTGCGTGTGGATTGCACCGCATTTGTGTGAAAGGTAGAGAGAGTCTTCTCAATCTTCTGCTCATCCGTGATTACATTATCACAGAGTTGAAGAGTTGTACACATTCTGGCAATACTGGGCCAGTTCTTCGAACTCCTGGTTCGTGATGCCAGTCATCTTCATATTCATGCAAAGCGTTCATAATATTACTGCTAGTAATTTACATAAAATGGTTGCAAAATTCTTATAATACTCTTCGAACTTCTGGTTCGTGATCCCGTAGTTTTCTATGCATTTTCATGATTTACTGATATTTTTAATGATTAAAAGTAATTTAAAAAATCACAAATAATCAAAACAGTAAATACAATAAATAAATTGCATAGAAATAATAATAACAAAGTTAAACATGCTTCAAATGCAAAAAAAATGATTCAAAAATTGAATTCCCGAGGCCTTTTTTCTGCTGGAAAATAAATTTTCGGCGAATTCTACAATATCCAGGGGTTAAAACGCAAAATTTCAGTTCTGAGAAAAGTTCACGCGTAATTTCCAGATTTTCGGAGGGCCTATTCACAAAATTCGGATTTCTTCCCACCGACCGTTTTTTCTTCTTTTACCGACCTTTCACGGCCCAAATGGGTCCAATCGGCCGGCTCCTCAAAACGCGCACAGGGTAGGGTTTCCCCTACCCATTTTGTGGCCTTGGGCGTATCTTGGCGCATGGCGTGGGCGGCGGAGGTGGCGCGAGCGGGCGGCAGCGTGCGGCGTGGTGGGCGGTGGAAGCCGTTGCGTCTGACGAGAGAGTCGACAGGAGGCGATCTGGTAGCGGCGACGAGAGTCGATCGTGGCGGGGCGGTGGAGCAGCTGCGGCGGTGCGGGACAGCGGGGCGCTTCTGAGCGACAAAGCGGCGGCGAACTGAAGCAAGCGGCTACTCCGCGGCTGCGCGCCACGGGCTCAGCGGCGGCGCTTCAGCGGCGATGGCGGGCGCATCTGCGGCGGCTAAGCGGGGCTTGTGGAGGCGGCCGGCGACAGCGTGCGAGCAGCGGAGGCGGCAGCGGCGGCTCGGCTGCGACTCTGGTGGGTTCCAAAGCGTCACGGTGCCGCGGCGGTGCACTAGGTGGCTACGGGCGTGGCGGCGGCAGCTTCTGAGCACGTCTGACGAGGCCATGCGGCCTTTTCTTTATGCAATTACTGTTCATATATGCATATTATTAATGTGATGCAATGCGATGTAGTGCAATCAACATCGGTTTTTTCGTATAACCACCGATCGGCTTGGCCGGCGACTTCAAGTCGGCTCGCGGTAGGTTAGAACGGCTTTGCAACTTTCAATCTATGGTATAATCGTCATCCAATCTTTCATGCAATCTACCGATCGACATTGTGTCGGCGACTTCAAGTCGGCTCGTGGTAAATTAGAGAGGATTTGTACCGTAGAAAACCAATCTAGAAAGTAAATTTGTAGAATTTAAAGCAATCTAGAAAAACGATTCAATCTACGAACGTCGTTCATCGACGGTTACCTTTCGATCCGAGTAAAGTAGGCCTAGAAGTAGGCCGGAGTCGATCGTGTTGATAACGTGTTGAGTAACCATCGCTAGCGAGTCCAGTCCGAACGATTACCTCGTAGACAAGCGTAGAATCGCTTAGAACAATGCAAGAACACAATAACAGAATAATAGATTGAACACAGAGATAGCACCCCCTCGCGTACTACCTCCACTAAGCTTCATCAATCGATCAATCGTTTACAATGAATAGCGCTCCCTATTTATAGGCTAGAGACCCTGCTAGGGTTTGGGATAGGGAGCCCATACATGAGCCGGCTTCTGGGCCAAGCCCATAGTTTCTTAACACTGTATTTAGGAAGATGAAGTGGAGAGAGATGGACTTGTATGGTGGGATAAATTGTATTGGTTTTGACAAATGAACATCATCTCATAGCCTACAAAGCAGCATTTATGTCATGCCGCCTTCTTCCCCCCCCCTGGCGCACAGTACTGTATTTAGGAAGATGAAGCGGAGAGAGATGGAATTGTATGGTGGGATAAACTGTATTGGTTTTGACAACTGAACATATCCAAGGGGCTGTTTGATTTTTGCATAGCCAAAACCTAGGCAAAATCAAATATTAACAAAAAGAACATTGTTTGAATCGTGACCAAACCAAATGTTGTCGTTACCAAAATTTTGATGAACAATTTTCTCGCTCTCGGATTGCCCACGTGTGACATTGGATTTCATTGATGTTACATTGTATGTGACGAGGATTAAAACCTCTATGTATTATTTTAATACATAAAAGACCATACATCTTCATGGTCGTAACCCCTAAGACTAACGACCTCCTGGTGGTGAGGATTCGAGAGGTTACGATGGGTACCACAGTCGGGCTAGGCTTCACCGAATGGCGCTTCGGAAAAGCTATGAACTGGCATTTCTTACCGTATGATGAATGGAACACGTGCTATATGTTCCAAACCATGCGATGATATACTAGGCACTGACAATAAACCACCCTACGGTTAAGCTTTTCACAGACACTTAACCGCAAGGTAGTTAACACATTGTTAACTACCTTAAACCTCCGACCAGTCGTAACGTTTCACCAGGGACGTCTTCTCGAAGAGTAACTGCCGTCTCTTCGGGAGTTATTTAATTGTGGAACGCAGAAGACGAAGAAACAACAACAGAAGACACACAGAGCAAGGCAACACAGAAGCCAAAGCAGTAGCATTCAATACATTCCGTGTAATTAGAGATAGTCCCTAGTCAGGTCTTGTAATCCCAGTTCATATTAATAAAGAGCAGCCCCTATTCTCTTCCAGGAGACTCCACGTCATTTTTCTCCTTTTATTTCGTAAGATCGGCGACTCGATCGTCGACAGTATGGTGGGATAAAATTGTACTGGTTTTGACAAATGAACATATATATAAGGGCTATTTGGTTCATGGCCCAAATGAGCCGAGCCAAAATTTTGGCACAGCCAAAACCTGGGCAAAACCAAGTATTGGCAAAAAAAAAACATTGTTTGGATAGTGACTAAGCCAAATGTTGCCGTTACCAAAATTTTGGCGAGCAATTTCCTCGCTCTCGAATTGTCCACGTGTGACATTGGATTTCCTTGGTATTACTAAATTTTCATAGACGTTACCAAATTTTCGTGGACGTTATTAAATTTTGATAGCAAACCAAATAACAACCAATTTTTGTTTGCATTACCAATATTTAGTTTTATTTGCAATGGTAGCAAACCAAACTGCCCCATGCTTTTCAATGCGAAATATCATCCTAGTTGTTGAGAACCGAAACAAGTGGGATGCATATCTAGAAAGTTTTTTTTTCCCCTTGCGTGAATACCTGATTCTGTCTTTCTGTTGCAACGTACATATATGCACTGATTATCTGTTGCTGCTTGTTTCTGTTGGTGTCCAATTGATCCAGTTCAACGTAAGATATTCTTCGACCGTGTTAGTTTTTCCCCCATAATCCCAACGTTCGTGTCCATCAGGAGGCAGCTAGCTGCGATTAATTACGCAATCATCATGCACTGGAATTCTCTTGAGAACCGGAGGATTACTGTGCCCGACGATCACTCAATTAACTCAACGCGAGAACATATATATGCATGCACGTAGATGCCGCTCACCCTCCACATGCACAACCACCATTAGCTGTAACCATCCTAATTAGCATCCTAAACATAACAAGGACCCTAAATTAAGCAACCAATAATCTCAGTTAATTACTACCATAAAAGCTGATTAGCCCCCCTAATCCTGCTCCTAACCGCTCGTACCCAGCCAACCCCTCCCTATAAAACCCTCCTCCCTTCCAACCCTTCACAAGCAATTGAGAGAGATCGATCGATTAGCCATTCTCCCTCCCAATAACCACGAGCCAAACTAATAAACTCATCTCAGAGCTCAGAGAAGAATTAACCAACCAAGATGGATATGAGGAAGATCGCCTTCGCCGCCCTCGTCGCCGCCGCCTCGGCCACTGCCGTCCTCGCCTCCGAGGCCCCGGCCGCCGCGCCCGGCCCGGCCAGCAGCGGCGCGTCCTCCGCCCTGGCGGCCGCCCCGCCGCCCTCGTCATCTCCTTCCTCGCGTACTACCTCCACTAAGCTAGCTGCTCGATCCTTCATGCATGCGTGCATGCATGGATCGATCGATCGATCGCTCGCTCGCTCGCTCGTTCGTTGTAGGTGTTTGTCGTTGCGAGGGGAGAAGACAGGAAGAGAGAGCAGCATTGCATATCTTCATTGCATTGCATGCGTGCGGATGCAATGCTGTTTTCATTAATCCGATATGAATATGTACGGTGAACTGATTGATCGTGTTATATGTATTCGTATCTAATGGCTGTTTAATTTAATCCTATGGAATATATCGAATTATTTCTCCGTTCTGACGTATCAATTTCCTTTTTGTTTCTTGGATTGAAATGTTTTTCCAGTTTAATTTCTAGGTTGTGTTTGTCCTATTTGATCAGTGACGCACTGTCATAACGGATTTGACAGTGTCCCTGGCATAACAAACTGACGGAAAATATTCTCGGCACATATGGAGCCCGGCCTTGCAGGAAGTCCGCCCTGTAAGTTGAGAATCTGCTGGGCTTTTCCTTCGTAATTCTAGCTCAACAATACCATGGTCGAAGTAGACTCGATGCTGGGCCAGACAAGAATTACCGGCCCGAGAAAAGCCCAACAACTCAAGTAGCTGATCCCATCTCTTTCCCCGTGTCTGGAAGAAGATACTCTCAAGAAGAAGAAGATGATGATGATGATGGATCATGAATGGTGATACTGGTCATGCAGTCAGACGACGATAACTACGTGCAACAGCTCGATGGGCATGTCGATCTCACGTCGCTAGAATCGCAGTACACGGGCATTCAACGCTGCCCATGCATATAATTCCGTGCAGCCGGCCGGCCAAGCAGGCAGCCATCAGCTTGCCATAGATGCGTAGCCGACAGCACCATCTCTCACATCGCCACTTGGCTTTTCAGAAGGGAGAAAACCAGTTTAACAATAGAAATGCTGTAGAGAGCAAGCATCATGTAGATCCCGTGTGTGAAAGACACGCCACACGCAAAAATTTCACAGCACGAATTAGCAAGCATCGTGACTTAGTATGGATCGCTTCTCCTTTAGTAGTAAATCGACCTTGACGTTCCGTGATCAAAGTGGATTCACAAAGCTAGCTTGAAAGTAATAAAGTTACCGGTTGGTATTTTGTAGCCTAATGTGGAAGAATTTTTTTTAAAAATAATATTTTTTTAAAAGATATTTACAAAAATATATCGTCTTTTCAAAAAATTACAAAAATGTGTTCCTGTCGCCATTTCAAATGGCGGCAGAACTCTACTCATTGAAATGGCGGCGAACGCTCTCCTCCGATCGCGGTCGGCCACCTGTCGCCATTTCAACTGGCGACAGGTTCCTGTCGCCGTTTCAAATGGCGATAGGTTCCTGTCGCCAGTTGAACTGGCGACAGGAAGCCCAACCCTATAAAAACCCGAAAATTCAGCGTAGAACTCATTCTTACTGAGAAAAAAGAGAAGAGGAGGAGAGTAGAGAGGAGGAGAGAAGCTAGCGAAGCGCTGCCCGTCCGATTGCCTACCTCTCAGGTAATTTTTTAAACCGAATGGATTACATAGTTTTAGCTGTACAGTTACGTAATGTAGTATAGTTTTACATAATACTTTTCGGTGGGTAGTATAGTGTTAGATATGCGGTTAATCGTGGAAATATTCTTTTTTATGATGCAGTGCGTCAAATATGTCCGACTCCGACATCGTCAATTTCAAAATTTACTATGGTCAAGGGACTATTCTAGAGGGTCCCGAGGGGATTGATTTGCGTTATTTCCAATCGGCGATCGTGCCCCTAGCAAGACCAGAGCAGCGTACATGGGGCGCTGTGATGCGGTGGTTGTTCCATACATTCCAAGTGAACCGTGATGTGTACGATCTGAAATTGAGTTGTCTTTCCCCACGGAGAGCACAACCGACATATTGGGAGTTAGTGCAGCTTCGGGGACCAAATTCATGGCAGTCATATGTACGCATCGCGAGGGAGGCAGGGTGGAAATTGGTTCTTCTCGTCCAAGCATATGCCAAACCCACTCCTGCACCCGTGGCTGAACAAGAAGGAGGTGCCGAGGCCGAAGAGGAAGTCGGGGCTGCGACCAGGCCAAGGCGCACACAATTCTTTGAAGCTCCGGAGTTCTTGATCTTTGTCGATGAAGATCTGTGGGAGTAGCTCCTACGGCGAGCAAGCTCTTGGTCTTCTTGACGAGGTGAGGAGGTTGAAGCCGTAGTGCAAAGGATGGATCTCGGAGACCGAGACTACATGGCATTGTCTGAAGATGAAGGTTCCGACGACGAGGTTGAAGTTGACCAGCAGGCGGTTCCATCCGAATGGAACACATACCAGTTCGACAACCTCGTCGTCAACGAAGGCTCCCGTGTGCCGTGGGAGTATGACCAGAGTGAGGTTAGGCTAGGAGCTATGTACAAATGCAAGGAGGCCGTGCAGGACGCGGTCAAATTCAGGGCGTTGTCGGTGCGGCGCACATTCAGAGTCGTCAAGTCTACCCCAAGATTCTCTGACGTGAAGTGCGGCATAGAGGATGCCCTTGGCGAGTGCACGCATATCAGCCAAAGTGGGACACCTACTGGAAGTGCTCTATAGTGATCCCTCACACATGCGTCGTTTCTGAGTCAGTGCAGTTCCACCGGAACCTGTCATCAAGCTTCATCGCTAACCTTATGTATAGTGAGATCGTGGATAATCTAGATTTTGAGCCACGATCCATCATTCGGGCGATTGAGGCAAGATTCCAATACACAATCAGCTATGCCAAGGCTTGGAGGGCAAAAGCGAAGGCATTGGAATCAAGGTGGGGCACGCGTTTGAGGATTCTTATCACAACTTTGCTGCGCAACTTCGAGTCATACAAGATGTAAATCCGGCACCCATATCGACATTGAAGGCGCCACGCACCCGTGGACCAATAAGAGGGTATTGCGGCGAGCATTCTTGGCGTTTGGTCCATGTATCAATGCATTCCGGCACTGCCGTCCAATCTTGTGCGTGGATGGCACATTCTTGTTGGGAGATACAAGGGCGGACATCTTGATCGCAATAGCGACGGACGGGAACAATCAAGTTCTTCCGTGGCATTCGCTTCGTTGAAAGCGAGAATCTGGACGGTGGTTGTGGTTCTGAAGAGCGTGAGGATTTCGTGGTGCAAGACCGTCCCCAACGTGTGTCTCATACATGATCGGCATGCGAACTGCTGCGTGCAATAACCCATTGCAACAAGGAGAGAACGTGCCACTTCCATGGTCGGATCTGCAGAGCGGTGGTGCATGAGGCACTTGGGTGCAAACTTCTACAAGCAGTTCATAACAAAGACTTGATGAACATGTTCAGCGGTACATGCAACCGAACCGGCAGCAGAAGTTCAAACACTCGGAAGATTCTAGATGAGTAGACCAAGACACACTGAAGGGAGGCGACAAGGGTCGCCTAAGCGTGACCGACTGCCCCGAAGCATTGCGGAGATACCAACAGATGCTCCCAGTTGAGAAGGAGGGCGGGCGCGGTGAGATGTTTCTCGGACTGGATTGAGCACGAGCCTAAGGAGAAGTGGTCGCTGCTCCATGACACGGGTGGCGCTCGATATGGTGTCATGACAACTAATCTAGCCGAGGTGTACAACTGGGTCATGCGCGGCGCAAGGTGCCTCCCTTTGGTGGGTATTGTGGAGGCAATACTCCGCGGTACGACGAAGTACTTTGTTGATAGAAGCAGCAACGCATCGCTCGCCATGGCAAATGACAGAATACTCTACTCCGCCATGATCACCAAGTACATGGAGGAAAAGAGCAAGAAGGGTGAGATGCACCGGGCATTCAAGATGGGTACAAGGAGCTTAAGCCGAGATAATGTGCAGGATAAAGGCGTCGCGGGGACGAACCGCGAGAGGATCACTCACGAGTGCACGCTGCGTCGCGATACTTGCACATGCACTTGCAACAAACCCCTTCTTCTGCATAGGCCTTGCTCCCATGTCATAGCCGCATGTTCGACGGTGGCGCAGCATCCCGGTCAGTACCTCTCTGTCTATTTCACCAAGGAAGCGGTGATGCAAACCTGGACCGCGGAGATATATGGTTACGCTGTGGTTGGCCATTTCACTGGCCATCCGACCTGGGAGCAACTAATCTGGGCTGCGGACATTGATAGGCTGAAGGGAAAGGTTGGCCGACGACAGGTACGGCGCATCAGGAACGACATGGACGAAGCAGAAACCGGACGTCGTACGAAGAAGTGCTCCATTTGCAGGGAGTCTGGGCACAGCTTCAAGAAATGTCCCACGAGAAATCCTCAAGACGAAGGAAACATCGTCACTCCGGACGTCGCAGCAGGGACCTCATCCGGTCACCCAACTCGAGACAATCCACAGGGGGGACGTTGAGGGTGCGACCAATGTTGTTGCCAATGTTCTGAATTATGTTATTGCACGGATAGTAGTAACATGTTATTGCCAATGTTCTGAATTATCATTTTAATTAAGTGTTATGATGTTTTACTGGATGTTATGTAATATCCGTGTTATTAAGTGTTATGATGTTTTGCTGAATGTTATGTAATATCACTTAGCTTCCTACTTACGAATCATTCGTATGTCAATCTTTCTCGTAAAATTCTCTACAAATTCATCACACTAGAACAATATCTGACGATCAAAAATGTTATTATGAGTCTATGATTTTGTACCGTCAAAAACGTATGAAAATCGGCGGCAACCCGACGGAGAATAGGCAAATTATTGCTTCGCCGCCAGCTTCAATCTGGCGGCAGAACCTATCGCCATTTGAAGCGGCGACAGAACCTTTCGCCCGATTGAAATGGCGGCAATGTGGCTGGGACCGCGATTGGAGGAGAGCGTTCTGTCGCCATTTCAAATAATGATAGGTTCTGTCGCTATTTGAAATGGCGGCAGAACACATTTTTGTAATTTTTTGGAAAGACGATATATTTTTGTAAATATCTTTCAAAAAAATATTATTTTTAAAAAAAATTCTAATGTGGAAAGGGAGGATAGTAGAATTTTTTTTGCGTACATTTGTTAGTTGTACGGCTTGTTAGGAACGGGGCCGGCTTGTTACATTTACAAGCTAGAGATGTAGGATATATATATATACCACTTCGTCTGGAAAGGAGGGAGGACTTCGGCCCTAACTATCGGTTGGTGCCGACCAAGTGTGCCCAACCTAAGTGGCCGAAATGCGGACACGGGGAGGACGCTATCGTGCAGGTCATAGACGGCCCTTTCGATGGCGGACGGCGTTTCTTCCGATGCCCATACTCTGGGGTAAATAGTTTTGTTTATGTTACTTACTGCTAATACATCCTTCATACTAACCGTCCCTTACAACAGATAGCGAAATGTAACTTTACCCGCTGGATCGATCCTCCCCATGAACGACATGTTGCGATGCACGTGGATATATTGTGGAACCGAATCTTTGATTTGGAGCCGTAAATTGAAGATCTCAAGGAGCAAAATGATGACCTCCGCCAACAGATGCAGTGCGAGAGGGGCAACGAGGAGGTCGTGAACATAGGAAGTTCCTATGATCCCACATGCTGCTGCGCCAACCCTAGCTGCATATGTGTGTGCCACTACAACGACGGCCAGCCAGGTCCGAGGCGCCCAGTTAGAGAACACTCTATGTGGGTAGTACAAGGCACCTTTCCGTACTAGTTCCCGGAAGGTTTAATTTATTTCCATTCAAAAAAGGCGCATATGTATCGTAGGAGAACTTCGGTTTATTGCATCGTGCATGATGTTGTTTCTTATGCATGTAACCAAACCCCGTGCGCCATGTTATTCCAAGCTTTGTTATGAAGTCTATTTTAATTCACAACTTTAAATCTAAATGCGTCTTTTAAACTTTCAATTCTTCGCGTAGTAAGGCATTCAACAACATGACAAAAACGAGTTAGAAAGTTTACGGTTTGGTCTCTGACCATAAACCTATGATTCGATGGGATGTCTCGCACCACCTATCATTCCACTAGGATGTCTCGCATCTTTCATCACATCTTGTCTAGCATATGTGTATAATTATGCCTCATGTTGTACCACACAATCCACATATTACTCGTTTTTTCCAGAATACATTATGTATCACTTCTGGGACACGCCCTGAAAATATTGTAAAGTGTATAAGGTTTTCAAAGCACAAAAAGATTACAGGTCCATATATCTATTTACTCTCAGCTAATAAAAATGATGGTGTTATATTTGGTTACGTAGAGAGGTCTCTATTTTCAAGTTGTGAATTGTTAAATGTTATATGTACATGGTGTTATGTATCACCGTATCTTCAATTGTTTTTGATATTTCAAAACGAAGTACTTGTTGGCTACAAATCTATAAATCCAAATAGAATCCAAACAAACTGGAATAGCCCCTGTCACACCGTGATAAATGGCGTGACAATTACGAGCTGTCACGCCAAGAAAGAAGGCGTGACAATCGGGCTCTGTCACGCCAAACAAAAATGCGTGACAGGTGCCACGCAAGCCCTCCACGTTGGTGTGGCGCGCGGCCTAGGGCTTGCGTGGCACCTTTGGCCACGCCGCCACTGGTGGCGTGACAGTTCTATTTGATCACGCCACGGGAGGTGGCGTGACTAAAAGGGTAAGATTTGGAAATAAAGTTCGCGAGAGGTTAACTTTAAAATATTATTAAAAAAATTAAATAAAAATTTTTTTCTTGGGAGGACAATATCGATTTGTACTTTTAGGTTGCATGTCATCATTGCGACACAGACAACGCTCGACCGAGTGATGCTACGTCCAAGCTATAGTTAGTGATTAAACAAGATCGAGATTTAAGGTCGGCGAGATCGCCTTTACGACCGTAAAAGAGAGGAAAACACCTCGCCGTGCGGTGGCGGTGGCTTGCAAATACAGTTTGTGAGCGCGATTGCTCCATGTTTTCACTTGGTCATAGCTAGATGTTTTCACTTGGTCATAGCTAGATGGCTTGTTCTTAATCGAGGGCGGGTAAACTACACCTCAAATTTGTCTCTTGCGCCTAAGGCAGGGACTTTCTTGCCATGGATTTTTACACCAAAGTCATAATTAGGTGTAGGGGCCAACTACTGCGGCTGCGTGGCACATATGCACGCGAGTGCATCCTTTCGCATACGCTTAGAATGGAGAAGGCCGATGATATATAATTCTACAGCCTCACAAAATTCTTACTCGAAGTGCACTTATTTGTACATAAATGCCGGTACCAGAATTTAAACATTAGTGGATAGAATCGTGCACTCACAACTCCATTGCCCCAACAAGAGATGTTCCCAATAAGGTTTGAGTCTCACAAACTATAAGTTAGAATATTATTTTTTAGATTTTTCAGGTTTTGATCGTAGCTGTATTAACCCGCTGCACTCTAGAAAAAGAAGTATGGGAAGAAGCTTCAGAGCTTTTTTATCGAGTCTAAATAAAATGAATACACGAGTACTATCTGTTTTGAGAAGGTATTAACCATGTTGGAGTATTTAAGCAACTATGCCCTCTAGTCATAAATAAGTGTTTTTCGGGAACTCACATGGCCATCCAACAAAACAAAACTTTAATCACCGATTTTTTTATATATAAATATTTGTAAAACCTACTAAGATTATAATATGATGAAAATATTTCCAATACAAATCTACTCATGCCATTTTCGTATAATCAATGTAAATATATTATTAGTAGTTAAAGTTGAAATAGTTTGGCTGCACATATTCTATAGCGTTACTTATATTTGTTTGGAGTGAACAGCAGATGAATTGATAGGAATTTTGTGAAATATTGCCGAGTATTTAGAGGCAACTTTATTTGGGTTTCATGCTCTGAAAAAGTTGCCTTCCGTCCCCGAATCACGGACATGGAAGTGTGATCGGCTTTTATTGCACGTTTGCATTGTTCTCAGTTCGGTCGTCTATCATGACATGTGGGCCTGTGACTTGTGAATAAAATAAAAAATAAAAATGGGAAAAATGAACGGCCAGGGTTTATTAATCCGAACAAGCTAGACCGCTCGATCATTTCCAGTGGGTCTCCTTTCAAACTCTCCTATTTTTCACTCCACCTATTTATTCCTCCTCCGTCATGATTTCTTTCTAACCATTTTTAATGTATCGGGTAATTGCATTTTTTTTAAAAAAAACAAGCATACCGTTTTTTTGCGAGGAAACAAGCATACCGTTACTCGAATTTTTTTTTTGGCTAATCTAGTGTATTTGCGTCCCGTATTTGTAAATCTAATCACGCAAAAATTGTATTTGTAAAAATGGCACCGTTGGCGTACGGTCACCATGCGCCAACGGTTGCCATCGCCACGTGGCGCGTTGGCGCACGGTGGCAACGCGCCAACGCCCCGTGTCCACTCAAATTCAATTTAATTCATTTTTTAGCTTAAAATTCATTTTTTTCATCTCAAAATTCATTTTTCAGCGACACGTGTCGGCGCATTGCCACCGTGCGCCAATGCGCCACGTGGTAGCGTGAGGGGCGTTGGTGCACAGTGACCGTGTGCCAACGCCACGTGTCGGCACGGCAGTCGTTGGCGCACGGTCAAACGGTGACCGTGCGCCAACGGTGCCATTTTTGCAAATACGATTTTTGCGTGGTTAAATTTGCAAATACGGGATGCAAACGTGCTAGATTAGCCAAACACTCATCGTTACTCAACCAAGATGAATATATACAAGTATACGACAGTGATGATATACACGTGGCGTTCATTGTTGGGATCAGATTTCTGAATCTGAACCTTCTGTGTATTTTTGTATCAGTCCTAGATCAGTAGCTGGTGTACACAGTGGATACAACGTTGATAACAAGATCGAATCACGATTCAGCATAAAAGTAATAACAAAGCACCGGCCTTAAGGCCAGTTGTTACAATAAAGGTCACGTGACCTCAAGTCTTACAGCAGCGGAAACATCAAATGATAACTCCGAGTGGTGGTCCATCACAAATTGCCCACCAGCATTCGACTGGGGAGCACAAACTAGTACTCTGGGTGTCCATCAAAGCCACAAGCGAAGTAGTCGCAGTCCTCCTCAGCGTCGTTGAAGGCTTCTGAGATTTAATTTGAGTGTAGCACGTGAGTACATAAAGTACTCCGTAAGTCTTGGAAAAAATGCATATATATAGCTTTAACAAATGAGGCTTATATGGTTCTTTTGCACTAAGCAATATTTTATATTTAAACATTTTACATAATGCACATTTGACAAACGTAGTTTCAATAAATTAATTAATTGATTCACCAGTGAAGGTTCTAGCTACCAGTCACTAGTATCGAGGCTCTAGCCGCCAAGGTTTAAAGAGTACGGCTCTAGCTGCCCAATTGACTCTAGTTGTCAGCACAACACAATCCAAAAGTTACAACTACTCTCGGATTTCCAAAATAATTCTTTGAAAACAAAACTAAAATCTACCATGTGAAAACACACCTTACCCGCCCTTGACTATGGGCTCGGCTCTTCGAATAGTTTTACACTCAGCAGAGATTGTACAACTTGACCCACACGAGATAATCAACTTATAATGTTCGTTTGACACACTTCTGAAGGTGTGCGACTAAGTGATTATCACAAGGCTTTTACAATACTTTATCTTCACACACTACTACAGGAACCGACATCACAGACGGTTCGGAACCGTCATCACGCAGCGGTTTCGAACCGTCTATGTTTGTTGATGCGTGATAACGAGATATTATCACGCAGCGGTACAAAACCGTCGTGATACGAAATATCCTGCAGCGGTTTTATTAAAAACCGTGCAGCGAAGTCAACTATCGCAGAGCGGTTTCAGCGACAACCGCTCGTGATTCGAGAATATCACGAGCGGTTCTAAATAAAACCGTGCGTGATTTGTGACTATCACGAGCGGCTTTTATATAGAACCGCTGCGTGATATTCTCTATCACGAGCGGTTTGCGATAAACCGCTGCGTGATACTTGCCTTCCTGAGCGGTTTTAACAAAAACCGCTGTGATAGCTCATACCCTGCCCACAATTTCTTTGTTTTCTGGCTAGCCTCGGGAATTGCTAGCCATGCCCTCTGAAAACAAGCATTCACGAAAATGATTCAAGCAATCACAAAAGCACATTTCACAATATGATTCAGCGGCCCATGACAACTCAAAGTGATCATTACTCAAAATAAATTACAAAAGATCGCATTTGTTCAAGTATTGTCGCTATAGTTACAACTAGATTACAATTGTTTTGCGTTGAGAGGTTTTAGTGGGGTGATGCTCGGGTTGGCGACGGAGTGAAACTCTCCGTTGTCGTTAATGATTTCGAGTTGATAAAGGCGCAGAGCTTCCTCGAATGTCCTTGATCTCTTCCGCAGCGAGTGAATCACATTGTAAATCAAGACACATCGCTACCAATTAAGAGTAAAGTGGTAAGCTACATATATTTAAATTTATAATTAGGAAATAATTATTTGAGATTGACAAACCTCGGGATCCTTCTTCTTAGTCAGAAGGATTAGCGCATATGATAGCGACGTAGATTGCACATAACTCATCATCTTTTTCTTTGGCGGCCTTTGCAAAAATAGAATTACATATATAGGTATAGTCACCGAGGCGCGTTATTATGAAGTATGATATAGTATTATTGTGTTGTAGCACGTCTTTGGAAAATCCATCCTGTGTGTTAGTTAGGCGCTCTTTCCATCGTATATTCCTTTGTTGGCAACATAATTGATGAGCGACCTACATGATTCAAAAAGTTATCCTCGGCCATTTCAAGCGAATGAAGACTACAATAGAGTTATGTAAGGAGGAAATGAGCATACCTCTCGAGTATTCCTCTTAGAGTCTTTGAAGTCGTGCTTGTTGCGGTTTAGGGAATCAAGGTATATCACATGGTTCCTCTTGGGTATAATAACTAAAAGGATCAATGGTATCTACTCATGTATGTCGCTATAGTCATTAAACCTAAGTTAGTCTTTGCGTATAATGTACAAATGAAATTTGTATAGCAAGTAGTGACACTTACCCCGGGTTGTAGGGCACCACTATGTACTTCATGTTCCTCTGTAGAAGCAATGACCTCGTTATGTATTTCTCGGCGAAGGGCGAGTCTTGTAGGATGGTTTGCAGCGATACCACGTGTGGGTCGAGAAACCCACCGGTTCTTTCCATTCCGGACATTTTGCGGCATGTATCTATACATAAGCAATGAGTTGTGATATTTATCGGTATTAGATGAATGTAGAACTTGATTATGCGCGCACTTACGATGTCCAACATCGTAGAAGCGAGGCGTCGAGGCCAGCGAGGTTGAATAGTTCAAATAAATCATTGAAGCCCACGACGAAGTACCTCGTCCGTTGAAGAAATGCTTGTCCTCGTGTCGGCGGTGATTCGATGTCGGACCCCTTCTTTTGGGTCTTGTCCAAGTACCGAGCATGCAAAGCGACAAGCATGTCGGCGTGCATTATCTGGCCGGAACACAGCGGTTTTCGATGATGTATTTCCGGGTATCGCGGACTTCCTGGTATCGCGGACTTCCGGACTTCTCGGACTTCCGGACTTGGGAGGCGCCTTAACGTTCGTTGATTTGATTTGGCCTTAGCGATTGGCATCGTCTTTTTGTGAGACGACTTCGGGAACCGATCGTCGCACGCTTTTTTCTTTGTTCCTTGGCGTCTTCTCCACGGGAATTGAAGAGGTGGCCTTTTGAGGCGAAACATGAGGTGGAGTCATCGAGGTCCCGTTGGAGAGGAATGGTCGTGTCGGATCGCGGCATTCTTTGGTTCGAGGCGATGTTCTTCTTGGGCCTTTGGATAAAAGAGAGGACGGCATCCCTAGTGTTGTGATCTCTTCGTTCGGGCAAATGTCGGTAGGATGGCTCGGAAATTGACATGTACCATATCCACTGGACCTTGGCGTAACCGTGCACCACCGGGCACCGTCTTTGCCTTGCCCTTCCTCGTATGGATACACCATCCCTGCGCGCCTCAATACAAAGGGACCCATCCATCCTCACTTGGAGCTTCTGGCGTCGGCTCCTACAAAGCGATCACGCAATTAGCTAAGGCGTCGTTAGGGTCTATCTTTGGTGCATTCCATAGATGTCGTTACCTTGATGTAGTCTATCGGTGTCGGACGTCGTCATGTTCACAATTATCTTGTGACGCGACGCTTCTCCGACGTCGAGGAGGACTCTTCAAATTAGCGGGGCGACTTGCGGCACCGCTCATGAGTATATCCATTTGACTCATAATCTTGCCATCTCTACTTGAAATTGGTTAGTAATCATCTGTACCAAGCGGTTGTCGTGCTCGCCTTGGATCTCTTCCTAGTCCTATCGTGTAGTAGTCGTCCGAATCCATGAATCCAAGGTACGTTAACCCCAAGGCCTCGCGTGCGACCGGGTGCTCCTTGTTTCCCAAGGCCGTAGATAGTATATCCTTCTCCTCATGCGCACGGAAGGAGCCTTGGGAAGCTTGGGCGATCAAGTCCGCGCCGCAAGAGGTCATCACGTTATTATAGACACTATGAAGTTATGGACTTATTAACAACTTAGTAGTTCGATATACTTACCACACGTTGGGACACTTCTTGGTCTGCCGGGTTTGTGAAGGAGATGCTGCCCGGAGACGAGACTTGTGCCCTCGCTTTTAACCAACTTAGGGAACAGCTGGTCCGTGACATCGAGAAGCGGGTTCTCCTTCTCCGCCGCCATTCCTCGTATTTACCCGCGTACCCGGCGGTGCAGTCTGTGCGGTGAGTGTTTCGTGTCTGGAGAGCTTTGTGCGCGCACTTTGCTCCTTAAATTCGCCGATGTTTTCATAGCCACAAAGGTGTCCCATGCTTCCCGCGTCAGAATCTATCTTTGCTTGAAGGCGTCGACCCGTGTGCACGTGCCGTGACAAGAATGCTCTTGAAGGTCCTCCACGATTTACCCATCGTGAGCATCGCCGTCCGTCGCCGCGCGCCACATGTGCTTACGGAATAGTGAACTTCTCTGAAAGTTACATCCCCACAAGCGCCTTCGCTTCTTCGTCGAGTCCTTCCACCTTGGTGTGGTGATGAGGACCCGTTCCTTCAAGTATCCATGAGATGGTCCTGAATCTGCTTGTGATCTCTTGGGACTCGAGAGGGACCCCAAAGTCACTAACCTCCGTGATGACCACCACCGTAGGCATTTTCGATTGTCCTCTGCCATCTCGCTTCCATGTCATTATCGCCGACGGTGACGGCGGCCTCGTCGGCGCCTCTTCCATCTGCGCGGGTTCGGTGTTGGCGGCCTCGTCGGCGCCCTCTTCCATCTGCGGCGTCGGTGGCCAATGGCGAAGACGATGCCTCTGCCATCTCGCTTACTTGCTCTCGGGAAGAAGTCAGAGGTTGACTATAGAGATCAAGATGGCAAATGAAGAGTTGAATGAGCTCATCTGAGACTACTAACATTCCTAACACTCCTTAATCCACGAGCTTCTATTCTAACACTCCTAACACTCCTTAATCCACCAGCTTCTCTTGTGATCTTTGTATAGATAGAAACTAGTGATACAAATCTTTTGCCCGAGCCTACTTCTCTAAGGAAATGCGATTGATGATATTATGTGCTCTCAGAAGGAGAGTAGCTAAAGAACAAGTCTTTGCCATCTCAATCCTATTGTATATACTCTTCATGAAATGAATATGATAATATAAATTCAAACTATGAGCTCTAAACAAAACTTTGTTAGCTGTCAAATGATCTCAATCATTAGCAACATATTAAACTTCCAACAAGCAGAGGTTGACTACAGAGATCAAGATGGCAAATGAAAAGTTGAATGAGCTCATACATACTACTAGAAGAATCACAAACTAGTCAATACAACTGATCAATTTGCAATAGAACTATGAAATTTGAACCGAAGTAACCAATTAACAAGACAACATATTGACAAGAGCAAGTAATACAATAGAGCTCAAGTATGAACTAACTATCACATTCAATCTCAAAGATAAGGCGGAGTTCATCACGAGCATGTCAACAAAGCCCACTTGATTAATTTGCAACTAGCATCGCAATATATATATATATATATATATATATATATATATATATATATATATGCAAAGATCAACCGAATCGCCACAGAGGAGCAATACTCACAGAGAGGATGCCGCACAAGAACTGGGGAGGCCGGTGCAGGGAGGAGGCCGATCTTGGGAGGAGGGAGCTGGGAGGAGGTCGACACGGGAGGAGGACGGCGGCGGGAGAAGGCGGGCAGAGGGAGGAGGCCGACACGGGAGGAGGAGGAGCGTCGAGGTCGGGGCGCCAATGTCGGGCGGCGGCACCGAGGTCGGCGGCGTCGCCGGGCTTACTGGGAGGTGAACGGGCGCCGAGGTCGGGGCGGCGGCACCGAGGTCGGCGCCGAGGTCGGTGGGCGGCGCAGAGGTCGGGGCACCAATGTCGGGGCGGCGCACCGAGGTCGTGGTCGGCGGTGAAGGCGAGCCCTAAACCCTAGAGGAGGCGAACGAGCGGCGAGAGCGTAAGGGGTCTTGAGAGGAAGTGAGAAGTGAGAGGAAAACCCTAGCGTTTCCGCCTTATAAAAGTATATCACAGACGGTTCAAAATGAGAACCGCTCAGTGATATATTTCCTGACGGTTGTATAATAAAACCGCTCATGATAGCCTACAACCCGAGGCCAATTTATGATATCCCGACAAAACATCTTGAACTCGGTGAGACATAAATATCCCGAGAAAACATAGTGAACTTCTTTGAGACAAGTATGATGACAATTATGACAAGTCCATATGAATTCTAACACAGTGACAAGTATGATGACAAGTTCATAACACATTTGACTTCAAAATTTTATATCTAATTCAACTCAACTCCAAATCAAGTGAAACCAATTTTGATACTCCACATTACAATGTCGTCCACACATTGACATTAATATCAAATATGACAAGTCCATAACAAGTTCATAACACATTTGACTTCAAAATTTCATATCTAATTCAACTCAACTCGAAATCAAGTATGATGACAATTTTGATACTCCACATTACAATGTCGTCCACATTGACATCAATATCAAATATGACAAGTCCATAACACATCAACACATGACAATTTCACGTTGACATCAAAATATATGAGAGATTACAAGTCCATAACACATGATGTTATGGAATAAATTAATTACATTGGAGTAAATTCTTAATTAAGATATAGGCCTTCATGATGATCGACGCATATAGCTAGCTTCCTCACTTTGTGTTCTTCCTCGAGCCTAATGCCGCTTTCGAAAGGAGGCAACTCGTCAAATTGATTGTATTCTTCCTCGTCCACTACATTCTCAACTCCGACAATCCTCCTTTTTCCATGAAGAACTACGTGGCGCTTCTTATTTGCGAATCGGTTACATAGAAGACTTGAACAACTTGGTTGCCAAGATGCGAATGGTTCGTCTTTATATCCGACACGTTCGAGGTCCACGGTAGTGACACCGTGCTTGTCGACCTTCACTGTCTTGAGATGGACTCAACGGCACCAAATAGAGGGATCTTGAAAAGCACGTGGTCGAGCTCCCATATCTCGTCTATTTGCCCATAGTAGGAGCTCCTCATCCCATCGGTCTTGAATGCATCTATCACGGACACCGCTATTCGGGGTATGCTCTTCCTATCTGAAATGCCGTATAAAATGTGTACCCATTGATGTCGATCCTTGCCATGTGACAATTGTAAATTGTGGCCCTCGTGCCAACCATAGCGGTAGATCATCACTTGATGACCCCCGATGATTCGCACCTTTAACCATTCGTTGAACCGCGGTTGTGCTCTCTCGTGATCCAAACCTCCGACCGTCTCGGATTACATTGGCGCACCATGTCTTTGTGCTCGCCGATATCACGGGACACTTGGGTCATGTGTTGCAAGACCATGAAATGGGCTTGGCGTATGTATCGGATCGGGAGTTATTGATTTCCTTCCGATGGTCCCGATACCATCGATCTCCCCTCATGGCGAGATAGAGGCACACCTATCGGTTCCACGAGCCATGTAGTCGACGCAGAACTCAATGACCTCTTCGGTTGCATAACCTTCGATGATCTTGCCCTCGGTCGAGATCGATTCCGTCACGTAGGACTTGAGAATTCCCATGTACCTCTCGAGCGGGTACATATGGCGTAAGAACACAGGGCAAGATATCTTTATCTCTCTCACAAGGTGAACAATGAGATGGACCATGATATCGAAAAATGGCGGAGGGAAATACATCTCAAGATGACATAGAGTGGTCACCACCTCGGCCTCTGAGCATCTAGTCCTTGGGGATCAATGATCTTCGAGCAATTGAGTTGAAAAAATAACACGACCTCAAGATTGCCACTCGGACCTTGTTCGGCAAGATACTTCTAATTACAACAGAAGCATTTGTGTCATCGGCACATGACAATCATGAGACTTCATACCAATTAATTTCAAATCTTGCATAGAAACAAGGTTCTTAATGTTAGCGGAGTAACGGATGGGACTTTCACTCCATACAAGCTCATACGATTCATTTCTCTCGGCCTTGGATAGAGTGTAGCAAAATTTGGGGAAGGTACGTTAAATCTGTATCGGTCTCTACCAAGTGCTAACTCAATCCTTATGTTCATATCAACCAAGTCACGCCGTGCGTTAACACCATCCTTTGTTTTGCCACTAATGTTCACAAAGAGACCAATCAAGCTATCACATACATTCTTCTCTCGTGCATGACATCGATGCGAAGGCGAACTTCTAAGTGCTCCCAATAAGGCAAGTCCCAAAAATTGACCGCTTCTTCGGATGTTCTTCTCACGGGTTCTTAATTTACGTCCCTTCCCAAGCACAACATCGATATCCTTAACCATATCATAGACCTATTTCCTCTAAAAGCCCTTGGAGCTGAATCGTTCTCCTTATTTCCGTCGAATTGTTTTTTCATCTTGCGGTATGGGTGACTCACAGAAGGAACCTACGGTGGCGATATACACGATTTCTGCGAGTTGTTGACCATACACTCTCAGTAGCATCTAGCGGTCTTGCGACAGGCTTTGGCTCCTTTTGTCTTGAAGCTTGACGAGTTACCAAGGGCGGAAAATCATTGATGGTGCGAGAACAACATGGCGCGTAAAGTGAAGTTCTCTCGTTTATACGCATCCCATACCATACCCTTCGTTCCACAGTGTCACAAGATCTTCCAAAGAATGGTGCTAGGTACACATCAATATCATTCCTAGGTTGCTTCGCCCTTGGATAAGTAGTGACATCAAAATGTACTTCCGCTTCATACACGACCAAGGAGGAAGGTTGTACATACATAGATTCACGGGCGGTGCTATGTCGGCCGCTCATGTTACCGAAAGGATTCATTCCATCTGTACTCAACCCTAACCTTATGTTCCTCGGTTCCGCACCAACTCTTGAAGCTCGATCGAAGTTTCTCCACCGGCGTAATCGGCAGGTGTCTTAGCTTTCCATCTCTCTTACGCTCCTCCGAAAGTGCCAGCGCAGCAATCTTGCGTCCTTTGCGTTCGCAAATAAACGCTTCAAACGTGGGATCACAGCGAGATACCACAACATCTTAGCAGAGGTCCTTGCTTCACCTTAGCGATATTCGACGCTTGTATTGGGATGCTTTGCACACAGGACATACATGCATGTCGCATACTTTTTACTAGTAGAGGATACAATCATTCGGACATGCATGTATTCTTTCTACTTCCATTCCCAATGGACAAATAACCTTCTTTGCTTGATAGGTTGTCTTTGGGCAACACGTTTCCCTCCGGAAGGATGTCCGCTAGGAGACCTAACAACGCCGTGAAACTCTTATCGGACCAACCATTGCTTGCCTTCAATTTCAGAGAGTTCAAGCACGGTTGACAACCTTGTATATTCGGCTTGCAACCAGGGAACAAAGGTCTCACCGAGTCCTCCCTTAAGCCCTCGAATTTACAAAACTCTCTCATCAGTAGTTCTCTTACGCATCGCAGAGCATCCGATCCAGATTGTCATCGTGTGACATATCCTCATCAAAAGCAAGATATCCACATCCGCGATCGTTGACTTCCTCGGCGGTGCCGTCATTACTAACTTCATGTGTAATAATCTGCTCTTCACCGTGGTCGGTCCAACATGTATACCCTTTTGTGAAACCCTTGAATCAAGTGCGCTTCTATTTGCGCCGTTGTTAAACATCTTCAAATTACATAATCAATGCATGGACAAGACATAAAATTTATCTCCTTCTTCAACATATCACCTTTCGTGGCTCTTCTAAAAGCAACCACGCCATTAATGTACTCTTGACTCACACGGTTCTGCTTGTACATCCAGCCGATCCATCTACACTACGCATGTAACAAATTAGTGTCAAAATTGATTAGCGATTAATTTATAGCAAATATAAAGGGTTATAGATCGTTACCCTCGGAGGTCACGAAGAAAATCGATTCCTCTCCTTTCCTTCTCCTCTCTAAGGTGGCGCAATGGGGAGGAGGTGGCGGGTGTTGGAGGCGCTTAGGGCAAGGGTCCAACCTTCTCCTCTCTAAGTGGCGCAACGGATAATTATTGATTATTTGCATGATTGTTGATTAGATACGAGACAAAATACAAGAGGAAGATCCTAATTAATAACTAGCAAGTTGGTCCGCGCGATTGCGCGGGTATCCGTTTTCATATAATTGAAACAATAAACCACTGTGATGACGTTTCTTCATAGATATAAATGGAGGAAATATAAAATACATCATTGCACATGTGACTTATTTTGGTGTGTCATAAATTCTTCTTTTTAATCTGTTCTAGAAAACTACTCATGAAATTAGTTACGATTAAGACTTTCACTTCTTTGCACGTACTTACTCGTTTTGTCTCATCGTTGCACAAAGGAATTACACCGATTAATTAAAGGCTACATGTTTTGCTTTTCATTTTCTACAAATAGGGTCCATCAAATTAAGAGCTAGATGTACGTGCGTTTTGCCTTTTCCCATCAAGTAGTATTAATTGAAACCTAAACCCTATGCTTCCGATTAAGGAATACAACAAAAAAACAAAACATTAGCGTCTATGTACAGAGTAGCAAAGTCGGAAATTCACTAATCAATAGAGTGGAAAAAGGATAATCAAGATTACTTCATCTGCTTAATTAGGGAGAAATCGCAGTTGGAGGAGCTAGGGAGGAAGTGGCCCGCACTGGGGAGGAGAAGCTAGCTACCAGATCTAAGTGGAGCCCAAAGAACAGAGGGCAGTTGATTATATTTATCCAAACCACGCCAGGCAGAGGAGTGGCAGAGGCACTGCAAAAGGCGGCGATGGGACCTGGCGGTCTGGCGAGAGGGATGTGTCGCGCTCAATTTATACGTTAGATGGGCATATCACGAGCGGTTCTTAATAAAAATCGCTCAGGATAGATGACTATCACGAGCGGTTTGTAAATAGAATCGTATGTGATATTACCTGACGGTTCTATTCACAAACCGCTCGTGATAATCACCAAATCACAAACGGTTTGTAAATAGAACCGCTCAGGATATTACACGACGGTTATTAAATAGAACCGCTCGTGATTGGGTGATTATCACGCACGGTTTGTGAATAGAACCGCTCAGGTAATATCACGCATTTTCTATTTACAAACCGCTCTGTGATAGATGACTATCACTGCACGGTTCTAAAAAATACCGCTCGTGATATTCTTCCCGCGCCACCCGCAGGTGCGGCAATGGCCAACACAGACGGTTCCAAAGGAACCGTCTGTGATGGGGCGTCTACTATAGCCTGTTTTGTAGTAGTGACATTAACCCGCTAGATGAGCTTAACCCCAAGTCATGGATGTCATTTACCATCGACCCGGAGCTTACTGTTGTGGGGGATTACCAACGCTCGGCGCAAGGCCCGACAGATATGATGTCAATTACCATCGTCTGCACTATCGAGATAACTCCTACCATTTACAGCATGCGGGCTAAACATCTGGAGTTAGTAAATTATTCAGTTAGGTCCTTCCCATTTAGGACATGTGGTTATGCGGTATTGCTCAGTTTGAATAGACACAAGCGTCGATCCTTCATATGACCTAGGGGAAACATAATACATTACAAGTTCTCGTGCTCTAGCTGCACCCACCTGAGCTTACCATCCGCCTAAGTCTAAACAAATTTTCACCATTTTATTTTATTTTATAAATCAACAGCAATACCTATTGCCATACATTTCTCAAAATGATTTGCATAAAAGGTAATAATAATTTCCTCCCAATGGGTGATCATGATCGACAACGCATGTCTAACCAATTCTACCATATTAACTAATCCAACAATAATGTAATCAATATCTTGGATTTTCTATACTAGGGTGACAAAGGTTCGAGGATATCAACATCAAATGAAGACATTAACAAAGTTAGGATCAACTAACATCCTAGGATTTGAACTTATCATTTTATGTAAATAGCAATGCATATTAATTTTAAAATTTAAAACATGATTTCAAAAACAGAGGTACAATATGATCAAAGGAGACTTGCCTTCGTCAAATTTGGAGGTTAACGCATCCTGTTGGTCCAAAGTGCCTTTGGTGGCGTCAGACTCTACATGCGCGAATCGAGACAAAATAAATAATAAAAAAACAAATAAATTATAAAATTAGTACCATCAGAGGGATTATGAACTTAGGAGAAAGAATCAATTGATTCGGAGTCCGTATAAAAGAGAACGACCATCCGGAAGTTTATCGGAAGTGGAAATTCCTAGAAATTGAGAAGGAGGGAATATTCCTTTTCGGAATTAAAGGATAATACAAAAGAGCTGACAAGTGGGGCCCTTTTGATATTGAGAGAGAGAAAGAACTAGAGATAGAGAGTATGACAGGTGGGGTCCATCGGTTATTGAGAGGGAGAGAGAAACAAAGGAAGGGAAAACAGGGGAAGTGAGGTGGCGCTCAGGCGCACGGTTGTCGGCGACTGGAGATGGGCAAAATAGAACCCTAGCAGGGTTCCCGACCCTCAGGTGGCAGCGGCGCGGCCGGAGCAGCACCAATGCGGCGTCCCAAGGGAGGTGGCATGCACATGGGCACGACGTGGCCATAGGGAACACGATGGGTGGGTCGGATGACTGAAGGGGCGGCCGAGACGGCGTGGCACCTGCGCAGGCAGTGATTTAGATGGTGGAGGCGGTGGGAGAGCTCCTCGGTGGTGAATCAGCCGAAATAAGATGAGGAATGGATAGAAGGAGGCCAGGAACATGTGATGACGCGGTCCACTCGGCTCGAAACTCACTAGAGAAGGAGATTACGCGACAGGGGTGTTTCGGCTCGGAGGAAGAAAGCAATGAAATCCGACAATGAACTGCAAGCAAATGTGAAATTGATTGAGGGAAAATGATCATGGAGTTCAGGAGCTCGGGAAAATGATGTGACGCGGTTGGGGATCCAAAAATCTCATTGGAGCGACGGGAGCACGAAGCGAGGTGGCGGCCAACGCTCTGGAACACTACGAATTCGACGACGACAGAGCTTCGGTGGATATGGGGTTTAGAGGGGGTGCGAAGGGCGTGAACGGACACGACCACAACGAGAATTGTGAAAAGGTTTCGGCAAGATTGAGAACAATCGGTATTGGCATGAATGCTTGCAATAAAGAGGGGAATTGAAGGCGCACGGTGATGGCTGGAATTGATGGCGCAGGCTGCACGAAGGCACGACACGAATCACAAGACGCACAAAGCAAGCAGTATGAGCTAGGTGTGGGTGTGTGGCTTGGTGCTCGGCTTGACAGGAGCAGGGGCAAAGCAAGGAAACAGAGATGAAAAAGAAAGGAAATAAAGAAAGAAGAAAGAAGAAAAAAGAAAAAAAGGAAAAACAAAGAAGAAAGAAGAAAAAGGAAAAAAAAGAAAGTGGGCTGGAGAAATGGGCTTCGGCCCAGGAGAGAATTCGTGGAAAAATTCAAATTATGAATTTTGAGTTTGGATTTGGAGACGAGATTTGAATTGAGACGATGGAAATTTCATTTGAAGTTGAATTGGGATTTAGGATTTGAATTTGAGATTTGAAATTTGGATTGTTTTAGTAAGAATTCCAATTAAAAGCCAAATCTTTGAATTAATTAATTTGAATTAAATTTTTTATAAAGGCAAAATTCGGGATGTTACAAACCTACCCCCTAGAAGGAATTAATCTCGACCCCAAGATTCAGACGATCAGGGAAAAGATCGGGGTACACAGACTTTGCTCACTCTACCCAGTAGCTTTCTCTTACGAGTTAGACAAAATTGAAACGGAAGCTGAACAATGACACAACACACGTCACTCGTACCCCGGCCTGTCCTCGATCACAGATACTATACAATGTGTACCGCGCACAAGAGTTGGGAAGATTTAAGCTATTCGATGGGAAAGGATCGTGATACAGTTGTATGCTAGACGTGTTGAAAGTACTTTAAACAAAGGAATCAGGCTATATACAGGCAAATACATGTGTCGTCACTGCACATATGTATGTTAAAGAGTATACTACATCGTAGGATCTCAAACTTATATCAAACGGTCTTGACGAGGATCTAATAACCCTCAATTAATGAAACAATTTATCTATAATATTTATTATGGATAATGATATCATTAACAACCATCAAAGATACTCCTTGTTGTTAGAGTCTACAACGACAATGGAATATTACGACCACTTTATGGTCGTAAAATCTATGCCGACAACCTTATGGTCGTAAGATCTGCTACGACCATCTTATGGTCGTAAAATCTATCCTGACCACCTTATGGTCATAAGATCTTCTACGACCATCCACTACTACGTAAATGCTATCTATCGACGCCGATCACGAGCGGTTCATCGAAACCGCTCAGATAAACACAATCTCGAGCGGTTTTGTTTACCCACCGCCTGTGTTATTCTCCGCTAAAAACCGCTCAGGAAGATGTCATATCACGACGGTTCATATTTGGAACCGCTTGTGATACTTCACGAGCGGTTCCAAACATGAACCGCTCTGTGATATTACCCAATATCACTGAGCGGTTTTTGGTTAGAACCGTCTGTGATACTTCACGATGGTTCCAATATGAACCGTCGTGATATTACCCAATATCACATACGGTTTTATTAAAACCGTCCGTGATAATTAACTCATCACGACGTATATATAGCTCGCCTCCCCGCCAATGATATAGTCTTCTTGATCTCCATCTCGGGCGCTACGCCGCCGTTCAGTGCCGGTTTGAGTACATCGCCTCACCTCACCGAGCCACCGGTCCATTTCAGCTATATATTGTCGCCGAGGAGCTTGCCGCCGCCCTCTCGCTCACCGATCGGCCCACCAGCGCCTTGGACCTTCCCGACTTTCATTGACACCTTCCTCGTGATCGAGGTGAGATATCAAGTATAAGCATCCTTTAATTTGAGTAGTTTCAGCGTTCGCCAAATCGCTAGTTTCAGCGCCCATGGGACATCACTGTCGGTTCGCCTCGGCGAGACCTTAGGGCCGAGAGCCACGACTATATAGCAATGCGATGTCACCCCTAAGCCCAGCTTTGAGCTTCAAATTAATCCTCTTGTTTTTAATCATTTAGTTAACAAACTAACGAGTCTATGACATGTGGGATCGCCATAGATTTTATAAATAAAATCATGAAATAAAAATGAGTCACCGACAAGTAGGGCCCACATGTAAGTTAATAAAATCCGGAAAAATGTAAAAATGAAAAAATCGTAATTAAGCCTCGTAAAATACGCTTTGAAAGTCATCACCCTTTTATTTATTTTCGTGGTTTTCAATACGAACCGTGTGATGGACCGAAGTTTGGATGTACACCGAGAACCGTGTGAGTGAATAGTACATTAATGGCGGTCTCTTTTACAAGAGCCGCCGAGGAGGATATGTTGAATAAAGGCGGAATATATGTCTTGTCCATGCATTGATTGCGAGAATCAAGATGTTTAACAACCGAGCGCAAATCGAAGCACACTTGATTCAAGGGGTTTCAAAAGGGTTATACATGTTGGACCGATCCACGGTGAAAAGCATATTATACAGAAGTCAACGATATGCATATTATACAGAAGTCAACCATATACCGAATGATGTCGATTGTGGTTCCGATTCGGATAGTCTACGATGACAATCTAGATCGAGATGCTTCATGATGCGAAGGAAACCGTGATGAGAGGGAGTATGTTCAATTCGAGGCGTGATGGAGGACTTAGAGAAATCTTTGTTCTGGGCTGCAAGTCGGAATACACAAGGTTGTCATCCGTGCTTAAACTGCTGAAATTGAAGGCAAGCAACGGTTGGTCCGACAAGAGTTTCACGCGAGTTTGTTAGGTCTCTTAGCGGACATGCTTCCTGAGGGAAACGAGTTGCCCAAAACCACCTACAAAGCCAAAAAGGTTCTTTATCCATTGGGAATGGAAGTAGAAAGAATACATGCATGTCCGAACGACTGTATCCTCTACCGTAACGAGTATACAAACATGCATGTATGTCCGTGCAACGATCCCGATACAAGCGTAAAGCAATCGGATGACGACGAGGAATCGAGGTGAAGAAAGGACCTCTGCTAAGGTGGCGTGGTATCTTCTGTAATTCCTCGTTTGAAGCGGTTTTTATGAACCCAAAGAATGCAAAAATCTTTGTATTGGCACTCGAGAGGAGCGTAAGAATGACGGAAAGTTAAGACACCTGCCGATTCCGCCCGGTGGAGAAACATCGATAGGAGGTTTGCGGACTTGGTCGGAACCGAGGAATATAAGGTTTGGATTGAGTACAGATGGAATGAATCCTTTCGGTAACATGAGCAGCTGACATAGCACTTGGCCCATGACGCTCTGTATCTACAACCTTCCTCCTTGCTTGTGTATGAAGCGGAAGTATATTTTGTTGTCGATACTTATCCAAGGGCCGAAGCAACTTGGGAATGATATTGATGTGTACCTAGCACCATTGATGGAAGATTTAAAAATCTTGTGGATTGAAGGGTGCAATTATGGGATGCGTACAAACGAGAGAACTTCACTTTACGTTCCTTGTTGTTCTCGCACCATAAATGATTATCCCGCCTTGCTAATCTGTTGGGCGAGTACAAAAGGGCCAAAGCACAGACTCATTGCTTAGATGATACCGAGAGTGTGTGGCTGAATCACTCGCAAAAACCGTGTACATGCGTCAACGTAGGTTCCTTCGAGGGCTCACCCATACCGCAGATGAAGAAATAATTGACGGAGAGAAGGAGGACAGTTCGGCTCCAAGGCATTTAAGCGGAAAAGAGGTCTATGATATGGTTAAGGATTTAGATGTTGTGCTTGGAAAGGGATGTAAATCGAGGACAAGTAAGAAGAACATGTGGAAGAAGAGATCAATATTTTGGGACTTACCTTATTAGAAGCACCTAGAAGTTCGCCACTGCATCGGCGTCATGCACGTGAGAAGAATGTATGTGACAACTTGATTGGTCTCTTCTTGAACATTCGTGACAAAACAAAGGATGGTGTCAACGCGGCTTGACTTGGTTGATATGGACATCGGACTGAGTTAGCACCAACAAGGACCGATAAAGGACGAACGTACCTTCCCCACGCTTGTTACACTCTGTCCAAGGCCGAGAGAACCGAATCGCGGTGCTTGCATGGCGTGAAAGTTCCGTCCGGTTACTCCACCAACATGAAGAAACTTGTTTCGATAAAAGATTTGAAGTTAATTGGCATGAAGTCTCATGATTGTCATGTGTTGATGACACAAATGCTCCCTATTGCAATTAGAAGTATTTTGCCGATCAAGGTCCGAGAGACAATCATGAGGTCGTGTTATTTTTTAACACAATTGCTCGAGAAGGTCATCGATCCCGGGACTAGATACTCTGTGGGGCGAGGTGGTGACGACTCTATGTGATCTTGAGATGTATTTCCCTCCGTCGTTTTTCGATATCATGGTCCATCTCATTGTTCATATTGTGAGGAGATAAAGATGTGCGGGCCGTGTTCCTCGTAGCATGTACCCGTTCGAGAGGTTCATGGGAATTCTCAAGTCATATGTACGGAATCGATCTCGGCAGAGGGCAAGATCGTCGAAGGTTATGCAACCGAAGAGGTCATTGAGTTCTGCCGATTACATGGCTCAGTCGAACCGATGGGTGTGCCTCGATCTCGCCATGAGGGGAGGCTCGAGGGTATCGGGACCATCGGAGGAAAGCAATCACTCCAAATATGGATCGTATGCTCAAGCCCATTTCACGGTCTTGCAACACATGGTGAAGTGTCCCCATATATCGACCAAAGACAAGGATGTGCTTGACAATGTAATCCGGTGCGGCGGATGTTTGGATCACGAGACAACACAATGATTTGGTTCAACCAATGGTTGAAGGAGCGACTTGCTAGGAGCTCGTCAAGTGATATCTTGACATGGTTGGCAAAAGGGCCAACATTTACAGCTTGTAACATGGCGAGGATCGACATAAATGGGTACACATTCTATCTGCGCAGGATCGGGATATAAAAAGCACTAACGAACAGCGGTGTCCGTGATAGATGCATTCAAGACCGATGGGCCGAGGAGCTCTTACTATGGGCAAATAGAGGAGATATGGGAGCTCGACTCGTGCTTTTCAAGATCCCCTATTTCGTGCCGTTGGGTCCATCTCCCACGGTGAAGGTCGACAAGTGCGGCGTCACTACCGCGGACCTCGAGCGTGTCGGATACAAAGACGAACCATTCGTCTTGGCTAACCAAGTTGTTCAAGTCTTCTATGTTACCGACCCGGCAAATAAGAAGCGCCACGTAGTTCTTCATGGAAAAAGGAGGATTGTCGGAGTTGAGAATGTAGTGGACGAGGAAGAATACAATCAATTTGACGAGTTGCCTCCTTTCGGAAACGGCATAAGGGTCGAGGAAGAAGAACATGACGAAACTAGCTACATACGCGTCGATCATCATGAATGGCTAATTTTTAAAGATTAATTGAACAATGTGTGTATATATATGTATATGTACGTTCTGATGAATGGTTAATTTTAGTTCATTTGAGTTAATTAATTGATTTGTACTGTGAAATGGATGTGATTGTTTCTCAAATGAATGTGAATTGGATGTATATACATGTACTTTTGTCTTTTCTGCTTGTTTCAGAGGGCATGGCTAGCATTTCCTGAGGCTAGCCAATAAACAGATCGATCTAGATATTATACAAAATAATATCACAGACGGTTTGAACTACAAATCGTCTCACATGTATATCACAGACGGTTGTTTATTAACACCGCTCATGATACATCATATATCACGAGCGGTTCTAAGTGAGAACCGCTCATGATATCTTTATATCACAGACGGTTGTTTATTAAAACCGCTCAGGATACATCACATATCACGAGCGGTTCTAAGTTAGAACCGCTGCAGGATAGGTATCATGAGCGGTTCTAATTTAGAACCGTGCTGTGATGTCCATCCCTATTTACATTCGGACTCTAGCTAGGGTTTGCAGCGCCCCATATTCTCAAGCGATTAAGTTTCTCAACTCCTCTCGCTCCCTCCTCCCAGAGCCTGCCGCCACCGTCCTCGACGCTGCCTCCTCGAGCCCGGCGACTCCTCCCGATCCGTCGCGCCGCCTCCTCCTCTAGCCCGGCGCGCCTCCCCTGAGCCGCCGAGCCTCCTCCTACTGACCGTGGCGCCTCCCCGAGCCTACCGTGCCTCCCGCCCGAGCCCGCCGCCTCCTCCCCCCCGAGCCAGTCGCGCCCCCTTCGACGCCGCCCTCTTGCTCGATCTTGCTCCTGCTTGTCCTTCTCCTCGGCCCAAAGGTAACCAATGCCGAAGTTACCGATCGAATTTCACGCCTTTCCCTAACTATTTCTATCAATAATCTGTCATGGTCCTTCATGATAATTGTACTTGTTTTAGGAATTTGTATTTGTTCTAGTCGATTATTCATATGGTATTTGTTTTGATCTCGCTCTTTGGAATACATTGCAATGTGGTGTGGTGGGTTTGAGATGAATCTTTGTGTGATGATAATAGTCTTGTATCTTGAAATTGTTTTGATAATCGGGTTTGTACTTGAGCTCTAATTGGAATGCTTACTCTACATCGATAGCAATATCAAAATGTTAAATCTTAGCTTTATCTTGATTTCATTTGTTCACATGATGTTCTATTTCTTGTGAAGATGTCTTCCGCTCATTCTCGAGTCGTAGCCCATGTGTCCGATGATGCACCATCCTCTGGAACAATATCCAAACGCGTAGAAGAAGAGGAATATCGAAAAGGCCCACGGGCGATTTACCATCACGGAGGTCGATCACCGGACCCTATCAATCCTCGCCGAGCAGCGTCGCATTTCGGAGAATGGTCGGAATAGTTGCACGGAACGGGTCAAGATCACCTACGATTCGTGGAAGGTGGTGCGGACCATCGAAAACTCGCCAGGTTGGCGGAAATTCTCGCATCGTTCGAGATCCCTAGAACTCACGGACTCCGTCTTGACGACCGCGCGTTGTGTTGGACGAAAAGGCGACTAGAGGGGGTGAATAGGAGCTCAAAATCTTTTTCACTTGAATGGATTCAACTTGTAAATCACTTCAATAGCTATGAGAGCTATGAAGATCAATGATTAAACACGAGGAAGTCTTGTGTTGAATCCACTCCTAACCCCCAAAGCTCAAAGAAACAAAATCGAAGAAGTCTGAAAAATCGGAAATCGAACAACCGCAGTAAATGGGCTATCAGACTGATGTCTTGGTATGACCGTGAAACAAACGAATGATCGTCTGACAAAGTCTTGATATGACCGTAGGGCAAGCAATGCGGTCGTCTGGATTGTCTGGAAACGACCCGACGACGAAAACCAAAATTGGCACAACTTTTGATCCACTTGGCCAAACGCTACGAGATTTGAAACACACCTTCCCAAAGAGGTTAGGAACCTATTCCAAGCAAAGAATGACTAGATCCACGTCAAAGTTCCTACCTTTCTTGAATTGAACGAAGGAGGTTTCAAAACCGAGTTTCGAACCTAAACATGATCTAAACCTTGCTCGTGGGTGATGGATGATCAAGATGATCCTAGATGGGTTCCCACACGTCACAGCAAGTTAGATCACGGCAAGAAACCAAACAAAAACTCGCGGATCAAAGAAACACCTCAAATCATCAAATAGAGAGAAAGAAAGCAAATAGACTCATCTTGGAGAGAACTTTCTTTGGATTGATTTGATATGGTATTGATTTCTGACCACTCCATCAATGGAGGACAAAGACTCAATACATGAGCACGAAATCAAATCCAACTCTCTAGAACCCTAACCTCCACTAATCCTCTCCCTAAGCACAAAAGCAAAACTAGGGTTTACAATGCAATGAAAGGGTTAAGAGGTGCTGGCCAAACCCTCTCCTATTTATAGTGGAGGCTAAACCTTCTAGAAGATTGAACCTAATGGGCTCCGTTAAGGCCCAACACAAGCGGGTCACATACGCACGCAGCGTTTTAAAGCGTCGTCTTCATCTCTTGACCTAATCCGCTTCACCTTGCACCATCTTTGTGCCGTGAGTTGGCAAAAAGGTCACCAAGGCGGTTTGGTAAAATTACCAAAATACCCTTCTCGATCTTTTGCAAAGACCGAGTCCCATCTTCGTGAAGCACCTCCATGCTTCGCCGTGTAGGTTGATCCAAATGGCTCTCTTCATGTCGGCAAGTCTCTCCCATCCGCTCCCACCGAAACCACCATGGCACTTGCACCGACCCCCACGCCGCTGATCGAACCCGTCGCACCGAATCGCCTGTTTCGTCACCTTTATCCCTCTTGCGCCATGCTTGACTCCATTGACCTCACCCGCATCCCGATCGTTTCGGACCTCGGCTCTCCAAGCTTAGTCCCGATCATCTCGCTGCTGACCGTCATTGACCTCCAAGCAACCTGCACATCAATAGACAAAGAAATCGAATCCGGGAACAAGTTCTTCACAACTTGACCCACGTTAGTCAAAACATGCATCATGCAACACATATGCCATGAAACCCATGAACTTGACCTAACCCAAAAGCAATTCTCCAATAGAAATGACAATCAGCACAAAATCGGTATTACCGCCATGTTATGGCCGGTACTACCGCACTGCGGTAGTACCGCACCCATAACTGCGGTCGTACCGCTACCCAGAGAAACCAAAACTCAAATTACACTCGTTCTGGAAATATCAAACCGCCACCTAAAACTTGGAACGACCGGACTCCGGTCATACCGCCAAGTATCTTGCGGTCAAATGCAGTGATCTTGATCGTCTGCGCGTTACACGCCGGTATGACCGAAAATCCTAACACTTTGCAGAAAACGATGTTTCAACAAACCAAGAACGACATTGCCAATTGTAACATCATCCTAAGATCTCAGGCATATCCCCATGATATCCACACGTTGCTACAGGCGTGCAAAGCGTGGAAGAACTTCAAGAGCACGCTTGTCAAGAACTACGTGGAGAAGGATCTGGCCGTCCTTCCACAAGTATCTATTATTGGAAGAGTCTGGGCGAGTTTGTGGCGAAGAAGATGACAGATGAATTTAAGAGTGAAAGTCTGGCGCACGGCCCTCGAGCAAAAAACAAGCACCCTACGGACTCGGCACCGCTGGGTATGCGGGTAAAGCCCCGATATGGAGGGATCAGAACAAAGAAAAGCGGTTTGAATCTCTCCTGCTATTTCCCAAGATCAGCGATGTGCGCGCCCGACAGTGGTTATTTGCAAGGTTATGTATTCGGCCTACGGGGGAAGTGTACTTTCCAAACCCCGAAGACCAGGAAGTGTCCCAACGCCTGGTAAGATATCGAACTACCTAGTTTGTAATTACTCCATAACTTCATAGGAAGTGAAATGACATGTCGGGCTATATTGCGATATACGCCGAGTGCACAATCTTCCCAAGACTCATTCGAGCAGATAGGGAGAAAGATATACTCTCTGCGGCCCTAGGAAGCAGATGAGCATCCGAATCGCACGAGAGACGCGGGTGTTTTTGTTACATGGGAACAATGGTTCTAAGCGGACTCGGATCGTACCGGAGTAGGAAGAGAGCCAAAGCCGAGCACGATGCAAAGCTACGAGAGGATCTTCGTGCATCCTCGAGATGAGCTCACCAAAAAATCGGAGCGAAGGTCAGTGAAAAAGTCACACAGGAGGTCACTCAATCCTTTGAGGAAAGGATTCGTGCGTTCGAGCAAAAGCAGATAGAGACCTTTGAGGAAAGGATTAGGGGATTGCAAATGCCAAGTCGGTTGGAAGCCCTGCCCTACTATACCGCTAGCCACCCCCAAACATCCGAGTAGCTGCGCGTCCAACCCTAACCCTACCACAATAGGTGATGACAGATTTTCCGTCGATGACATCCAGGTAATAATTATTATCTTTGGAATGCTCAATCCATTGATAGGCTGTTGGAGTAGCTAATTTTGTACCGTTATGTGCGTGGGTGGCTCTGAAGTGCAAGCTCCAAGTGAGATATGTCTCTGTTGCCCTAGATCTTTGCTTGGGGCGGTGTATCCATCCTGTATCGAGCTTTGGTGCAGTGCAAATCTAGCGCCGGTTTCGCAAAAGTGAATGTGGGCGGTGTTTGTGCCAATTTGAGGCCGTCCCCACCAAAATTCCCCAAACGATGAGGTCATGACTCTAGAGCAAGCCGTTGGAACATTCATCCAATGGCCCAAGGAGGACATCTGCTGGAGCTACTGCTCCCGTGTCAACTTCACGGAATGTCTGCAACGGCATCAAGTCCACGGACTGGCCGCACCGGCTACCGCAGACCGACACGGCAAGGGCCCGCCGCATCACATGCATCTACACCTCGTGCTCGATCGTCTCTTGTGAAGTCGACCTATACAAAGCGAGGCAAAGAAGGGCAAGGGCAAATCGAAGGCGATCGAGTCCTCTCGATATCCCCTTCTTGCCGTTGGCGGAAATACAAGCTAAGCGAGCCGTTGCTCGAGAAGTTAAACAACTACCGTAGGAGAATGGATTGCACGGAATTGCATACATGGTACATGGAGCAGTCCAACAAGCGGTTGATCAACGGCGCTCGGGTGTCACCGTCAAGTTCAAGGAGGATCATTTTAACCACGTGTATCAAGGCGCTGTCTTCACGGTGACCTTCGACGACTTGTTACGTCTCTTCAACCTCGGCGAGCTCGGCGTCTCACTCATACGATCTTTGGATCTTGTAAGTGTGTACAATCACGGTCAATGTTAGTGTAATATCGATAAATGTTATATATAACTCCTAGCTTTTGTATAATAGATACATGATCGTGAAGCCGAAAGAAAGAAATCACCGGTAGGTTTCTCGACCCACACATTGTCTCCGAGCAAAGCATCATGGCGAATGCAACATTAAATCGAGAATTACGTTATAGATTTTTCATGGCTCACGCAACAAGGAATTCATACTTTTGCCCTACAACCGTAAGTAAGTAGTGTTGCACTCTGGCTATACTTGTTGATTTGTACTTTATAAGCAACACGAACTTAGGTTTAATGATCATCTTGACATACGTGTAGGTACCATTGGATTCTAATTGTAATTATACCAAAACGAAATCGTAATATACCTAGATTCCCTACAGAGGGCCACTCACAACTTCACAACTATCCGGAGTTTAATCATCAGGTAAACACATTTCCTCCATAGAAACTCTATTGTAGTCTTTCCTTCCTTTGCAATGGCTAAGGCTAACTTCTTGGAGTCACGTAGGGTGTTCGACGTGTTACATGCTAGAGGATGGAATATCAAGGGAAGAATATTTGGGACATGATAAAAATTCTCGGTACTTGCTAGCTAGTACACATTAATCCTATATAACACTTCGTAGCAATGCCTCTCGAACTAACCAATTCTATTTTTGCGATTGCCACCGGTGACACGTCGCATAGCGTCTGTGGATACTATGTTTGCCACAACATGCAACTACTCATCGGTTCCGCGATCACCAATGATCCTCAGGTTTGTCAATCTTTCAACAACTATTTCATATATACTTACCAATTTATATAAGCCAATTTAACCTTCATATCGACAAGTTGCGACCATCGCTGAAACTGCGTTGGAACAAAGCGAGCTCATAAAAATTCGATCACACCTTGCGCCATTCCTGAACAGACAGGTCATAAATCCAAATGGGAGTTTCCAGAGTGTAGCAGATTGAACTTGATTGGGATAGATTGAACATAATGGTACATGTGTGTAAATTAATGTACATTAATGGTTAATTTTAGTTAATTGATTTGTGAATTGGATGTGTTTGTTTCTGAAATGAATGCAATTTTGATGTGCTTCTGAAATGAATGAGAATTGGATGTGCTTGTTTCAAAGGGCATGGCTAGCATTTCCTGAGGCTAGCCAATAAACATAAATAGATTTAGCAATGCAAAGACTACCCGCAGACGAGTGCATAGGCGAAACGTCTATGATGATGACTACCACGAGCGATGCAGTAGATGAAACCATCCGTGATAGTCCACTATCACGAGCGGTTTCATCTGCACCGCCTGTGGTAGTCGATCATCACGCACGGTTTCATCTGCACCGCCTGTGGTAGTCGAATATCACGAGCGGTTTCATCTACGCATCGCCGTGCATGGTAGTCGACTATCACGCAGCGGTTTCATCTGAGCACCGCCCGTGGTAGTCGATTATCACGAGCGGTTTCATCTGAGCGCACCGCATGTTAGTCGACTATCACAGACGGTTGCATCTACAAACCTAATCATTTACAGACGGTTCAAAAACGCCATCACAGACCACAAAGCCTAATCATTTTTTTCACACAACCACATGAGTTAAACCACACAGGTGTTCCTTCCCAATTATTTTTATGAAAATCTACCTCTCGTGTGAAATCCCCGAGTATGTCCATGACCGCAGACGCAGCTATTCGAATAAATTGATTAACACTCTGCAGAGGTTGTACACTTTACCCACACGATATAACCAGTGTAGATAGCACCAACTATAACAAAACCTTTTCAAAACCTCATCTTAACAATTGACCCTCCCATTGTGAATAATGCCGGCACCAAACTCCCACACAGGTTGTTGGCCCATCGCACACCGTTGGACCTGGACATGACGAATTGCTCATAAATGTGATTCACCACAGAGATAGAATCACACCTCCACCCTAACACACAGTCTAACCTACATGTCTGAGTAATCAATGTCAAGACTCCATAAGTTACTAAGTTAGGCATGTTCCATATCAGACATGTGGTCGCACAGTTATGACTTAGTTCAACATCGCACCAAGTTAAGTCCTTGATTGACCAATGCAAGACTACCCAACTACTTTCAACTTCAATATTCTTGTTTTCCTAAACGCACACAGCTCTACCATTTCACAATTCTATCCACTTGCCTCGGTCTAAATCTTTTCCCACCCTGTTGGTTAAGTGCATCAAATGCCATCAACGAGTGACAACATACTACACATAGCTTTCCCCAAAGTATTCCATATTCACTTAGTCAAGTTTAGATTTGCAACTCAAAATGATATCAATAACCCGTTGCACGGCTAAGCATATTAATCATGTCTAACCAACCCACGTTGGTGCTATGATAATACCAACTAATAATTAACCAAGCTAGGGTGACAAAAGATCATGGTAACACAATGAGAAAGTTGGACATAATCAAATAGGTGTATAGCTAATCCCAAAGCATTTAAAAGTTAAATAATTGAAATAACATGGAATAGTTTGAATGAAACTGATTTTGGAAAACTATGTTCAACATGGTCAAAGGTACAAATTGCCTTAAAACAAGTCTTAGTACTAGTTTTGAACTTGATCAACTCATCCTTCCTCGAAAACTCCTGAAGTATCAATGTCTACTTGCAAATGAAAGCGAAAACCCAAATAAATACAAAAAGGAGCAACAAATGAACTCCAAAAATTAAATAAAAATCTCAAAAAGGTAGAGCTTGAATTTAGATGAATTTAGAGACTTGAATGAGCTCAATCGGAGTTCGTATGAGGAAGAACGAGCACTCGGAAGATTTAAATCTAGGAAAAAGATAAAGAAAACACTATTTCAAATTTTTTGGAATTTTATTTCTAAAGGAAATTATGAACTATTGCGTCAGCAATGAATTTCAAAATTAAAAGAAAAACCCGAAAATAGTAAATAGAGGCTGACAAATGGGACCAACCTCCTATGGATCGGGTCGATGGATTTTGGTCCACGGGTCTATGGGCTCACAGCTTCATGGAATAGGGTTATGACAAGTGGGGTTCACATGTCAGTGGCTGGGTCTACCATGGTCCAAGTCCACGTGGATTGGCTCTGATGCGGGTGCAGGTGAGTGCTGATGGGGTACTGACGCGGTGGACACGCAAGCATAGGGCTAAGGTGGCGCTGACATAGCAGACACATGGTGACACGTGGCTGACATGCAAGCTCAACGGCAGCGGCGGCTCACGAACCCAAGGTCATCGGCTATTGGGGCCACAGTGATGCAAGTAGAGGGTTTCGGCGGGTAGTTGAGGCGACGGCTAGCTCGGTGAGGTACACGCAGTGGCCGAAGGTGGACGGAGATGGATGACGGTGAGGTAGAAGCAGAGGCTAGGGTTCAGGCTTGTCGGTGATGGGTCTAGGGTGGTGCTCCAGTGAAGGCGAAGGCAAATCCAGAATGCGAGCGTCGAGATGATCCCAACGGTTGCGACGAACGGTGACGAGGTTCACCAGAATGGTGGCGGCGAAGACGAAGAGCTTCGACCGGCGTTGGAGAAGACGACGACAGTGAGGGCGCTAAGCGGCGATTCAGGCGAGGGTGGCTCAGGCAAAAAAGTGTGGCGCGGCTCGAGGGTGGGGAAAAGAGAGGTCCTTGAGGCTTTAAATGGACCAAAGTAGAAGAACAAACATGCATGGACATACCTTATTGTGATATGTCATGGTGTTCCTCCGTCGAGTGCTAATATAATAAAGAAACTCCATGGATGTGCCATTATGAGCTTTTAAACATACGACTGACATGGCATGATGAGTTTTTTTAGATCAAGAATAATTCTCATCAATATTTAACAGGGCTACAATCATATTGCAAGGCTTGCAACAAGAACTCAGGAGTATGGTTCAACCAGATACCTGTAGCCCTATGTGGAGTAGTTTGCTTGGCACAAAGATGTGCGGCTAAGTTTGCATTCCTCTTTACATGAACTAAATCAAATGAAGAGAGGAACTTGCAAATTCCAAATCATTTTCCAGATGGGATTAGCAGCAGACATAGAAGGTGATGGGGGTTCCTGTTTTTGTATCCTGCTCATCACAATACCGGTCTATCAATAAATGGTACGCCGACTTTACTGAGTAATTCCCATGCTTCTCTGCTGACCAAGCCCAAACATCTTCTTCTAGCCTTTCGAGCGGAACACACAAAATAGCTTGGAAATCAATAGGAACAAGATTAGCTTGGAGAGCATCCAAGTTCCAACTAATGTCGTCATCTGAGATTAGTTCAAACACTTTTGTTGCTGTCGCACTTGGTAATCTACACTGAGCCAATATTCATTTGTCTTCGCAAATATTAGTACTGGTACCATCCCTAATTCTTCGAATTACGACATGACGAGTTTGAGCACCAATAGTTTAGTTCACTCAATTCAGAAAGTGGTGTCTAAAAAAAACCAAAAAGCCCGATGCCTCAATTCGCCACAGAAGATCCGCAGGACAAGCCTAACGAAGTGGTCAAGTGCACTATGAATCAAGTTGCCTGGTGTCCGCGTACGGGTATCACATAAAGTCAGGTCGATTTCTTTTCTATCTGATTTTCTTAAAAAAAATATTCTTGCAGACGTGGCTTGCAAAGATTATCGTACAAGAGTACCGGAATACATTACATCCATGTAAATTTAGTGTATGAAAAAGTCGGCGTAAGCTAACTCGAGTGGTTATGCGATTAAATTTCAAAAATTCACAAACAAATCCACATATATAGTATATAGTTAATGTGCGTGGCCTTCAACCACGAGAGGTCGTTAGACTAGTTTTTTTCGTCTTCTTTTCCTCCGCGACATTAAGTCTTGAATTTGTTATAGTTTGTACCATCATTGTATATTAGCTATAACTTGGATATTATTTATCTGAAAAATTGATTTTGGTTCACGTGCATTGGGATAATTCATTATTAATTGTTGCTTGATCTTGAGTAGGATAATTAATCATGGAAAATGTTGTGATGTTTGGGGTTAAATTACCTGAACGTTGCAAAATAAATATGTGCTGGTTGAGACACACTAAAATTTCAGCTAGTTAGGATAGTGACGGCAAGAAATTACGCGACTGGCAAGGTTCTTATCACTAATACTACTGTGCTGCACCTTCTTTACTACTACCTTTACTGTAACTTATTTCGAATCTTTCTGGCAACTTCCATTGATTTTTTTTTCTGACACAAAGCATTTCGTAAACGTGTTATGATTTCGACAACGAGTGATCAGAGGATGCCTTTTGGCAGCTGAGGTCAAAACTTGTAAAATTTCTTCTTTGACGAAGGTGAACGGGCAGGATCTTCTACGTTCTTTTTGCCCGCGTTTACACTACTCACCGACGGCCAATCCTGTTCCAGAGGTGGTTGCGTATGGTACCATTGGCAGAATGTATATTAATTTTCGTTACGCATACACATGAACTCCATGGAAATACAAAGCTCGATTTTTTTTTGTGTGGCTGCCTTTTAATCCCAGGTTATTCCAGTAGTCAATTAGACAAATCCAACTTCCAGCGGTGACGATTGGATTTTACAATCAACGGTGGCAACCAACTATGAGGCGGACATATATGTTTCCAACGGTGGTATCCTACTATGCGTGTAGTTAAACTTTAAAAACTTTAGCTATCGACATCTTTTTAAACATTTAGGTTAGATACATAAAAATCATATGGGTAGATTCGTCTTAAAAATTACTTTTATAATATTATAATTTTATCGTATTTTATAAATATATTATAATAATAATTAGTGATCAAAATTGTATTTCGAGAACCGTGTCAACGTCCAAAACGTATTATTTTTGTAAACCATTGGGAATATATTAACCTCTTTATGGCGCCTAGAATCGCCGAGCAGCTAGCGCGGCCACGTCGCCTCGCTCGGCGAGCCATCTGATTCTGGTTAGCATTCACGATCGCGCGTGTTCAGCGCTTCCGCGTCGATTCCTTCGACGGCTTCCTTGCGCTGCCGTCCGATCGAGTGTGTGCGGCTCGCGGCATTCCAGTAACCGCCTCGCCTTGGCGTCGCGCACGGCGCATTCACTAGATCGTTCGGCGTCACGTGTCCCTGCGCATTTAATGTGCGTTCCATCCGCCGCGCTGTGCGTCGTGGGCCTTTGTGCGTGTGCGAGTGGTTCGGTTATGCGTGCGCGCTGTTTTGCCGTGTTCTTCGACAGCTATTCGGTTCGTGCTGGCATTTCTGATATCTACCAGGTGGGAGCCTTGCATTGATGAGTGTGTTGCGTAGTACAATAATGCCAACAGAGTGGATACACTCCACTTGTAATCGGTCATCTTTTAGAAGAAAGAGAGCGGGCATGGCTGGATTTCTACAATGTACTTTATGTGACCATTCCCATTGTCTATTTTGTTTTGCCAAAAACAACACATAGTTACGTTTCATTGGAAGGCTCCCTCTCAGCGCTCTCACATGTCCCGCCGGCTCAGGGCCTCCTCCACCCACGATCTGCTCCTCGAGCGCGACGACGTCGTGCATTCGGTCATACAGCTCTCACTTGTCTCCAAGGTCTGCTCGGAGCTCAAGGCCCACCTCGTCGTCGACAACCGCGTCCTCGCCAAGTTCGTCGTCAACCTTGGTCGTGCCTCTGTTTCCGTCGCCGACTTTGGTGCAAGCTCTAGACAAGGAGGAGGAGAGGACTGGGGATCCCGGGCTACCAGGTGTGCCGCGGGAGGGTCACCTTCACCCGGGTGGTGGATGTCGGCCGCCGGGTCCGTGTGCTTCGGTGTGGAGAACCGGGGTGGAGGCGTGGAGGACTGGGGCGGAGGAGGAGGAGTGGCGACGGTGGAGGGAGGACGGGGCATGGCGGCACGGTGGAGGGGGCGAGCGGCGCGATGGACGCCTGGACGGGGCGGGAGCCGGGAGAGGAAGGGGAAATGGGGAATTTAGGATAGCCGGATAGGAGACTGGGAGAGGAATTGGGGAATTCGTGTGGGGTTAGGGTTAAGGACCTTAGTGGGCTGGACTAGTGACATGGTCGAGTGGGTTGGGTTGGAGATTTCGCGTGGGGTTATGCCTGGCTCGTTTGACTCGTGAGCTGGCTCGAATTTTCACCGAATTGAAAGTTAGGCTCAACTCGGCTAAAAAATTCATGAGTCTCGTGCTTTTTATCCAGCCCTAGCATCGCGCACTAGCCTCCTAGTATATCATCATGCAGGCTAAAGTATAAATGCCACTAGCTAGCTGAGGTCTTTTCAAAGATGCTGGTATTGCTTTTTCTTTTAACATGGGTGCGCTTTCGTGCATATGACCCCTGGGCATATAAGCCTCGATATTTTCCTTTTGGTGGCCTCTATTGGGATTGCATCCTCTGACATTGTAATAGGAATATTACAGATGCACAGTGTTACGATATTCTCAAAATCTAAGATTTGAGTCACCGGATTGAAAAGCCTACAGTCGCTACATCATTCACAAAACAGTATCAACGCTACAGTGCTTTCTGCTGTATTGTTGCTACAGTGCCACAACTCGATCTCTCCGCTGTTTTACAATGTCACGGGACTGTTTGCGTCCCATTCGATGTCTCCAAGCTAGTGCCTAGCTACTTGTTCGATATATTATCCTACGCTATCTATCTAGGGGATCCCTTGATTTGATTTGTTATTACTAGGATCTCGGCCGTGTGTGCCACGTACCTTAGCTTTTCTTTCTTTTCCTCCAATTCACGGTCCTTGATATAAAGGGAAAAGGCAGAGGCCAAGAAATTCTCTTTCCTCTCTCCACCACTTTCTTTTTCTTATCTTTTGCTTTTGTCTTTGATCCCTATGTCCGCCTCCCTTTCTTCTCTCTCAAGCCTCTTAATAAAATCATTGAGTATCTCATCTAAAAGATAAGAATAGTAAAATCGTGGAGTACCCTCCGGCAAGGAAAATGTTGAAATCAACTGCCCAAAGATGCGACCAATCGTCTGTAGTTAAGCGGTGTGGCACCTCAGTTGTTTAGCTAAAAACTAGAGTTCGATTCTCTTTCTTGGTACACACTCTTTTGTGAGTTTTTTTAGATTATTCATAATTTGATTCCGTGATGGCGTTGTATTTGTAAATCTCAAGATAACTACACCAACAAATTAACTGTCCCATGCATTTTAAAAGAACCACAGTTCAGAGAATTCAAATAATCAAACAAATTTAGAATATCTCCGATTAACATGATCAATGAAATGTAGCATTCCTCCTACCAAATTAGTGCAATAAGTCGTAATCCCACGGCTCCCACCCAACAAGAGGTGGTTTCCCAAAAGCACGAGAGTATATTAAGATCATATTAGATTAGTTAATCTACACGGTTCTTACCCACGAATGATCAGCACACAGACCCGGATGCATCTGTTCCGGGTCGTGCAGGCCTAGACGCGGACATTAGCAGCGGTAATCAACACGGCAGCGAGGGAGCAAAGGCTTTTGCCGTGTAGCCGCGCCGTGTATCCCGCGTCCTTGCCTGCTCAATTCTTCTTCGTCTTCCGAGACCGCACGCACCTGGAACGAGGTCCTCTACATTAGAGCGCTAAACGCGGAGGATGAATAGTCTTCCGCATTATGATTATCTTCTTATCGTCAGATTGAAATCTAACGGCTTAGATCTAGCGCCACAGTACCTGTATTAAAGAAGAAATAAGCTCCACAGTAAAACGCGCACTTTCTACCGTGTCTACTACAGTGCAGCATAGTACTCCTTGTATCTGCCTTCTTTAATACTCCTCGAGTTCAAGAAAACGAGTAGGTTTAGATTGCGTACAGTCAAATTTTGAAAAGTTTGGTTATTGATTTTTTTAAAAAATATTTAGATTAAATATATGAAAATCATATATGTAGATTTGTCTCGAATGGTACTTTCATTCTATTATAATTTTGTTGTGTTTTATAAATATATTATAATAGTAATTAGTGCCCAAAGTTGTATTTTAGGACCGTGTAGTTGCCTGAAACGACTTGTTTTTGTGAAGGAGTAATATGTTCGGTAGTTTTCAAACCTGTTCTTTTTTTTTAAAAAAAAGTATTCATTGTAGCCGACTCATTTTTCTGTGCGCACAACTTCCTCTACAGTAATGCAGAAAAATCGTGTTCCCACCCACGCACGCATGGCCTCGTCTTGTTGATGCGTGCGCACGAAAATATTCCTGTAGCTAGCTAGACTCGAGAGATCTCCCTCACGTACGTTAATCCAGTTGAAAAAGATCGCTGATCTCGTTAAGCTTCGTTAGGGATAAATAAACTGGGTCCTGAGTTTCTCGCTCTGGATTTGGTTGGCCCTAGCTCTCTTCTTAGCCCAAGCTAGCTCCGCTATACACCGACACGTTTGCCATGTAATAAGATATCCGTCCTTTCTTCTTTTTTTTCCCTTCTTTTTTTTAATGATATTTTTTTATGATAGTCTCAAGTTTCATGTCATGTATGTCAGTATGTGCAGCCCAGCTCGGAACGGAGGACTGTTTGTTTTTTTGCAAAATCTCTGAAATTCTCGAAAGCAACGAGGTAGACACATACGGTATAAGATATTTGTCATTGCCAACCATGTGAGTTTTTTTATACAATAATTTCATTTATTTTTTTGCTTTACGTGCGCCGTCAAAGGTATATAAACACCCGTCAAAGGTAAAATATTTTTTATTGCCTTTTCATAATTAAATACTAGCGCCGTCACTAATGCTGCTCGCTTAAGGAAACAACAATGACCGCCTCCAGGGTCTTTACCAAATCTAAGACTAAATCTTTTTTTGTAAAATATATTCTATAATATAGTTAAAGAGAAAGGTACCTTGCACTAGTTCTACCTTGATTAGATCTTTGCTGCACAAAAGGTTTTGAGACAGGTTATCTAATTTGTTTATTATCTTTAGTTTTCTTCAAACATCCGCTTATTCCATCGGTCACTTGCACACTTGCACCTCGAAAAACATATTTCAAAGATGTAACCATCTAACTGGATTGATGTGGAACAAATACCTTTTTGTTTTTAGAGGCAAGTTAATTAGATGCAAATCAAGGGGCGATCAGCATTAACCCATCCCTGCTGCTAGTTTATATATTCTGAACCGTCTGATTTGTTGTGTCTGTGATAACAGGCAATTATCACAGACGGTTTTTGAGCCGTCTGTGATAAGTCACAGCACAGATGGTTTGTATAAATAACCGTATGTGAATGCCAACTATCACAAACGGCTTCGACCACGAAACCGTTTGTGACATGTCGACCATCATAGACGATTGTGTGTTACCAACTATCTGTGACGGGCTACATATCACAGACGGTTGAGGCACAAAACCGTTTGTGATAGTAGGTGTTTACAGACGTTTTATACCACAAAACCGTTTGCGATAGTTTGCTCTATATATAGAAATTTTTCTGTTTTTCGGTTAGCCTCAGGAAATACTAGCCATGCTCTCTGAAAACAACATGCAGATAGCATATACAAGCAAATATACAAATACATAGATATATCATAGATACACATATATATCACAGATAAACAAATTTACAGATTGATTATAGATGAATTGTTATAATGTTTTTATAACATGTTTACAGATACAGTAAGAAAACATTGTTTGTCACTAAAAGTTTTATTCAGTCTCGGCCGTGTGAAACTCTCCTTTTGGGTCAATAACCTCCGTCTTTAAGAAGGTGTCGATCCGTCCTCGAATTTTGGAGAGTTCATTCATTTGGACTGTACTTAAACGGATGTTGATGCCCTGTCGCTAGGAAGAGTAAAGTCGTAAGCATTTATATATATTAATTGATAAGTAGGAAATAATTATAGTGAGATTGACAAAAAATATAGTGAGATTGACAAACCTCTAGATCCTTAGGCCTACCACCAATGATTTCTTCACTACTACAAAAAGGCTAATACTGGACGCCTCATCACAGACGGTTGACCAAAACCGTCAGATATATTCAATCACGAGCGGTTTTGTATTAGAGACCGCTCGTATTCTTGGGCCGAGCTAAAACCGTCTATGAAGAGTAATATCACGAGCGGTTCTTGTTAATAACCGTCTGTGATAATACTACATATCACAGACGGTTTTCAACAAGAACCGTCTGTGAAACATCACAGACGGTTCTTAACAATAACCATCTGTGATAATATCGCTACAGCTCCACGGTGAGTTTCTTCGTCGCCGATCGTCATTAAATCGCCATCCGCCCGGCTCCCGATCGTGTCTCTTCGTCGCATCGATCCACTTCGGCTCCCTGATGCGTCTCTTCGTCTCACGCTCTGAATTTATATTTTGTTTTATTAAAAGGATCATCCGCCATCCAAGATGATTATCCCCATACATATTTATATAAAAAAACAGAAATGGCTGCCTCTTCCTTGTCGCCGGCATTGATGGCCTTCCTGGCCGCACTGTACAAGCACCTCTTTCGGTGTATGTTGAACCGTGCTGCGGAAGAACACTATTTGATCAACAGTGTCTTCACTCCTCTGCCGGCGGAGAATTTGCCGGAGCAGGTGACGGCTACCTTCCGCCGTCTTGACATCCTTCTCCGCCGTGTCTTCCGGGTGATCTCCCACTTTCGGCGAGTTTACCGCGTCATCGACGTAGTCCTCTAAAACGACGTTGCACGTCTCCAAGAGGCTTGCCGTCACTTAGACTGCGTAATCGAGGCTACAAGCGACCGAGTCGACCAGGCCGAGATCCCTCAAGCAAGGGAAGAGAGCCTATGGGCTCAATTCTTCTTGGTTCAATAGTCCGAGGGTCTTCGAGAGACACTTGAACGAGCGCGTCAGCGGGTGGACGCATTTTAGGCTTCATTCGCTGATGATCAAGAACCGTCCGATGCCGACGCCGTCGCCTATGAAGTATTGAAGACGGAGATAGCAGCCTACCTCCGCCACTAAAAAAACTTTGTTTATTTATAGGTTTATACTTTTTTTTAATCTTTTTGTAAGCGACTGGCCACGCTGTTTGGCCATATATATATGAAAATTCCAAAATAAAAAAAAAGTTTGGAGGTGAAGTTACTATATATATATATATATATATATATATATATATATATATATATATATATATCGAGACGGTTTTGTGGAAAAACAAAATCTAGTTTGGAGGGTGAAGTTAAAATTAATATTAATTATATAAGAGACGGTTTAGTGGAACAAATTAATTATATATATATATATATATATATATATATATATATTTATCCGATCTGTGATATATATATTATATATAGTTAAAGCAAATTTTCAAAGATATTTAAATGACAAAATTGACATATAAACATGTAATTTCTTCATGTCATGTAAGTGTATATACAAGATAAATATACTTGAGAAAAACCATATCACAAGCAGGTTCCATAATGGAACCGTCTGTGTATGCCCCATATCACAGACGGTTCCATTATGGAACCGTCTGTGATAATTATCACTGACGGTTCGTTAATAAAACCGTCTGTGATAAGTCTCTTTATTAGTACGAGCCCGGCCGCTAGGGTTTGCGCTCGCCCTAACTCTCGTCACTCCCGGCTCACTAGGGTTTGCGCCGCTTTAACTAAATCCTTGCCAACGCATTTACTCCATTCCCCTCCCCACCCCGACGCCACTGCTCGAACCCGTCACCGTCGCCGCCGGTTGTGACACCACTCTGCACTGCAGAAACACTCGTACGATAGTAGTGTCTTCTGCAGTGTCAGGGTCGTGCCACAACTACGGTGATGCCGCCACCAAGCCACCGGCTTGGCCTCCGCGTCGCCCTCGCCGCCATGGCTTGGTTCTCTGCTTTCGGCCTCCTGCGCTCGGGCCCTGGCCGGTCTTTGCTTTCCCCATCCTCTCTCTATTCTCCTCTAGATCTATTAGCTTAATGTCTTGTGTTGAGTTTGATTTTTATGTTTGAGCCTTAAGTTGTGTCCTGATGTTTGTGTGATTTATGCAAGGTGAAGGAGATGGATGAGAGTTGTCTTTGGTGGTGGGGTCGCCACCGTGGTTCTTATTGTCTTGAGGTATCACCCTACCTTACTCCCTCTCTGTCTCTACCCGCTTGCTCTGTGATGAAAATGGCTAGTGCTACGTGTGGTGGCGGGTTTGGTCTTCTTTGTCTTCTTTGTTGAACCGCTCAATGATGTTAATAGTCTTATGTTGAAATTGAAGTGATAATTAGTTCATATTAATAGTCCCCTTGCTCCACTACTACAGGAAGCCACATCACAGATGGTTCGGAACCGTCATCATAGACGGTTTCCGAACCGTCTATGTTTGTTGGTCTGTGATAACAGGATATTATCACAGACGGTAAAAAACCGTCTGTGAAGGCTAGTATCACAGACAGTTTGGATTAAAAACCGTCTGTGATCCGAGAATATCACAGACGGTTCTAAATAAAAATCGTCTGTGATTTGTGAATATCACAGACGGCTTTTATTTAGAACCGTCTGTGATATTCTCAGATCACAGACGGTTTGTTTTGATAACCGTCTGTGATATTCTCGTATCATAGACGGTTTTCAGTACAAACCGTCTGTGATACGTGGCTTCACAGACGGTTTTAACAAAAAACCGTCTGTGATAGCTCATACTCCTGACCACAATTTTCTTTGTTTTCTGGCTAGCCTCGGGAATTGCTAGCCATACCCTCTGAAAACAAGCATGCACAAAAACAGATTCAAGCATGCACAAAAACAGATTCATTAGAGATAATCAATTGTTGACAACTCAAAGTGATCATTACTCAAAATAAATTACAAAAGATCGCATTTGTTCAAGTATTGTCGCTATAGTTACAACTGGATTACAATTGTTTATGATGAGAGGTGTCGGCGGGATGATGCTCTCGGTTGGCGAAGGAGTGAAACTCTCCATTGTCGTTAATGATTTCTGTGTTGATAAAGGTGCAGAGCTTCCCTCGAATGTCCTTGATCTCTTCCGCAACGAGTGAATCACATTGTAAATCCAAGACCTATCGCTACCAATTAAGAGTAAAGCGGTAAGCTATATATATTTAAATTTATAATTAGAAAATAATTATTTCGAGATTGACAAACCTCAGGATCCTTCTTCCTAGCTCTAAGGATTAGTGCATATGATAGCGAGCGTAGATTGCACATAACTCATCATCTTTTTCTTTGGCGGCCTTTGCAAAAATAGAATTACATATATAGGTATAGTCGGTTCGAGACGCGTTATTATAAAGTATGATATAGGATTATCGTGTTGTAGCGCTGCATCTGAAAAATCCATCCTGTGTTAGTTAGGCGCTCTTTCCATCGTATATTCCTTTGTTGGCAACATAATTGATGAACGACCTACATGATTCGAAAAAGTTATCCTCGGCCATTTCAAACGAATGAAGACTACAATAGAGTTATGTAAGGAGGAAATGAGCATACCTCTCAAGTATTCCTCTTAGAATGCTGAAGTCGTGCTTTTTGCGGTTTAGAGAATCAAGGTATATCACATGGTTCCTCTTGGGTATAATAACTAAAAGGATCTAGTGGTACCTACTCATGTATGTCGCTATAGTCATTAAACCTAAGTTCGTGCTGCGTATAAAGTACAAATGAAATTTGTATAGCAAGTAGTGACACTTACCCCTAGTTGTAGGGCACCACTATGTACTTCATGTTTGTCTGACGAAGCAATGACCTCATTATGTATTTCTCGACGAAGGACGAGTCTTGTTGGATGGTTTGCAACGATACCACATGTGGGTCGAGAAACCCACCGGTTCTTTCCATTCCCGGACATTTTTCAAATGTATCTATACATAAGCAATGAGTTGTGATATTTATCGGTATTACATGAATGTAGAACTTGATTGTACACACTTACAGTGTCCAACATCGTAGAAGCGAGGCGTCGAGGCCAGCGAGGTTGAATAGTTCATATAAGTCGTTGAAGCCTCTGACGAAGTACCACGTCCCGTTGAAGAAATGGTTCTCCTCGTGTCGGCGGTGATTCGATGATCGCAACCCTTCTTTTGGGTCTTGTTCAAGTACCGGGCATGCAAAGCGACAAGCATATCCAGCGTGCATTATCTGCGTCGAACTGCGGTTTTTCGATGATGTAGTTCCGGGTATCGCGGACTTCCGGACTTAGGAGGCGCCTGCGTTAAATCGATTTGATTTGGCCTTAGCGATTGGCGGCGTCTTCTTGTGAGACGACTCGGGAACCGACTGACGGCACGCTTTTGTTTGTTCCTTGGCGTCTTCTCCACGGGAATCGAAGAGGTGGCCTTCGAGGCGAAACATGAGGTGGAGTCATCGAGGTCTGTTGGAGAGGAATGGTCGTGTCGGATCGTTAGCATTCTTGTGTCGAGTATGATGTCCTTCTTGGGCCTTTGGATAAAAGAGAGGACGGCATCCCCTAGTGTTGTGATCTCTTCGTTCGGGCAAATCTTGACGGGGCGGCTCGAAATTAACATGTACCATATCCACGGACCTGGCATAACCATGCGCCACCGAAACCGTCTTCACTACCCCCTTCCTCGTATGGATACACCATCCTTGTGACCTCAATACAAAGGACCCATCCATCCTCACTTGGAGCTTCTGATGCGTCGGTTGCTACAAAGCGATACACAATTAGCTAAGGCATCCTATAGGTCTATCTTTGGTGCATTCCATAGATGTACGTTACCTTGATGTCGTCTATAGGTAATCGGACGTCGTTATGTTCACAATTATCTTGTGACGCGACGCTACTCCGACGTCGAGGAGGACCGCCTCCAATTAGCGGGGACTTGCGACCAGCTCATGAGTATATCCATTTGACTCTGCAATCTTGCCATCTGTACTTGAAATTGGTTAGTAATCATCTGTACCAAGCCGGTTGTCGTGCTCGGCCTTGGATCTCTTCCTAGTCCTATCGTGCGATGATGGTTCGCGAATCCATGACTCCAAGGTACGTTAACCCCAAGGCCTCGCGTGCGACCCGGGTGCTCCTTGTTTCCCAAGGCCATAGATAGTATATCCTTCTCCCTGTCTACATGGAAGGAGCCTTGGGAAGCTTGGGCAGTCAAGTCACGCTGCAAGAGGTCATCACGTTATTATAGGCACTATGAAGTTATGGACTTATTAACAACTTAGTAGTTCGACATATTTACCACACGTTGGGACACTTCCTGGTCTGCCGGGTTTGTGAAGGAGATGCTGCCCGAAGACGAGACTTTTGCCCTCACTTCTAACCAGCTTAGGGAACGCGGTGCGTGACATCGAGAAGCGGGTTCTCCTTCTTCGCCGCCCATTCCTCGTATTTACACGCGTACCCAACGGTGCCGAGTCCGTCTTGGTGAGTGTTTCGATGTCTGAGAGCTTTGTGCGCCGCACTTTGCTCTTTAAATTTGGTATCGTTTTCATAGCCACAAAGGTGTCCCATGCTTCCCGCGTCAAGAATCATCTTGCTTGAAGGCGTCGACCGTGTTCACGTGCCGTGACAAGAATGCTCTTGAAGGTCCTCCACGATTTACCCATCGTGAGCAACGCCGTCCGTCGCCGCGTGCCACATATATACGGAATAGTGAACTTCTCTGAAAGTTACATCCCAGTAGCGCCTTCGCTTCTTTAATCGAGTCCTTCCATGTTGGTGTGGTGACGAGGACCCGTTCCTTGCAAGTATCCCGCAGATGGTCCGGAATCTGCGCCACGATCTCTTGGGACTCGAGAGGGACCCCAAAGTCATTGACCTCCGTGATGACCGATCGGCCCATAGGCATTTTCGATTGTCCTCTGCCATCTCGCTTCGTGTCATTACTGCCGGCGGTGGCGGCCCTCGTCGGCGCCTCTTCCATCTGCGGCGTCGGTGTCGGCGGCCTCGTCGGCGCCTCTTCCATCTGCGGGCTCGGTGTTGGCGGCCTCGTCGGCGCCTCTTCCATCTGCGGCATCGGTGACGGCGGCGAAGACGGTGCCTCTACCATCTCACTTACTTGCTCTCGGGAAGAAGTCTGAGAGGTTGACTATAGAGATCAAGATGGCAAATGAAAAGTTGAATGAGCTCATACAGACTACTAACATTGCAAAGATAAATATGAAACAATTAATCTCGGGAAGAAATACAGAGGTTGACTATAGAGATGAAGATGGCCAATGAAAAGTTGACACCTTTGGAGTGTACCATTTGCGTTGTCTTAGTGGAGGATTGGCACGAAGCAAAGATACACTCAAGTGTGTCAGGATCGACGAAGAAAATGCTAAGCAAAGGTTTAATGCTCTAGGGCTCACCGCCTCCCTGCTCCCATTCTAACACTCCTTAATCCACCAGCTTCTCTTGTGATCTTTGTATAGATAGAAACTAGTGATACAAATCTTTTGCCGAGCCTATCTTTGCAGAGCCTACTTCATCGAGCCCGACACCTTTGAGTGTACCATTTGTTTCATGCCGTGGAGGATTGGTATGAAGCAAAGGTACACTCAAGTGTGTCGGGGATCGACGAAGAAAATGCTAAGCAAAGGTTTAATGCTCTAGGGCTCACCGCCTCCTGCTCCTATTCTAACACTCCTTAATCCACCACTTCATGTACGTAAGACTAGCCTTTAATAAAGACATAGAAACAAAATAGAATCAAGCAAAATTTCAGAATTAATCCCAACAAAATTAATTAGCATTAAAGCATAATTCCTAAAGAATTTAACACTCCTTAATCCACCAGCTTCTCTAAGGAAATGCAAAGGAATCACAAGCGGTTCTTAATAAGAGCAAATGCGGATTAAACTCTCGACCAATAAAAGGTCTAGAGATTAACGATTGCATGAGACACTATTCCAACATATTGATTGATGATATTATGTGCTCTCGGAAGGAGAGTAGCTAAAGAACAAGTCTTTGCCATCTCAATCCTATTGTCTATACTCTTCATTAAATGAATATGATAATATAAATTCAAACTATAAGCTCTAAACAATACTTTGCTAAGCGTCAAATGATCTCAATTGTGTGAAAAAGATTCAAGCATGCACAAAAACAGATTCAAGCATGCACAAAAGCAGATGGCAAATGAAAAGTTGAATGAGCTCATACAGACTACTAGAAGAATCACAAACTAGTCATTAGATTACCAATGAAAACTGAATACTCTCAATAGAACTCAACATGAAGAATCGAATAACTAGCTTTCAACGAAAGTAACCAATTAACGATACATCATATTGGCGTTAGCAAGTAATACAATAGAGCTCAAGTATGAACTAACTATCACATTCAATCTCGATTATAAGACGAGTTCATCAAAAGCATGTCAACAAAGCCCATCGATCAATTTACAGCGAGCGATGAGCTCAACCGAAAGTAACCAATTAATAGTAGATCATATTGACAGTAGCAAGTAATACAATAGAGCTCAAGTATGAACTAACTATCACATTCAATCTCAGTATAAGACAGAGTTCATCAAAGAGCATGTCAACAAAGCCCACTGATCAATTTGCAACAGAATGATGAGCTCAACCGAAAGTAACCAATTAATAGTAGATCATATTGACAGTAGCAAGTAATACAATAGAGCTCAAGTATGAACTAACTATCACATTCAATCTCAGTATAAGACAGAGTTCATCACAGAGCATGTCAACAAAGCCCACTGATCAACAAAGCCGAGCTGCCATGCAGAGGAGCAATACTCACAGAGAGGATCTTTGCACAAGAACTCACGGTGCAAGGAGGAGGCCGACACGGGAGGAGGACAGGCGGGGAGAAGGCAGTCTGAGAGGAGGAGGAGGACGGCGGGACGGCGGCTGTAAGACCCGGATTAACACTCCCAAATCCTCTGTGCATTTACAACTAGTCCCATGATCGATAGCTAGTTCACACATGAAACAAATATGGTAACAAAATCATATCACAACTTTATTAATAAATAACAACGAGTTGATTACAAAGGAGGCTTACAGGCCAACAATAAAATAAACACAGCGGAAGACGAAGATGCAGTGGAGTCCAGCTGATTTGCCACAGGCAATCGACTGGGGAAGCGGCCTAGTCGTCGAGATCCACGCCGATGGCGAAGTCCTTCTCCTCTGAAATTGTTTGCAATAAAGCAAGCTTGAGCACTACTACTGCTGCTTCGCAAGTTACACCGTCAAATGTGAGAATGACATGCATATATGGATGTAACAAAAGATGGCTTAATATGGTTCTTTTTGCATAAGCGACATTTTCTTTGAATACTTGTACTAAGTTCCAAAGCAGTTAATCTTTAACTAAAATTTATTTCATAAATCAATTTTATAGTCAGATAACATTCACACATGAATGGTGAAGGATACCCTCCTATCACAATGGCTAACCGCCCAAATCCCAATAGAATAAACCATTTGACATAGTCTTTTCAAATCAAAACCAAATTCTAACTTTGAGTGGCTTTTGCTAGCATGTCCATGACCGTGGACACGGCTATTCAATAGTTTTACACTCTGCGAGAGGTTGTACACTTTACCCACATGACATGATTTCTCTAGTTTGTTCGGCATCCGTCAATGCCACCTCTCACTTCCGAAGGTAAGAAGTCTAGAGTTCATGACAAGGCCTTTACAATCGCCATCCCACCGATCCACCCGTTAAGGTTTCGCATCCCTCCTTGGATAGAAATCCATGAGTTTGTAGGGCCCCTCTTACGCCGATGGGACTAACAAGGTCATAACACGACCGACCATCCGAGATGGACCCACACAATCCATGGATCGATCGCGATGGCACTTTGCAAATTAGTCGGCCAGTCCCTACCCATACTCGGGACATGTGGTTGCACGATATGGCATAGCCCATTATAGGCATAGCAAAAATACGCTCGAGACCGGTCCTCAATTGACTTGGGCGACCTTCCGCAAAACCCATGGGTCTCAACCCTAACCGAGATCGAGCCCGTGCATTGACATGCACCATCCAGACAACCATTTCGCCCAAGTACAAACCATCATTTTATTTTATTTTGTTTTCAAGATCATTTCCAAGAGTCCATGGTAAAACAATACCATAGCTTAATTTTAAACAAGATTTGAATCATTGGCTAAATTCCCCAAATAAAACATTTTGGTCTAAGCATGTCTTGGCATAACATTTTCAAATGATCCTAGTTCATACTAATGTATCAACGAGTTTTGTCTATGGTGACAATGTATTGGATTCAATCATCAACTTTGGCCATACAAAGGAATTTAGGTGTATCTATGAATTTAAAACAGAATTTAAATTCTTGAATATAAATAAGCATGCAATAATAATTTAAAACAGAATATAAATAATTTTAAATATTGGGTGTAATATGATCAAGAATGTAACTTGCCTTGAATGGTGATGTTGTTTTCCTTAACAGTCACCTAGTACTCACAAACACTCTCTCCAAAGTTGCTTGTGTGTACAACCACGATGATCATCTGATCAAAATCAATCCTCTTATATGGTCTCCAACTATGTTGAAAACTGATTCTCGAAGTCGTTAAATCTATCTGTGAAAATGATCCAAATTCAAACGAAATTCAAATAACAAAACAAAAAGGCAATTCCAAATTAACTCCAAAACTAAATAATTCTATTTTATTTAGTTAGGTAATAGTTTTATAAAATTTTAGAAATTTGAAACACTCAAATTGGAGTTGGGACCTAAAAGATATGAATTTTACAAGTTTTAATCCTAAATATGAATTTTAAATGAATTTCTAAATACAAACAAGATTCAAATGAAGCACAATTTAAATAATTTTGGTTTAGTTAGCTAGATCTTCAATTTATATGAATCTAGAAATTTGAAACACTTAATTTGGAGTTAGGAATCAAAGGATATATATTTTACAAGTTTAAATTTTAATTGAGCAATTTAAACTATTTTGATTTCAAAAGACAATTTAAATTAACTCTAAACTAGTTATTTATATTTTCTTTAACTAAAACATAATTTTGTAAGATTTTATAAATTTGACTTATTAAAATTGGAGTTGAGATTCAAATGATATGGATTTTATTAATTTTAACCTAAATTTAAAATTTAAATAAATTTTAAATTCTAGAACAAAACTAAACTGAACTCCAAATGGAATAATTATATTTTATTTAGTTAGACAATAATTTTCTAAGATTTTAGTAATTTAAATCATCTAATTTGGAGCTAAGATGTAAAAGTTATGAATTTTACAAATTTAAACCTAAATTTGTAGTTTAAATTATTTAAATTTTAAGCAGACAGTTTAAAATTGCTCCAAATCAACTAATTATAATTTATTTAGCTAGATGATCATTTTATACATTTTTAGAAATTGGAAACACCAAATTTGGAGCTAAGAGTCAAAAGATATGAATTTTCTAAATTTAAAGCCCAAATCGCAATTTAATCTATTTTTCGAATTGTTTTCTAAAGGAAAAACCTATTTATTCTTGCAATGCTGACATCAGCCCTGAGTTTATTCGAATTTAAAATAAATCGACCGTGGGCCCCACGTGTCATAGACACTGACTCACGGTGGGTTGGTTCCACCGAGCCAAGGGCAATGGGTGGTGGGTAGCCACGCGGGCGTTGACCAGCCGCCACGCTGCCTGTGGTCTTGAGTGGCGCCTCCGTGGCGTCGCGATGGCGACCACAGTGGCATGCCACGAGATCGGCGAGGTGGCGCTCGGGTTCAAGGCCGGCGAACCACCGCAGCTGGCGAGGCAGAGGGTACCAGAGGAGAGGGAACGCGGAGCTTGGTGCTTACCCAAAGCGGTGAAGGTCCGCGAGAGGTGACCGTGGCGAGGCCAAAAGCGGTGGCGGGTTTGGGCTCGGCGGCGGCGAGGCTCGGGAGGTGCTTTCCAATGGCGCCAGCACTGGGTAGGCGGGGTCGCGATGATGGCGACAGTGGGGTCGGAGGGCCGGGAGGGCTCGGCAATGGCGGAATCGAGAAGGAAACCTTGGCGCTCACAAAACTCAATTCACGATGATTGAGAGGAGAGAGAGGAAGTGGGTGGCCGTGTTGGCTTTGGTGTGAAGAGGCTCCCGGTGCTCCCTTTATAGGAGTCGGGGTGGAGGAGGGAGGAGATCGTGCAAGCGGCGGCGGCGGTGTTTAAAAATCCGCGATCGTGGGGTAGTAATTGAGGGTATGGCGGAATGAGTCTGAGAGAGGCGGGTTTGATTAACGCCTGACGCGAGCGAAGAGAGGAGTAATGAGAGCGTTAAGAGCTTGGGCGAGGCGTCCATGGCGGCGGTTGAGATCGTGGCGTGGAGAAGAAAGGGAGGAAGAAGACGGCTCGAGGTGGTTGGATCGGGATCGGCGGCTAGAAGGATCGGGCGATGTGGGGCTTCTTGGCCGTCCGATGCTTATCGGATGGTTGAAGGAAGGAGGAGGCGGTTTGAGGTCTTGGGCCGTGGAAGCGAGCCGCAATGGGCTGCACGCAGCGTGAATAGGACCAAGACCAAGGAAGTTTCGCCCAAATGAAATAACTGGAATTTCAATTGCTTTTCCTTTTAAATAATCGATTAATTCATTTTGAATTTAGAAAATAGCAAAATAAGTCCAAAAATTCTGTAAAATTCACGAAATTCCTAGAGTTATTTTGGACTTAATAATATTATTTCCAACTTAAACTTGATAATAAATTTTTAAATTGAATTTGTTTTAGCTTAAACTAAAAAAAAAAATCGAGAAAATTCTATAATTTAATTTAATTTTTATTTTTCAACTCAAACTCAAATAAAACTTTAAAAACTTTAATAAATTTTATTTTTGACTTTTAAAACTTCAGAAATTCAAATAAAATTCTTACAAATTCGAAAATCCAACAAATTAATAACTTTATTTAATTTTATTTTGGTATGAGAACTTTGAAACATTACAAACTACCCCTAAAAGGAATCTCGTCCCGAGATTGGAGTGGCTAGAAAGAAAGCTAGGGATACAAGGTTTTCAAGTGGAGTTGTCTTAAATGCGCATTTTGCTCTTCATCGGACAAGGCTTGGCTGTGATGTTGTACAAACGTCCTCTTCGAGTGCTGTGGCTTCGATTGCTTACATGATGTTGATTTTTGAGGCTTGAGGTTGGTGGGTTATTTGCCACGCTTCTTTGGACATTCTGGCGAAATGCCCAACCTCATGGCGATTGAAGCATGTGATGCACGCAACATGAGATGAGTCTTTCGTGATTGGCTTCCAACAGAGATGTTGAGGGCAACAAGTTGGCGGTGATCAATAGTTGTTTCTGAGGTATTGGCAAGCCTAAACTTCGTATTTACGCAATCGACATGTACCTTCATTGTTTTTACCTCCCGCTTACGGTATGATTGTTGCGATCATAGTAGCCACGGAATCTTTGTCGGTGAGTGCTAAACATCTTCTTGGGCATCGATTGGCATAATGTCCCATATCCCGACAATTGAAGCATTGTATTCTCGCCCTTGATGTTTTTGTTCTGCTGAGATTGGCCACCATTGATGTTGCGGAGCGTCTGCGCCGGTGGGCGTGGTGCCGATCTGGAGTCTTGAGTGCGGTCGTTGTTGGTACATGATTGGGTTGAGATTGAATCACACGGGTCTTGAAGTTTCTTACATCATGTTGCCCTTGATCCACCATCTTCCTCTTGGAACACTTGGTGCAGTAACGTCGTTCTTGTGTTGTAGGAGTGGTGAAAGCTTTGTTGTTCATTTGTTGCATCAATGTTGCATTAGTTGAGCCTAGGTGATGAAGAACTGGTTCAGATTCGAAGGGTTTCGCCACGGACTTTGGTTGGCCGTTATTGGCATTTCGGGGACATTGTTGTTTTGGTTGGTTCCACTTCGGCGACAGTGTTCACCATCGAGGTTATTCAAAGATTTAGGAAAGGGACAAAGGATAGGAAGAGACAAATAAGAAGATCTAAGGGGATAGAGTGAAACAATACTCCAACGAAAGAACCAACTCAAAAGCTTCAAGAAAAACTTATTAGCTTTAAACAACGTTCTATCGATTGAAAATTGAAATCTGGTGAAACAACTCAATACAGAATGAGTCTTGGCAAGCCGAGACTATATGGTTTGGTGACAAAAGCGATCTTCGATTCACGGTCTTGATGATCCTTGATGGCGATGCCCTCTTGAAAGCTTCGTGTCTTGCGGTCTTCAACGTAAGGGTTAAAACGCGTTGACCAATTATAGAAATTGATAAGGCAAGAGAATCAATTTAACATTATAAAAGCGGTGAAGAGAGAATTAGGTGAGAAAGAACGCTATAAAGAAACTATAGATAGATGACTCGGATGAGGAGAGAACAATTTATTCTTTTCTTGTTATTTATAAAATAAGTTTTGAAGTGTTTCAACTAACGGCCATTCTATCTAGGTCACGACCTCTGATCAATATGGCTCGATACCACTTTGTAAGACCGGGATTAACACTCCCAAATCCTCTGTGCATTTACGAACTAGTCCCATGATCGGTAGCTAGTTCACACGATAAACAAATATGGTAACAAAATCATATCACAACTTTATTAATAAATAACAACGAGTTGATTACAAAGGAGGCTTACAGGCCAACAATAAAATAAACACAAATGGAAGACGAAGATGTACGATGGAGTCGGTGATTTGCCCTGAGCAATCGGTGAGAAGCGGCCTAGTCGTCGAGATCCACGCCGATGGCGAAGTCCTTCTCCTCTGAAATTGTTTGCAATAAAGCAAGCTTGAGCACTACTACTGTGCTCGCAAGTTACACCCGCAAGTAATGAATGACATGCATATATGGATGTAACAAAAGATGGCTTAATATGGTTCTTTTTGCATAAGCGACATTTTCTTTGAATACTTGTACTAAGTTCCAAAGCGGTTAATCTTTAACTAAAATTTATTTCATAAATCAATTTTATAGTCGATAACATTCACACATGAATGGTGAAGGATACCCTCCTATCACAATGGCTAACCGCCCAAATCCCAATAGAATAAACCATTTGACATAGTCTTTTCAAATCAAAACCAAATTCTAACTTTGAGTGGCTTTTGCTAGCATGTCCATGACCGTGGACACGGCTATTCGAATAGTTTTACACTCTGCAGAGGTTGTACACTTTACCCACATGACATGATTTCTCTAGTTTGTTCGGCATCCGTCAATGCCACCTCTCCTTCGCCAAGGTAAGAAGTCTAGAGTTCATGACAAGGCCTTTACAATCGCCATCCCACCGATCCACCCGTTAAGGTTTAGCATCCCTCCTTGGATAGAAATCCGCAGAGTTTGTAGGGGCCCCCTCTTACGCCAGTGGGACTAACAAGGTCATAACACGACCAGCCATCCGAGATGGACCCACACAATCCGCGGGATCGACCGCGATGGCACTTTGCAAATTAGTCAGCCAGGTCCCCTACCCATACTCAGGACATGTGGTTGCACGATATGGCATAGCCCATTATAGGCATAGCAAAAATACGCTCAGAGACCGGTCCTCAACTGACTTGGGCGACCTTCCTAAAACCCATGGGTCTCAACCCTAACCGAGATCGAGCCCGTGCATTGACATGCACCATCCAGACAACCATTTCGCCCAAGTACAAACCATCATTTTATTTTATTTTGTTTTCAAGATCATTTCCAAGAGTCCATGGTAAAACAATACCATAGCTTAATTTTAAACAAGATTTGAATCATTGGCTAAATTCCCCAAATAAAACATTTTGGTCTAAGCATGTCTTGGCATAACATTTTCAAATGATCCTAGTTCATACTAATGTATCAACCAGTTTTGTCTATGGTGACAATGTATTGGATTCAATCATCAACTTTGGCCATACAAAGGAATTTAGGTGTATCTATGAATTTAAAACAGAATTTAAATTCTGAATATAAATAAGCATGCAATAATAATTTAAAACAGAATATAAATAATTTTAAATATTGGGTGTAATATGATCAAGAATGTAACTTGCCTTGAATGGTGATGTTGTTTTCCTTAACAGTCACCTAGTACTCTAAACACTCTCTCCAAAGTTGCTTGTGTGTACAACCACGATGATCATACAAATCAAAATCAATCCTCTTATATGGTCTCCAACTATGTTGAAAACTGATTCTCCGAAGTCGTCGAAATCTATACGCGAAAATGATCCAAATTCAAACGAAATTCAAATAACAAAACAAAAAGGCAATTCCAAATTAACTCCAAAACTAAATAATTCTATTTTATTTAGTTAGGTAATAGTTTTATAAAATTTTAGAAATTTGAAACACTCAAATTGGAGTTGGGACCTAAAAGATATGAATTTTACAAGTTTTAATCCTAAATATGAATTTTAAATGAATTTCTAAATACAAACAAGATTCAAATGAAGCACAATTTAAATAATTTTGGTTTAGTTAGCTAGATCTTCAATTTATATGAATCTAGAAATTTGAAACACTTAATTTGGAGTTAGGAATCAAAGGATATATATTTTACAAGTTTAAATTTTAATTGAGCAATTTAAACTATTTTGATTTCAAAAAGACAATTTAAATTAACTCTAAACTAGTTATTTATATTTTCTTTAACTAAAACATAATTTTGTAAGATTTTATAAATTTGACTTATTAAAATTGGAGTTGAGATTCAAATGATATGGATTTTATTAATTTTAACCTAAATTTAAAATTTAAATAAATTTTAAATTCTAGAACAAAACTAAACTGAACTCCAAATGGAATAATTATATTTTATTTAGTTAGACAATAATTTTCTAAGATTTTAGTAATTTAAATCATCTAATTTGGAGCTAAGATGTAAAAGTTATGAATTTTACAAATTTAAACCTAAATTTGTAGTTTAAATTATTTAAATTTTAAGCAGACAGTTTAAAATTGCTCCAAATCAACTAATTATAATTTATTTAGCTAGATGATCATTTTATACATTTTTAGAAATTGGAAACACCAAATTTGGAGCTAAGAGTCAAAAGATATGAATTTTCTAAATTTAAAGCCCAAATCGCAATTTAATCTATTTTTCAATTGTTTTCTAAAGGAAAAACCTATTTATTCGCAATAATGCTGACATCAGCCCTGAGTTTATTCGAATTTAAAATAAATCGACACGTGGGCCCCACGTGTCATAGACACTGACTCACGGTGGGTTGGTTCCACCGAGCCAAGGGCAGCAATGGTGGTGGATCGCCACGCGGCGTTGACCAGTGCCACGCTGCTTGTGGTCTTGAGTGGCGCCTCAGTGGCGTCATGATGGCAGCCACGGTGGCATGCCACGCAGATCGGCGAGGTGGCGCTCGGGTTCAAGGAATCGTGAACCACCGCCGGCGAGGCAGAGAGGTACCAGAGGGAGAGGGAACGCGGGAGCTTGGTGCTTACCCAGGCGGTGAAGGTCCGCGAGGAGGTGACCGTGGCGAGGCCAAAAGCGGTGGTGGGTTTGGGCTCGGCGGCGGCGAGCTCGGGAGGTGCTTGGCCGGGCGCGAAAGCACTGGGTAGGCGGGTCGCGGTGATGGCGGCAGTGGGGTCGGAGGGGGGGAGGGCTCGGCAGGCGCGGAATCGGGAAGGAAACCTTGGCGCTCACAAAAACTTCAATTCACGATGATTGAGAGGAGAGAGAGAAGTGGGTGGCCGTGTTGGCTTTGGTGTGAAGAGGCTCCCGGTGCTCCCTTTATAGGAGTCGGGGTGGAGGAGGAGGAGATCGTGCAAGCGGCAGCGACGGCGGTGTTTAAGGAAATCCGCGATCGTGGGGTAGTAATTGAGGGTAACGGGAATGAGTCTTGGAGAGAGGCGGGTTTGATTCTTGCCTTTAACGCGAGTGAAGAGGGAGTAATGAGGCGTTAAGAGCTTGGGCGAGGCGTCCATGGCGGCGGTTGAGATCGTGGCGTGGAGAAGAAAGGGGAGGAAGAAGACGGCTCGAGGTGGTTGGATCGAGATCGGGCGGCTAGAAGGATCGGGCGATGTGGGGCTTCTTGGCCGTCCGATGCTTATCGGATGGTTGAAGGAAGGAGGAGGCGGTTTGAGGTCGCGGTAGAGTGGAGCAAAGCCGCAATGGGTCAGACGCGTGAATAGGACCAAGCCAAGGAAGTTTATACCAAATGAAATAACTGGAATTTCAATTGCTTTTCCTTTTAAATAATCGATTAATTCATTTTGAATTTAGAAAATAGCAAAATAAGTCCAAAAATTACAGTAAAAATTCACGAAATTCCTAGAGTTATTTTGGACTTAATAATATTATTTCCAACTTAAACTTGATAATAAATTTTTAAATTGAATTTGTTTTAGCTTAAACTAAAAAAAAAATCGAGAAAATTCTATAATTTAATTTAATTTTTATTTTTCAACTCAAACTCAAATAAAACTTTAAAAACTTTAATAAATTTTATTTTTGACTTTTAAAACTTCAGAAATTCAAATAAAATTCTTACAAATTCGAAAATCCAACAAATTAATAACTTTATTTAATTTTATTTTGGTATGTAACTTTGAAACATTACATGGCGTCGAGGTCGGAGGTGGCGACGCCTGGGGGGCTTCTGTGGGAGGTGAACAGGACGCCGAGGTCGGGGCGCCGAGGTCGAGGCGGCACCGAGGTCGGCGCGAGGTCGGTCGGCGGCAAGACCGAGGTCGGGCGCCAATGTCGAGGCGGCGCCGAGGTCGTGTCGGCGGTGAACTACTGGCAGCCCTAAACCCTAGAGGAGGCGAACGAGCGCCGAGAGCCTAAGGGCGCGGAGAGAAGTGACAAGTGAGAGCAAAACCCTAGCGTTTCCGCCTTATAAAAAGTATATCACAGACGGTTTCTAATGAGAACCGCTCAGTGATATATATCACGACGGTTCTATAATAGAACCGCTCGTGATATGAACGTATCCTGAGCGGTTTTAAATAGAACCGTCAGGATTCCTTTTCACTGAGCGGTTATACTACGGAACGATGCGTGATAACTCTTTCATTTTCCGTGTGTCTCTTCGTCTTCATTTTCCCGCATGTGTCTCTTCGTCTCACGATCACACGACGCGGCTTCATCTCTTCATTTTCCAACGTCGCTACAGCTCCCCAAATATCTCTTCGTCTCCCATTCCGACTTTAGAACTTGTTCTATATATAGATGTGTCCCCTTCTACAATGTATTTCACACAACCTCCTTGATCCCCTTTCTCTACAAAAACAGAAATGGCTGCCTCCTCTTCAGACACGCACTTTGACACGCACCTCTCTCACAGACGTTGAATCGTCTTCATGAAGAATACTATTTCAACAATGTCTTCACTCCTCTGTCAGAATTTGCGGAGCGGTGACGGCCACCTTCCGCCGTCTTGACATCCTCCTCCGCCGTGTCTTCCGGTGATCTCCCACTTTCGGCGAGTTTATCGCGTCGTCGACGTGGTCCTCCAAAACGACGTTGCGCCTCTGTGAGGCTTGCCGTCACTTGATCTATGATCGAGGCAAAGAAGCGATCGAGTCGACGGGACGAGACCCTCAAGCAAGAGAAGAGAGCCTATGGGCTCAATTCTTCTTAGTTCAACAATCCGAGGGTCTTGGGAGACACTTTCGAGCAGAGTCGTCGTGGTGGGCGATTTCGAGCTTCGTTCGATCATGAACTCGCCTCACGCCGCCGCCGCCTCTGAAGTATTGAAGACGGAGATAGCAGCCTACCTCCGTCACTAGATAGGTTTCTAGTTTTTTAATCTTTTTGTAAGCGACTGGCCACGTTGTTTGGCTATATATATGAAAAATTCCAAAATGAAAAAAAAAGTTTGGAGGTGAAGTTACTATATCTATTTGCCCATAGTAGGAGCTCCTCATCCCATCGGTACTGAAGTGTGGCACCTGGGGAGGAACAGCAGGTATGTTGGAGCAGATCTAAGTGGAGCCAGCGGCAGAGGGCCGGGTTGCTCCAAAGCGATGGCGAGAGAGGCAGCAGCAGCTGGCAGAGGATGTGTCGGTAGATATCCGAGCGGTTCTTATTAAGAACCGTCTGTGATAACTAACTATCACAGACGGCTCTACATAAGAACCGTTTGTGATAGTACACAGACGGTTGTAACCTAAAACCGTCTGTGATTAGGGGGATTATCACAGACGGTTTGTTAATAGAACCGTCTGTGATAATTCATAGACGGTTCTATTCATCAACCGTTTGTGATAGATGACTATCACAGACGGTTCTAAAAAATACCGTCTGTGATAGTCGACTCGCGCCACCCGTAGGTCCGGACTGACCCAACACAGACAGTTCCAAAGAAACCATCTGTGATGGGGCGTCTACTATAGCCTGTTTTGTAGTAGTGCTCTGTGATGTAATGATGTTAATAGTCTTATGCTGAAATTGAATTGATAATTAGTTCATATTAATAGTCCCCTTGCTCTGTGATGTAAACTGAGGGCTATTGGTGTATGTGCATTCTATGCATCTTGCTTAGTTCATGCTGTGGGTTCGGATGGGGCTTGATATGTATGAGCTGTTGATATGTTATCTTGTTATGACTTATGACTTATTCAGAAGTGTCAAGTGTTGTCTGCTATTGATAGTGGAAACTTGCTTGGTGAACCATGGGCTGTTGATATGTATGATTGATGATTTACAAAAATAGATGTATAAAATATGTGATATGTATGTTATGACTTATTTGTCGATTTGTCATTTTGTCAAGATGTCATCTGTTGCTTCTCGCCATTCATTTCATATTTGTCTGTGTAACTGTGTTCATGCAGGTCAAGTTCTCCTATCTTGCGTCCTAGGTACGTCGTCCTACCATTCCATTCCTAATCTCTTCTCTATAAAGTCTCCAGCGGTGGTACTTGTGACTTTAAAACCAACATTATATATATATATATATATTATATATGTATTGTTACGAGTCTCTCGGCCACTTTTGAAATTCGCGTCCACAAGACATGAGGAAGCAGGCGACAACGAAGGGCAACCTCATTGAGCCCTGCAAATATAAAATGTCCCGACGCTTCAGCAAATCGTCGGGATATCCAATTACTTGGGCTAATACAAGATGCCACTTCGATCGAATCTCTCCGCATGTCAAGTGAAAGTGGCGTGGGCGCTTGAAAGTGGCTAAGGACTAGGAACAATAGAAATATAATATATATATGATGCCGGTTTTAAAGGCACAAGCATCATCGCTGACAAACTTGACAACCGAGAACGAAAGATCCCGAACCCTCGTGTTCATACACCGCCAGATTTCCGGTGTACAAGATTACAAAATGATAACATAACCAAATCTCGCATTTCGTTAATAGTAAATCGAGTTCGATACAATTGGGCATGAAGCCAAATAAAGAAGTAAATAACACAGTGGAAATAGAAAGGTAGTAGTAGGCCAGAACGATCCGCCACAGGCAATCGTCTGGGGGCGTAGCCTAAGCGTCGGTGTCCTCACCGTCCTGATAGTAGTCTTCTCCTGAAATTTTGTTGCATAAAGCAAGCATGAGCACAACTACTAGTGCTCGCAAGTTACACCAATATGGAATTGTAATGCATGCATAAGGTAAACAAAGGACATTAAGGTAATCATTTTATGTAAAGCGGCGCTTTTAATTTAAATAATCATAGTACATTGCAAGGCCATTTTCATACAGTAATTAAAATCATATTTTAAATGACAATTGAATAATGTGGATAACCTCCAAGAAAGGTGATGGATATCCTCCAATCACAATGGCTAACCGCCCAATTTTTCCCACAGGACTAACCATCCTGAAAACATCTGTTGAAACCATTTTAAAACCAAAAACAAGTCTAACTCAAAGTGGCTTTGCTAGCATGTCCATGATCATGACGCGCTATTCAATAGTTTTCTACTCTGCGAGTTTGTGCAGCTTTACCCACACGAGATATTATACCCTTTGTGTCGGCCAATCCACGCTTCCTAAGGCGTGTGACAGAGCAAATATCACAAGGCCGTTACAATGATCTACCTCACAATACTCATGCCCGCTAAGGTTTCGCTTCCATTGGACTAACCATCCTCCGGGAGCCCCCTCTTGCGCCATGTGGGACTCTTGTCTAACCAACACCCACTCATACAACATGGCACGAATATCGATGAGGTATCCCAAATTATTAAGCCAGTCCTTCCCATACAGGACATGTGGTGGTGCGTTTTGGCATAGCAAAGGAACGCCAAAGGCGGTCCTTAATTGACTTGGGCGTCTTTCAAATTAAACCCTGGGCTTTAATCCTAACCAGATTAAACCCGTGCATAAACCTGCACCCACCTTTCATCCGTTACGCCCAAGTCCAAAACATCTTTATTTTATTTAGTAAAACCACCTTCACAACAATTCTATGGTAAGACAATACCATAGGTTCAAGTTAAAACAGTTTGTAAAGATTTGGCTAAATCCTCCCCAAAATCAAAATCATGGTCTAAGCATTTGCTAAGCATTTCCAAACCATTTATCTATGGGGACAAGGGATGACATTTCAATATTCAATATTGGCCATACAAGGACAGTTGGAATATCTAATCATTTAAACAGGAATTTAAAATACTTGAATAAAAGTATGCATGCACTTAATAATTTGAAAACTGAATTTAAATAACTTTAAAATAGTAGGTGCAAGATGATCAAAGTATAACTTGCCTTCGCTGAAGTCTTGAAATTCTAATTCTTCGGAAGAATCAAATTCCCGGAATAAATCAGATTCTAAGCGTGGAAAAACGACAAATCAATTGAAATTCAAATAAAATCAAGACGACAGTTTAGACTAACTCTAAATAAAATAATTATATTTTATTTGACTAGATAATAATTTTATAAAACTTTATAAGTTTGAAACACTCAATTTGGAATTAGGAAATACAAGATATGAATTTTACAAGTTTAAATTCTAAGTTTGCAATTTAAATAGTTTTAACTTAAAAGAGACAATTTAAACTAATTCCAAATAAACAAATTTTAATTTATTAAGCTAGATAATCTTTTTGCAAAATTTTAGAAATTTAATTCAAGAAATTTGGAGTTGGTAATCGAGATGATATGAATTTTACAAATTTAAATCTAAATTTGGATGTTAAATGAATTTCTAAATTCTAAAACAGAACTAAAATGATCTCCAAATTGAATAATTATATTTTATTTAGTTAGATCATAATTTTCTAAGAATTTAGCAATTTGAATCATCTAATTTGGAGCTAGGATGAATAAGTTATGAATTTTACAATTTAAATCCTAATTACGTAATTTAAAAGGATTTCCCGAATTATTTTTCTAAAGGAAACTCTAATTATTGCATGGTGACGTCACCTGAGGTTTTCGGTAATTAAATAAATAAAATTAAAAAGCGGCGACAAAGGGACCTCGTGTCGAGACACGGTCCATGTGGACCAAGTCCACGGGCTTGCGCAGGAAGGTGGCGCGCGTGTGCGACGTGGTCGCCACGTGGCGGCCACGTGGGATTAAGGCGCTGGCGTGGCGCTTCGTGGCGCCGCGTGTGGCAAAACCCGCGATGGCGGCGGCGGCGGCGCGGGACCTAGGTCGCCGGCGCTTCTGATGCACTGCAGCGGCGATGAATCTTGAAGAAGAGGAGATCACGGGTTCTGACGCGCTCACCCAATTGACGAGGTAGGGGCGGCGGCGGCGGCGAAGCGAAGAGCGGCGCGGCTCTACGATGAAGCGACTCTGGCGCTCTGAGGTTCTCGGCGGCGGCGAGCGCGCAGCTTGGCGTCGAGACGATCACGAATGGTGGTGGCGGCGAGGCGCGGCGTCGTCCACGGCGGCGAATTGGAGCTTCGATCTTGGGACCGACGGCGACAATTTCTTCGATTCCGGCGAGTACACGCGAAGAGTGAGAGTGAGTGGGGCGTTAGGTTTGGGGGTGATGGCGCCCCGAGGCGGCCTTTATAGGCGCCGGAGGTCCGGCGGCGTCGCGGCGCGAGTGGTGATCGTGGCGGCGGTTCGGGCGGCGGGGAAATCCGGCGAGAGAGGGGAGGTGGTGGGGCGAGGCGGTTGGGCGCCGAGTCGTGGCGCGCTGCGTGTCTTGGGCGCGGAGGTTGGAGCGGCTGACTCTGGCTTCGCCGTGTGAGCGAAAATGGCGGAGGCGGCTTGACCGCTCGGAGAAGAACGCGGGGAGAAGATGACGCGGGGCCGTCGGATTTCTCATCCGACGGTGCGGAGAGAGGGAGGCGTGGAGCGATGCGGGCCGTCGGATGGGCATCCGATGGTGGAGAGAGTGGGAGGCGGGGTGAAGGAGATGTGGCGCGGGTGGGCCGGCTCGGGCCGCGCGCGTGAAGAGAGGGAGTGGGCCGAGCTAGGGTTTCGGCCCAAGCACTGTTAAGAGTTTTCTTTTAGTTTTCTATTTTAAATAATCTGGTTAATTCCTTTTAGACTTAGAAAATAGCAAAAAGAGTCCAAAAATTCTACAAAAATTCTCATAAATCCTTAGAGACATTTTAGACTTAATAAAATTATTCCCAACTTAAACTTGATAATAAATTTTGTAATTAAATTATTTTAGGTTTAAAACATTTAGGACAAAGCTTTTAAAATTTCGAAAATTCACAAACTCAAATAAGTTTTAAACTTTAACCAAAATTGAAATTTTGGGTTGTTACAAACCTCCCCTTAAGGGAATCTCGACCGAGATTCGAGGATTGATTGGCGAGAGGTGGGGATACCCAGCTTTAATGTCTTCTTCTCGCTCCCAAGTGGCTTCACTTTCAGGGTGGTGGCTCCACTGAACTTTGTATGAACGGATGATCTTGTTCCGTGTGACACGCTCTGCGACGTCCAGAATCTTGATCGGTTGCTCCACATAGGTGAGGTCCTCTTGAAGATCAATGCTTTCGGAAGGGTCTCGATCCTCGAGCACTCGAAGGCACTTCTTTAGGCGTGAAACATGGAAGACATTGTGGGCGGCGGATAAGGATCTTTGGTAGCTCAAGGCGATATGCAACTTCACCTCTTCTTGCCAAAATCTTGTAAGGTCCCACAAATCTGGGTGCAAGTTTTCCTTTGGTTGGAACCTTCTTACTCCTCGGGTGGAGTAACTCGGAGATAGACAAAATCTCCTTGACAAAGGTCAACTCTCGTGACGACGATTATCGGCATAACTCTTCATCGGGTTTGAGCTACTTTCGATGCTCTCTTATTGCCTTAACCTTACTTTCACTTCTTTGATCAATTACGCCCAAAGAATGATGCTCTCCTACTTCATCCCATAGAAGCGGAGTTCGCATTTCTGCCATACAAAGCCTCAAGCGGGGACATTTGAAGACTGGCTTGGTAGCTATTGTTATACGAAAATTCTGCATAGGGCAAATTCTTGTCCCAACTTTTTCCGTAATCCAAGGCGCAGGCTCGAAGCATGTCTTCAAGGATCTGGTTGACTCGTTCGGTCTGGCCATCCGTTTGCGGATGATATGTAGTGCTGAAATTAAGTCTGGTTCCCAAAGCTTCGTGCAGACTCTGCCAAAATCTTGATGTAAACTGTGATCCTCTGTCGGATACGATCTTCTTGGGCACTCCGTGTAGACAGACGATCTTAGCCATATATAACTCTGCTAGCTTGCTGCTTGGGTAGGTGGTCTTGACGGGAAGGAAATGAGCTACTTTCGTTAGCCGATCAATTATCACCCAGATGGAATCACATCCTGACTGAGTCCTAGGAAGTCCGGTGATGAAATCCATACCAACTTCTTCCCACTTCCACACGGGGATCGGTAACGGTTGCAACAAGCCAGCTGGTCTTTGATGTTCCGCCTTGACTCGCTGACAAACATCACATCGGGCGACAAACTCAGCGATTTCTCGCTTCATGCTGACCCACCAGTATCTTTCCTTAAGATCTGGTACATCTTAATCTTGCCGAGGTGAATGGAATAAGGCGACTCATGGGCTTCCTTCGAATCGATGCTTTAAATCCTGGCGATCCGAGACGCAGATCACGGTTCCGAACCACACTGTTCCTTCCTCATCTTCGGTGAATCTTGAAGCTTTGCCCCGCTGTGTACTTGATGGTGAAACCCGTAGGGTGTTGTGTCCTTGTCTTGTTGGTATTTCCCACTTACCACGCATGCAAAGAAGCAGCACCCATCCCAAGAGTAACTAAGAGCGTATCCGGGACCAACAGCTTTCCTAGCAAGAATGTCCAGGGCTTTTGAGGCGCCTTGATTTTATTCGACTTGGTCTTGCTGACATGCTGGTATGTGTTCTTCATGGGAGACGAATGGGCACGCTGTTCGTATATGCTCGGTGTGGTCTTCATGGGAGCTGATATGGTGGCCTGCCGACGTGGATGAGGTGCATGTGGGGACATTGAAGGGAGGGTCGGAGAGGCCGTAGGCTCTAGATGGTCGTGTGGAGAGGCCAGCTGTTCATGCTGGGTAGATGCCAACACGGAAGGGTCCAGGACGAATGTATGGACGACATCCCCTAGTGTCATGATCTTGTCGTTTAGGGACTTCTCCAGTGGGGCGGCCCTGAAAACTTCATGTACCATGTCCACTTGGACCTTCACGAAACCGGTCCCTAGTTGGGCACCATGCACCAGCGTCCTTGGTGGGCATGGATACGCCATCCCACGCCCAGCCTCAATGGGAATGGAGCTAAGAAGCCTGACTCTGAGGTTGCATGGCGTGGGCTCCTACATAATGATACACGATTAGCTAAGACATCCAACAGGCCTATTTATGTAGAACTCCAAAGATATACATTACCTGGATGTCGTCAATAGGTAATTGGACGTCGCTATGTTCAGAAAGTGGCGTGGACGCGTAGCTACTCCGATATTGAGGGGAACTGGATCCTAAAATATTGGGGGCGGCTTGTGGCTGGTTGAGGACTTGATTCATTTTTTTCTCCAATGATGCTATTTGTCCTTGAAATTCCACACGAATCTCCTCTTTCAACCGTTCCTCGCGCTCGGCCTTGGATCACTTTCTACTCCTATACGCCTCGAAGTTGTGTGGGAATCCCTGCATCCAAGGTAGGTAAACCCCATGGCCTCGCATGCGACCCAGGTGCTCCTTGTTTCCATCTCCCTAACTGCTTCGAAAGAGCCTTGGGAAGATTCGATATTCAATGTTTGCTGCAAGAGACCATCATGTTATTTTAGACCCTATAAAGTTATGGACTTATTATCAACTAGGTAGTTCGACATATCTTACCAGATGTTAGGACATTTCCTCGTCTACCGGGTTTATGAAAGTGATGGCGCCCGAAGACGTGGTTGATGACCACGCTCTTAACCAGTTTCGGGGGCGCTCGTTTGTGATCCTGGCAAATGGCGGGGAGGCCTTCGACCGGATTGCCTCCTCGTCCTTCCCCCTCCATTGTAGGATTTTACCCGTGTGCCCAGTAGTACTAAGTCTGTGGGGGGGGGTGAGTGTTTTGTGTTTGGATAGCCTTGTGCGCCGCACTTTGCTCTTGAAATTTGGCTGTCGTCTTCATCTGCATAAAGGCTTCCCATGTATCCAGCCACATGAAAGGATACTTCGTGAAGGACGTCCGATCCTTGTTCACGTACTCCGTGACAAGCGTGCTCTTGAAGGTCTTCCATGCTTTTCCCATCACGAGGAATGTCTGTCGTCGCACGAGTCCCTAGACTTCTGCTGGGATCTCGAACGACCTTGAAATTTCATCCCACAACTGCTCTTTCTCTTCTCTTGTCAGAGACTTCCAGCTTGGTGTGGTGATGGGGACCTGTTCCCTTGCAACTATCCTGTAGGTGGTCCGGAATGCTGCATCTGCTTTCTTGGGATGCAGAGGGACACCAACGGGAGCAACCTCTATGATGGTCATTCGGTCCTCAGACCTTTTCGATATCCCTCTACCATCTCGCTTAGGTACCCCTTTCATTGTAGCGCCAGACGCATTCGGCGACATCGATGATAGCGGCGAAGACTGTGCAGATGTCATCTCGCTTAGTTGCTATATATTTAAACTTTCAGCAAAAGACAAAAGATTTTTTTCTTGATTGAAAATTTTCTTGTCTAAAACTAGGAATGTAATGCAACTGAACATAGAAAGAAATCAATAGATGCCCTCCCCACAATAAACTTTGTAACATAAAAGAAACATGAATGAAGGCAATCTGCTTGAACAGGGGATTTTGAAAAAAAGAAATTAAAGGCATGGATCTTAATCACAAATGCTACAAAAGATATGCGAGGAGCTACATCAAGAGACATTGATTAATCCTCCTGTCCCGAGAGAATGGGAAAAAAAGGAGATGCAAAACAATTTCTTGAGCATATAAGCAAACCAAGTTCTACCCATTCACAATATTATAAACCCATGATGAAGGCTCCTGCACCATGGTAGATGAAAATCAGCAGCCTTGCCAAATTTGGCCATCCCATCCCACCATTTTTTCTTGTATTGGATTATGTCATGCAATGCCTGATGTTATTTCAAATATAGCATGTAGCAACTTTTATTTATGCACATGTGTCACCAAGGAAAGAACATGGCAAAATAATACACAAATCAATTTTCTATTATATCACCATCAGGGATGTAGGTTGTAAATCACTTGAAAAAATGCAAGGATATTAAGCATCATGATCTTCTGGGAAATATTGTGCATCAACATAATATAGTACCAGAACAGCGTTCAGGACTTGGGGTTCATGACTGTTCTAATTTCATAATCTACCTTATCAACTAAACTTGCATTAAAAATCCAACTTGCCTCCTTTCATCTGATGCGTGTACTAAAAAGTACTAGGAATCCTAAGTACCATGACAAACTACTCATATAGAGAATAAAACATCTTACATAGGCATGATGAGCATGAAACATGTAGAAAATCGGCAAATTTCAGTTATCTTGGGTGTGTAGATGCACAACAGAAAGGGGATTTCCTCCAAGATCTACCATTTTTTGCCATAAATAATCTCTAACAGATCTACCAACCACATTACCATGCGATTTAATGTAAAGAAGTGGGATTTAGGATCCATACCTTCGGTTCCCGAATGAACGTCACCCCATGGTGACGGAGGGGAGGAAGGAAGATCGGGATAGGAAGAAGAAAGAGCGGCGGAAGCTTAAATCCAGTCACCCTTCCCTGTGTCGCTCTTCCCATCATCGCGTGCAATGTGAGATTGAGTGGATAGGAGAGGAGGAAGACATTGAGGGAAGACAGGGAACGAGTGTGGAGTAAGGGTGCAAACCCTAGCGGGGCCCTACTAATAAAGGGATATCACAAACGGTTCTCTGAAAGAACCGTCTATGATATTCTATATCACATACGGTTATATTCCAGAACTGTCTATGATAAGTATCACAGATGGTTCCATAATATAACCGTATGTGATATGCGACCATATCATAGACAGTTCTATTTTAGAACCGTCTGCGATACCTATGACAGACGGTTTGTTCCACTAAACCGCCTGTGATAGTTCCTTCTATAGCTAAAAATTATTCTATTTTTTGGCTAGCCTCAGGAAATGTTAGCCATGCCCTCTAAAAACAAAAAAGCAGATACAATTACAGATGGAATAATTTCTTAATTCATGTCGAGTTTCTTAATTACAATGGAATAATTTTCCAAATAGGTGTTCACCATGTGGGATCATTCCACTTGGCTATTTCCTTTCAAAAAATAGCCCTTCATGATGATTGATGCGTATATAGCTAGCTTCCTCATAGGGTTCTTCCTCGAGCCTAATGCCGTCTCCGAAAGGAGGAAATTTGTCAAATTGATTGTACTCTTCCTCATCCACGACATTCTCAACTCCGACAATCCTTCTTTTTCCATGAAGAACTACGTGGCGGTTCTTATTTGCTGGGTCCATTACATAAAAAACTTAAACAACTTGCTTACCGAGTATGAATGGTTCGTCCTTCTGTTCGACATGTTCGCGGTCCACAGTAGTGACGCCGTACTTGTCGACCTTCACACCCTGTGAAAGTTTGACCCAATGGCACCGAAACAAGGGGGTCTTGAAAAGTACGTAGTCGAGCTCTCAAATCTCCTCTATGATCCTATAGTAGGAGCTCAACCCATGTTTCATTATGTTTGACCCAACAGTATTGAACTGCTCGTGAAGCGCACCTATGCAAACACCGCTATTCTGGACTGTGCTCTTCCTATCCTGAGCTATCGTATAAAATGTGTACTCATTTATGTCGTATCCTTGCCATGTCACAATTGTAAATTTTGGCCCTTTTTCTAACCATTGCAGCATATCATCACTTGATGACTTCTCAATTAATCACACTTTTAACCATTCGTTGAACTGATAGTTGTGCTCTCGCATGATCTAAACCTCCGATCGGCCTGGATTCTGTTGGCGTACCATGTCTTTGTGCTCATCGATGTACGGAGACACTTCGGTCATGTGTTGCAAGACTGTGAAATGGGCATAAGCATACGTATCCAGATTGGGAGTGATTGCTTTCCTTCCTATGGTCCCGATACCCTCCAGCCTACCCTCATGATGAGATAGAGACATACCTATCGGTTCCACCTGAGCTATGTAGTCGACGCAAAACTCAATGACCTCTTCGGTTGCATAACCTTCGATGATGCTGCCCTTTGGCCGATATCGATTCTATACATAGGACTTGAGAATTCTCATGTACCTCTTGAACAGATACATATGACGTAGGAACATAGGGCCACATATCTTTATCTCTTTCACAAGGTGAACAATGAGATGGACCATGATATCGAAAAATGATGAAGAGAAATACATCTCAAGATGACATAGAATCGTCACCACCTCAGCCTGCAGATTATCTAGTCAATCGGGATCGATGACCTTTTGAGCAATTGAGTTAAAGAAATAACACTGATTGCCACTCGGGCCTTATTCAGCAAAATACTTTTAATTGTAACAGGAAGCATTTATTTCATCAGCACATGACAATCATGAGACTTTATACTAGTCGGTGATCTAGAACCGATCTTACGTATGATTGTTTGATTGGGGTGGGGGGTGGGGGGGGGGTCTCCTAGACTAAAGCTACGCATAGAATGACACATACATTTTATACAGGTTCAGGCCTTCTTCGGACAGAATAACAACCCTACTCACGTGTAGTTGTATTGAGTGTGTTGATTACAATCAAGAGGAAGACTAATGCCTAATGTCTTGTGCTCCTGATCCCTATCCCCTTCTGCCTTCTGACTTCAGCCATTATATAGCGTACAAAGAGGTGGCAGTTTCTTCAGATGAAGAGGCGCCTCAATGTTCCAAATGATAAACCGCTTGATGGTAGTTGTTGTTAATGACGTGGCACCCCCATGTCGCCAGGCAGTTATTGTCAGAGACAGAAGTGATTCATGCGGTTACTCGTAGAGAGTAACAGCGTATATTAAATATCCCATGTATTAAACACGGCGCATAATATTCCGTAATTGATTAGGCCCACAGGTCAGCAAGCCTTATCAATAGGGTTGTCGAAGCCAGGCTGGTCGAAGCCAAACGAGTTGTAGAAGATCTTACGACTACACGATAGTTGTAGAAAAGCTTACGACTATACCATGGTCGTAGAAATACTTATGACCATGGGGTGGTTTACGACCAGACAGCTTGGCCTCCCCCTTATAAATATTTAAGGGGTATTCTTAAGACCAATATGGAGATATTAATATCTATAATAAGAATTATAGATGAATAAATGAGGATTATTAGATCCTCGTCATCTAGCCCCCCAGCTTCAAGTAAAAGTAACTTACTTGGAAAAGGAGTCGTAGAAGGTCTTACGACCACAAGGTAGTCATAGAATAATGATCAAAAGTAAAAGCCTTTTCGACTGGTATTTGTCGAACCCGGGATTGAAGGATCCCAGATTCTCTGTGTTTACAACACTAGTCCAGGAATAGCTAGTGTACACAGTTTACAAATATGGTAAAAAGTCCACATCACGCACTTTATTCATAATATCAGAGTATTTATTACAAAAGGGCACTTGGCCTAAAGAAAATTACAGCGGGAAGCAAAAGATAGTGGTAGACCAAACGATACGCCACAGGCAATCGTCTGGGGGCGCAACCTAGCCGTCCAAGTCCTCCTCGTCCGTGAAGTACTCCTCCTTTGAGATTATTTTGCAATAAGCAAGGACAAGCACAACTAACGTGCTCACAAGTTACACCCAAATAACAGAATTTAATGCATGCAGGGATTACAAAGGAAGGCTTATAGGGTTGATTTTGCGTAAAGCCATGTTTCTTTCAAATATTTATACTAAGTTTTAAGGCAGTTATTTTATAACTAAAATTCATTTTATGAAACTCAAGTTTTATAGTTGGATAACCTCCATACAAAGATGTGGAGAAGGATACCCTCCTATCTCATGGCTTCCCGCCCAATTTCCATTTGGATAGAAATCCAAAATCATTTGTGTCAAATCATTTTGAAATCAAAACCAAAGTCTAACATTGAGTGGCAAATGCTAAACATGTCCATAACCGTGGACACGGCTATTCCAATAGGTTTACCCTCTGCAGAGGTGGTACAACTTTACCCACAAGAGATAATTTGCTTTTGATGTTAGCCAATACACGCTTCCGAAGGCTGCTGGCGTGGCGGTGACATGGCATCTACATGGCTGCCACGTAGGCTCCGGCGACAGCGGTGCTCGGGTCCCTATGGTCACGCTCTGTCCCATGGTGACGCGAGTGAGTGATACCAGGGTCAAGAGGAGGTGATGGTGGACCTGATGCGTAGGGTTTCAACGACGCGACGTGAAGGAGTTGACGGCAGCGAGGTGAAAAGTGGCGGTGAAGTTCGGTTCACGGCTGCGAGGTTACTCTGAAGGTCTTCGAGACGAATGAGTGCGCGCACCGGGTGGCCCATGCGATGGCGAACACGTTGGTGCGGTCGGGGGCGGCGAAGCGACAGCGACAGCGGCGAATTTGACGGAGTTAGGGTTGGCGGCGGAGAAGCTTCACCGAGTGATTCTAGCGACAAGAGAGGGGTAGAAGGTCTAGGAGTTGGCGGAATGAGTTGCGGGGATGAACGCGACGGTGATGCCCCCTTTTATAGGGCTCAGGGGTCATTGAAGTGGCGAGGACATGCACGGCCGTTTTCATGCCGGCGCGGTGGCAAGTTAAGGCGGGATTAAGAAGGTTTAAGGAGGAAAAAATGGGCACCTTGAGTGAGTCAAAGGTCGTGGGGTTTAATGGCATCAAATGTGCGCGAGAAGAGGGAGTAACGGGCGAGATTTAAGAGCTCGGCGAAGAACGTCAATGGCGGCGCCGCGAGGTAGAAGAAGGAGCGGAGACGAAGGCGTTGTAGCGACGGCCCCACCAGTCAGCGAGAGAAAGAAAATAGTAAAGTGACTGGTGGTAAAATGGCCGTTCGATCGCGATCCAACGGTTAGAAAAGATCGGGACGTTCGGACGTCCGAAGGAATCATTGAGATCTGACCGTTCATTGATGATCCGACGGTTGGAAAGGGTTGAGGAGAGAACGCGTGGGCGAGCGGGCCGTGCAGCGTGGTGAGGAGATGGGCCGGATTAAGAATTCGGGCCAAGGACTGTGTGCGAATTTTTAAAGGTTTAACAATTGATTTAATCCTGATAAATCAAATAGGTTTTAGAAAATAGCAAAAAAAATCCAAAAAAATTATGAGAAAATTCAAAGAAATTCTCAAAGACATTCTGGACTTAAATAAAATATTTCCAACTTAAACTTGGTAATATTTTTTGGAAATAAATTTGTTTTGCCTTTAAATTAATTAAGAAAAGCTTTTAAAAAGTCCAGAAATTTCAAGGAAAATAATTTAAGTTTTATTTTGCCAAAATGGAAAATTTGGGATGTTACATTATTTCATTTGGCCAGAAATAGACTTGGTCAAGAAGGTAATTTTGCTTGAGGTGTAAAGACAGACTCGATTTTCTCGAACAAGTAAATAAAAAAAAAACTCTCAATTGACTCTCACAAATCTGTCCGTTGGAGTGGTTCCCGAAGATGTGGCAACTGTTGAGTTCCCACAATCTCTTAACTCGAGCGTGCGGTTATAAAAAGGCACCACAGGCGTAGCTTAGGTTTTTACTTTTCTCTATTTGCTTCAACTGTTCGTGGAGCTCTTGCGTTGTCTGCCGCGAACCAAATCGTACACTTTCTTAATATCTTTCCAAATCCATATCACTCTGCCTTAGAGAAGATGGCCAGGGCCATTTCTAAGTAGGCAAAATCGGAGATGGATTTGGCGAAGATAAAAGCTTTGGTCGCCACCGAGAAGATTCTGAAGGAAGAATTTGTGAAGTAGATTGAGGCTGTTGGGTAACATTGGCCATTGGCGGAGATTGGGTAGATCCCTATCTTCCAGGTGTATTGTGAGTGTGGCCTCCGACTGCCTGCTCATCCCTTTCTTACACTTGTACTCGAGCACTTAGGGGTGGAATTGGTGAACCTTGTTCCCAATTCTATCACAATGTTAAGTGTTTTCGTGTACTTGTGTGAGGCTTACCATGAAATCCTTCAAGACCTGGAGCTCTTCCAATACTGCTATGAAATGTGTAGATAGTCTAGAATCATGGGGAGCTATGGTCTGAAGCTGCACGACGGAAAGACCAAGGAGTACATTCGGATGTTCACCCGGTCATCATGACTGGGGTGGAAGAAAAAGTGGTTCTACTGGGAGACAACCAGTGAAGACAGCCTTTCTTTTATAGGGAAGGCTGCCGAGAATATTTCTTTTTGGGATTCGACTCCTAAGGATCTTGGTCGGATTGCCCCCTATATTCAAGTCATAAAAGACTTGAACGAAGAGGGGCTCACCAGATGGCACGTGGTGAAGGATTTCATTACGCGCTGCATTAGCCCTTTGAAGAAACAAGTACATCCCATATGGAGGTACTCGGGGGCTAAGGATTCGACCAGAGATTATGAGAAAGGTAAGGAATCCTTCAACTTAGCTTTCTTTTGGTTAATCTCAATCCTAATCACTGAATGTTTTATCTGCTTGCGTAGATCTGCCTCAAACAGAGGTTGACACTCGAGTCAAACTCGTTTGCGAGATAGATCCACCACCTGATGCGGTGGCTCCTCGAATCCTAGCGGTCGTATCCGCAAAGGAGAGGGAGGAATGCCTAAAGGTAATCAAGAATTTATTCCATCTTTGGGCCCTCGTAGTTGTAGGAAACAACCACTAAATAATGTTTCTTCTTCTGACCTTTGTAGAAAGTAGGCATGGAAGACTGTCAGGACGATCAAGAGGTCGGACTAATGGTCATTGGCACAAAGGCGGAGGAATTCAAAGCTCCTCCGACCAAAAAGCGTCGACTTGTAAAGGTCATCGACAAGCAAGGGACAAGCTAGAATTTCAATCCGGTCAAGCCCTTTGAGAAATTCTTTGTAGAAAGAGTTGCTGCAGAGAAAGTAAAGGCGATCGAAGCGATTGAAGCCCTTAAACACAAAGCCCCCAAGACCAAGGTACCATTCTACTATGATGACAAGACTTTTTCAGTCTCAGCTTCTCATGGATTTGTTAAGCGACTAGAAAGGGAGAACTGCAAAAGTTTTGTATCTTTTGTGAAGGATAACACTGCGTCGGCAGAGCCTATGATCGAGGGAGGTACTGCTTCTAAGGTGGTCAAACCTATTTCGACCATCAGGAGATTCAGGAGGGTTAAGGAGCGGCAGCTCTCGCTCAAGACCCATGACTATACGTGGTTGTGGCAGACCCCATTCCCCAACTCAAATTTCGATTAGACGTGGTCGAAGAGAAGAAGTCGAAGAAATCTTCCTTAGGGAAGGTTGATGCAGGATCAAGTCCAGAAAAGTAAGGTATGTAAAAAGACAAAAGCATAAAAACAACATTTACCTTTTGCCTTCCACAAATTTGAAATATTTTTTCTGTGATTTTAGCCTGACTCCTCCAGCCCCCAAGGACGCCTCCCTCGAGAAGCCTATCACCACTTCTTCTGCAGTCGTAGAGATAGCAAATGTTTCTCCTGCAGTCGAAGAGACAACAACAGAGGCGGTCGAGGGATCGGCCACTGTCCCTATGGTGGAAGAAGTCATTGCTGCTGAGGCTACTATGACCACTGAGGTGGTCGTAGAGGCAGAAGCGAAGATGGCTAACAAAGCGGTGGAAGCATCTTGTCAAGGTGGTGGTGGAGCCTCCGACCACCGTGCTGGGAAAGAAGTTGTCGAAAACATTCCTCCCGGTTCTCAAGGAGAAGCTACCATTATCGAAGAAGAAGAAGAAGAGTACTTCAACTTGTTTTCTGAATTCTTTGGCCCAGCATCCATTGTAGGGTTTTCCTCATTCAGATCTCGCAACTAAGTCCCACACCCTAAGGACATTCCTAACAGGGGAGATGTTTTTGATGACGAGCATCTTCAAAAGGTGTGGTGAGACAAAGTTGAAGATATCAATGAACTCAAAGACCCCAGAGGGTTTTCGCCAAGTTTGCTCGATCGACCATTTATGTAAGCACCTAATACCAAATATTTTCATATTTGGTCTTTTTAGTCTCTGATTGTCCTTCTTTATTCAAAGATCTTTGGAACAAATTGTCACGGTTGGTGAATACAACCAGCAAGTTGTGCTACTACGATAGCAAAAAGCTGAACTCTGTGAGCAGGCTGAGAGACGGTAAGCTACTACCATATATAGTCTTTTATGGTTCTACTATATGTTCAGTGCTCATGTTTATCTTTAACCTTTGCAGGTTTAAGAGCGACGAAAAATCCCTGGTTGACGCACTCGACCACGAGAAGGTCGAGATGCATAGGCTAAGGGATGAAAATCTTGACCTAATGAAGAGATTTCAGGAGGCCAACTCCGTAGCTCTTGATCTGCTGGATGAAATAAACAGTAAGTTCTAAACTTAAGATTGCTTATGATAATGATCTTCTGTTCTTTTTCTAATTCTTGTTTCTTTTAAGAAATAGTGGTCGAAATGGGTAAGCTCCAAACCGAAGTCAATGAAAAGGCCTAGGTTGTTCACGAGCTATCCTGTTCCGCCAAAGAAAAAGGCCTGGTGATAAAGTTCTGGGAAGAGCAATCTGCAAAGAAGGATGCCTCCCACGACAACGAAATCAAGCAACTTGACTCTCGACTGATGGGTAAGTAACTCTTTACCCACGACCAATGTTGCTTACGAGTTGTTTAGGTATATGCTTCTACTAGTCGTACTCTATTTCAGAGCAAGCAGTCCAAATCAAGTGGCTCCACGAAGCCTCGACTCGTAGTCAGGAGGAGACAAAGTCGTTGAAGATCAACCTTCAAGACAATATCTCACTTCTAAACAATGTACTCGGTGGGCTTAGTGCTGAGGAAGTTGCTCCTCTTGAAGACACCATAACCTCTCACTTGAGTGTTATTGGACAACAAGTCAGAGCCTTAGGGAGCTGATTACTACTCTGAAGGTCAATCAGGTTGACTCACTGAGAGAGGCGGTTGAAAGTGCAGTGAGCTATGCCTTAGCAAAACATAACGCACGCAACCAAAATCTCAACCTTCAACCAATCGAGGACGACTTCGACTGCTCTGAAGCAGAAGCAACTCGTCTAATCGAAGAGGTGAAGCCAGTCAGCCAAAAAGTCGCAGAGGAGATGCAGATCTGTTCTCCTTCATCAGAGTAGATTGTAATAGGAAAACTTGCAAAGACAAGACTTTTGTTTATAAATATAAAGCTTCTTTTTCTTGCAAACTATCTTGTTGTGTAGTTAGTAACTTGTAAGATAATGAACAAAAGAAAGAAATTGCTTAGTTTGTTTATATAAACTAAGTAAATAGTGTATATAAGGGTTTGCTTAAAAAAAGTAGTTTGTCCAACTTGTGTTGTTGATCTTGATTGTCATGTTCTGGTCGTAAAAGTTTAGTAACAGATAAACACTAGAAGGTTCCTTCTAGTGGGCAGGACCACGTGTAGAGAGGAAAGGCTTCGACTATTGTAGCAATGTTCTCCGACCATAGTAATCGAATCAAGAACGTTAACATCAGTAGGATAAACTCTTTGGAGTGCCTTAAAAATTTATCTGACATTTTTCAGTAAACTCAATTTGTTTGACACTAATAACAAGTGTTAGAAACAGTACGACGCTAGAAAATTTCTTCTAGTGGGGAGGACCATATGCAGAGAGGAAAGACTTTGACTAGGTTTTGTGTCTTTCTCTGACTAGTTTAAACGTATTGAGGTTACTAAATGCAATCAAACAAACTATAAAAGTATAATCCACTTAGAGAAGTTTTCAAAAGTAATGGAGAAATAAACTAAGGTTAAAACAGCTGGCTTGAGAATGTTTCGACCAGATTTGTTGAACTTAGTCTCTTTGTATCGGTAGCAATAGTTAGGAACAAGTCGACACTAGGAAGTTCCATTTAGTGGGTAGGAACACATGCAGAGAGGAAAGACTTCGACTTGGTGATGTTACCCTTCTTCTATGAGTGTAAAGAAAAACTGAGTGTGTAAAAATGACCGAAAGACTATCAAAGATCTTCTCAATAAAAGACAATAAAGAGTGAAGAAACCTGAAAATTTATTGATAGAGTAAGGAGTTACACATAAAATTTGTGTAACTAGTCGATGTTCTAAGAATTGGAGAGAATTCGGCCGTCTTTCATTGCTAGTCGTACCGAACCTGGTCGCGTAACTTCGACCACTGTGTGAGGACCTTCCCACTTGGGGGAAAGCTTATTCCAATTAGACTGGGATTGGATCTTCTTCAATACCAAGTCACCTACAGCAAGGCTGCGAGGTTGGAGCTTACGATCGTAGTATTTGCATGGGGCTTGTTGGTAAACTGCTGAATGGATAAGGGCTTGATTCCTCTTCTCTTCGAGCAGGTTGATGTCATCCGCTCGAAGTTGTTCCTAGTTATAGTCGCTGAAGTGTTCAACTCTTGTCGGCCGGATCTCTAGTTTTGGTGGAATTGTGGCTTCAGCCCTAAATACTAGGAAAAAAGGCACCTCACCTGTAGCCCGACTTGCAGTCGTGTGAACTGCTCATAATACTGAGGGTAATTTTTGTACTCAAGCCCCCGAGCACTTGACAAGATGGTCGAACACTCGGGTTTTTAGGCCTTGCATTAGTTGGCCATTCGCTCTTTCAACTGCCCCATTACTTTGTCGGTGGGCAACAGAGGCATAACATAACTTGGTACCCAACTCATCGTAAAATTTCTGAAATTTTGCGCTCGAAAATTGTTTACCATTATCTGTAATTATTCAACTTGGAACACCAAATCGAGTAATTATGCATTTCATCATAAACCTTTTGGCTGCTTTCGCTGTTATCCTAGTCACGGGTTCGGCTTCGATCCATTTTGTGAAGGTATCAGTAGCCACAAAAAGGAACTCGAAGCCCCCCAGTACTTTTGGGAATGGTCCTAGGATATCGAGACCCCAAGTCGTCAAAGGCCATGAAAGAAGAATTGTTTACAATGCCTATGCCAGATAGTGTATTTGTCTGCTATGAAACTGGCATTGTATGTATTTTTTTAACCAACTCTTTGGCATCATGGAGGGCGGCCGGCCAGTAAAAACCTTGTCGGAAGGCTTTACCGACCAACGTTCTGTAAGAAGTATGAGTTCCACAGATGCCCCTGTGTATGTCGTGAAGGAGATTTAATCCTTCTTTCTGTGATATGCATCGCATGAGAACCCCTTGATTACGTCTTTTATAGAGGACTCCTTTGACCAAAGTATACATTTTGGCCATACGAAATAAATGATCTGCCTCGAGATCATCATCGGGTATCGTACCCTTCTAAAGATACTCGTAGATAGGATTCATCCAGGTATCCTCGTACAATAGAGAGGCTATCTCGATAGGAGGTGTTTCTAGTGTTTTGACTGGAGACGGCTTCTGGAGTTGCTCCATGAAGACTCCTTGTGGTACTTGAGATCGGGAAGAAGCTATTCGAGCTAACTGGTCAACGAGAAAATTATCCTTTCGAGGGATACATTGTGAGTCGAAACCGAAGAAATGCTTTTCAAGCTTTCTGACTTCCGATAAGTACTAAGACATGGTCGGATTAGAGCACCCGGTACTCTTCTCCGACTTGATTCACGACTAGTTGAGAGTCTCCTCTCACGAGTAGTCGTTGAATCCTGAGCACTTTCGCTGCTCGTATGCTAGCCAATAAACCTTCGTATTCTGCCACGTTGTTAGTGGCAGGAAAGTGTAATTGAATAGCATACTTTAAGGTCTCTCGTGTAGGAGATTCCAGGACCACCCCAGCCCCCCAGCCACTTAACGTGAGTGACCCGTCAAAGTACATCATTCACTGATCATGGGTATCGTACCGGGGTGCTGAACAGATTCAGGATTTGTTCATTCGACGACAAAGTCTACCAAGATCTGGGATTTAATGGCCGTTCGGGACACAAAATAGAGGTCGAATTCCCTATGTTCTACTGACCATTTTGCCATGCGTCCCGCTGCTTCCCTGTTCTGGAGGACCACTCCTAAGGGAAACTCAAACGACACAATTATCTTGTGTGCCTGAAAATAATGCCGTAGTTTCCTCGAAGACATGAAGAGGGCATATAGAAGTTTTTGAACCTGAGGGTATCGTTCCTTAGGCCCGTGTAAAACTTCGCTTACATAGTAAACGGTCGTTGGACGTTTTCACGTTCTGCGACCAATACTACGCTCACTGCCTGTGGCGTGATAGCTAGATAAATTAAGAGTGTCTCTTCTAATTTCAGAGAAACCAAAACAGGAGCACTCATAAGATACCTCTTGACATCCTCAAAGGCTATATTTGTCTCTTCTAACCACTCAAAACCCTCATGCTTTCTTAGAAGTTTGAAGAAAGGAAGCCCTTTTTCGACCAGTCGTGCAATGAAATGACTAAAAGCCGCTATGCACCCTGCGAGTTTCTGGACATCTTTCTTCATGGTTGGAGGGTGCATTGTTTCAATGGCCTTTATCTTTTCAGGGTTTGCTTTGATTCCTTATTCAGAGATAAGGAATCCAAGCAATTTTCCTAAAGAGACTCCAAACATACACTTCTCAGGATTGAGTTTTAAACGGTGTTTTCTGAGGTTGTCGAATGTTTCTTGCAAGTCGGAAATATGATTAAGTTGCTTGATACTTTTTATGACTAGATCGTCAACATAGGCTTCCAAGATTTGGCCTAGTTGAGGTGAAAAAGCCATTTGCATCAAGCGTTGAAAAGAAGCGCCATTATTTTTTAAACCAAATGGCATTTTGACATAGCAAAATATTCCAAATGGTGTAATAAATGCAATCTTTTCTTCATCATCTAAATACATACTAATATGATGATAACCAGAGTATGCATCTAGAAAACTTAATACTTCACAACTAGCAGTAGAATCAACGCACTGATTGATATGAGGGAGAGATAAATCATCTTTTGGACAAGCTTTATTAAGATCAACAAAGTCTACACACAAACGCCACTTACCATTAGACTTTCTAACCATTACAGAGTTAGCCAACCACTTTGGGTGGTCGATTTCTCTTATAAATCCTGCTCTAAGTATCTTGTCCAACTCTGATTTGATGACATCTCGTCGATCAAGTGCAAATCTTCGTAATTTTTGTTTTATGGGTTTCTTGTTAGGCCGTAGAGCTAGCCTATACTCGATCACTTCCCTAGGAACTCTGGGCATATCGGATGCTTGCCACGTGAAGACATCTGCGTTAGCTCAGAGGAAGGTGATGAGGGCGTCTTTCTATTTAGGGTCAGAAGTAACCCCAATGCGGATAGTCTTTGAGGGCTCCTCTGGATTCAGAGGGACTTCCTTGACTTCATCGTTTGGCATTGGTGCAGCTTTAGACTTTGACTGCTTGGTCGAAGGCTAACTTGTGCTTGCTTCTCGAGTTGGTATCTGGCCAACCATCTCGAGGGATTTGTGGTCTCATGTAAGCGTCATCTTCTAGTCACAGCGTACTGTGAACACTCCTTTGGGACCTAGCATCTTAAGACATTGATACCTGTAATAAGCAGCCATTAAGAATCGTGCCAAAGTTGGTTGTCCAATTATGGCTTTGTACATCGTGTCGAAATCGACCACATCAAAGGATATTTTCTCTGTCCTGAAGTTGCTTGGAGAACCAAACGTTACAGGAAGAGAAACTTGACCAATTAGTTTGGCCATAGAACTTGGTACGATCCCATGAAATGAGTTTTGTACATGTTTTATTCTGGTCCGAGGTACTTGCATCTCGTCCAGGGCACTGGTAAATAAAATGTTTAATGAACTGCCACCATCAACTAACATTCGATTTACTTGAGAGTTGTTGATGGTGGGCTCGACCACGATCGGAAACCAACCAGGTCGAGTGGAAGGGATCAGGTAGTCTTTTTTCTCAAAGGAGATAGTGACCTTCGACCACTTCGGCAATTTATTGACAAGAGGAGGGTCAATTGAGTTTACCTCTCGTACGACGGCCTTGAGCTGTCGCTTTGACTCGTATGCCGAAGATCCCCCAAAGATGTGGTCGATGGTGTGCTTCGGGTCCTGGAATAGCATCTCGTCGTTGTCCTACTCTCGACCACTCGTTTGTCCTACCTCCTCGAGTTGTCCTCAAGTTTTCTTTGGAAAACTAGGTAGTTGTGAAGGTCATGTCCTTCCTTTTTATGGAAAGGACACCACCTGGGCTTGTCGTTCTTCCGCTCGAGACACTTACCTTTGCCCCGTTCAGAGTATGGCTTGGAACTTCGAGGTGCTTATTGCTTACAGCCAAGACTTCCTTAGAACTGTTGTCTTGAGACTTTTGACCCTTCGTCTTGTTCTTGGATTTCTTGGCCTTCTTATCCTTCTTTTTGCTGCTTCACCCGCTTCTTGAGGATTTTTGTCGTCTCGATCGATGGTTTTGTTCCATTCGACTGCTTTAGCAGCAGTCGCATATCGATCGGCCATCTCGAAGAGCTCAGCGACAGTAGCCAGAGGATTCAATGCGATGTCCTTTGTGGTCATTTTGCTACGGACTCCCTGCTTAAAGGCTTTGATAACAGATGAGTCAGAAAACTCTGGAATCGAATTGCGAACCTGACTGAAACTCATGATGAATTGGTGTAAGGTCTCGTGGTCGTTTTTTCTCATCCTGTGCAGGCTGTCCTCCTTTCCAGGGCGATTGTAGGTGCCATGGAAGTTGTCCAGCAATAGATCGCAGAGGTGTTGCCTCGAATAGATCGACTCAAGTGGCTGATTTAACAACCATGATCGAGCGGACCCTTTGAGCACAGTTAGAAGGTAATTCGCCATGATATGCTCTCCTCCTCATGCTGCTCGGACAGCGGTCGTGTAGGTTTGAAGGAATTCAATGGGATTCTGTGATCTATCAAATTTCTCCATATTCACTGGTCAAAACCGCGACGACCCGCGAACAGCCCAGGGATCAGGCGAGAACGCCCGACATCTGGTAATGACATCATACCGCCTTCTCTATTGAAAAGGAGGGTTGATATCACCAAGTGATCATAGACGACGATACCAGGTCGTGGGTAGACCCGACCTATCATAGGTTTCAGTCCTACGAGGGCAATACTCCTCGTATTCCATCTGCCGTTGCAGATTTTTGGGTCAGAGTCATGAACGATCACCTCCTCTAGGAGCTTGTTGATCATCAGACGTTCAAAGAACTCTTCTCTGACTGGAGTTAAGATTAGGAGAACAACGTAACCTATTGTTGCGCTGATCTCTATGAGGCAAGTTGTTCAAACGACTAGTGGTCGACGCAGTTGTATCGCTACGACTTCCAGAATGATGTCAGGGTGGATGCTCAAGTCTTGCCATCGTGCTTCGAAGCCTTCGTGCGATCTCTTCGGCGAAGAGGTCGTACTCTGGCACTCGTGCAAGTTCTTGAGTTGGGTTCTCGTGCAGATCATTTATATGCTAGAGTTCCCGAGCTTCCTCAGACTGATATTAAACACGCCCAAGCAAATTTCTCTGAGCCTTAATTCTTCTCCTTCGGGTTGTCCCAGGATCATCCACATCTGACCCTTGAGTTTGCCTCAATGGAGTGGTATTATTTCGAGGATTTCTCCTACGCTCATCAGAGTGCTGATCTCGTTCATTGCCGGAGGCATCCTCATCATTGCCACGAGGAGCCGTAAGGTGTGATCGGCAGGAAGCATCCTCAGGCCTGCTTCTAGAAGAGAGATCATGATTTGAGAGGAGGGTGAGGACCACCTGTATATGATCTCCACTTGCGCTTGATGCCTCCTGGCTTGAACAGTGGTGAAATGACACTGTCTGGCGACTTGGACTAAACCCCCCCAAGAAGGGGAACTCCAGGTTACAACCATCTGTGTCCGCAGGTGAGCTCTGCGAACATGTGGTCGAACTCGTAGGAACAAGGTGCTCCCCCATATCCTCTACAAGGGTAACCGCAGAGTTACGACCACCAGATGCTGATGGAGTCCCGAAATGATGGCTTCCAGGACTTTCCTTGCCAGGTCGGAGTGCCTCAGGCAGACTCGAACATTCAGAGGGAGAATCCTCATCATATTGTGATCCTGCCTTGGTGTAGTCCTGGTTGTGGTCGGATGGACCCTTGCCCTATGAGGAAACTAGTCCATCAGTTGGACGTACTTTTGTGGGGGGGGGAAGGATCCCTCCTCAACTCCATTGGTGGCATGGTCTCCAGGATTTGGCGAATGATCTCTCGAGGTAGCATTACCATCGGATGAAATGGTAGTCGGCTCGTAGTCGAAGCTGGCATCCATGTCGATGTCTGCATAACCGACCAAGCCGAACCAATTCTCCTTGTTCCACTCTCCTGCCATGGAAGCATTAGGAAAAAAGAGAATTTGTTGACAAGGAATCACCAGAAGATCCCCACAATCGGCGCCAACTATTGGTGATCTAGAACCGATCTTACGTATGATTGTTTGATTCGGGGGGGGGGGTCTCCTAGACTAAAGCTATGCATAGAATGACACATGTATTTTATATAGGTTTAGGCCTTCTCCGGAGAGAATAATAACCCTACTCCTCTGTGGTTGTATTGAGTGTGATGATTACAATCAAGAGGAAGACTAATGCCTAATATGTTGTGCTCTTGATCCATCTCTCTTTCTGCCTTCTGACTTCAGCCTTGATATAGCATACGAAGAGGTGGCAGTTTCTTCAGATGAAGAGGCACCTCAACATTCTAAATGATGAACCGCTTGATGGTATAGTTGTTGTCAAGGACGTGGCACCCCCACGTCGCCAAACAGTTATTGTCAGAGACAGAAGTGATTCATGCGGTTACTCACAGAGAGTAACAACGTATATTAAATACCCCATGTGTGAAACATGACGCATAATACTCCCTAGCTGATTAGGCCCACAGGTCAGCAAGCCTTATCAATAGGGTTGTCGAAGCCAGGCTGGTCGAAGCCAAACGAGTCGTGGAAGATCTTACGACTACACGATAGTTGTAGAAAAGCTTACGACAATACCATAGTCATAGAAAGACTGACGACCATAGGGTAGTTTACGACCAGATAGCTTGGCCTCTCTACTTAAGACCAATATGGGGATATTAATATCTATAATAAGAATTGCAAATAAATAAATAAATGAGGATTATTAGATCCTTGTCAATACGAATTCATGTCAAATCTCCCATAGAAACAAGTTTCTTCATACTGGCGAAGTAACCGGATGGAACTTTCACACCATGTAAGATCTAGCATAGTTCATTTCTCTCGGTCTTGGAAAGAGTGTAGCAAGCTGGGGGAAGGTACGTTCAGCCTTTATCGGTCTTTTTCGGTGCTAACTTGGTCCTTATATTCATATCAACCAAGTCACACTATGCGTTGACACCATCCTTCAGTTTGTCACGAATGTTCAGCAAGAGACCAATCAAGCTATCACATACATTCTTCTCCACGTGCGTGACGTCGATGCAGTGGCGAACTTCTAAGTGCTCCCAATAAGATAAGTCCCAAAAAAATGATCGCGTCTTCCAAATGTTCTTCTGACGGGTCCTCAATTTATATCCCTTTCCAAGCACAACATCGATATCCTTAACCATATTATAGACCTCTTTCCCTCTAAAAGCCCTTGGAGCTGAACTGTCCTCCTTATTTCTGTCGAATTGTTTCTTCATCTTGTGATATGGGTGATAGTTGGGAAGGAACCTACGATGAGGCATGTACATAGTTTTGCGCAACTTGTTCAGCCACACACTCTTGGTATCATCTAAGCAGTGCGGACATACTTTGGCTTCTTTTGTACTAAATCCTGACTGGTTACCAAGGGCAGAAAAATCATTGATGGTGCAGAACAACATGGCGTGTAAAGTGAAGTTCTCTCGTTTGTACCCTCATACCTGTACCCCTTCGTTCTATAGTGTCACAAGATCTTTCAGCAATGGTGCTAGGTACAAATCAATATCGTTCCCAGGTTGCTTCGGTCCTTGGATAAATAGTGACATCAAAATGTACTTTCGCTTCATATACAGCCAAGAAGGAAGGTTGTACATACATAGATTCACGTGCCACGTGCTATGTCGGCTGCTCATGTTTTCGAAAGGATTTATTCCATCTAGACTCAACCCAAACCTTATATTTCTCGGTTCCGCACCGAAGTCTTCAAAGCTCCTATCGAAGTTTTTCCACTAGGCAGAATCAGCAGGGTGTCTTAGCTTTCCATCTTTCTTATGCACCTCTGAGTGCCAACACAGCAGTCTTGCCTCCTTTCGGTTCACAAATAAACGCTTCAAACAAGGAATTACAGGCAGATACCACAACACCTTAGCTCGAGGTCCTTGCTTCACCTCGATGCGCACGTCGTCATCGGAGTTATTCTTACGCTTGTATTGGGATGCTTTACACATCGGACATACATGTCGTTAGAAGACATGTCCAGGACTCTATGGTATAAAAAGAGGTGGGGGTTAGGTGCTAACCTCACGGCTGATACATGGGATACATACGGAAGTTTTAGGGCAGAGCTTTGAGCATTGCTTTTACTATGGCTTTCATGTAGGCTTGCTACGTGAGAGTTTTAGAGGTCTTCAGTTGGAGGCTTTGAGGGGTGCTTGCCGAGCACTTTGTAGACACAAATCAAAATTGAGAAATAAAGTTTAGATTCGTTCAAACTTTTGTCTCTAGATTTGTTGTTCTTGCTGTGCGCTAGAGGAGGTCTTTGCTGTGAAGATCTTCAAGAGTTGTTGTGTGCATAAGCAGGAGTTGGTTTTGGTGGTCAATTCGCTGCAATCATTCAACCCCCCCTTCTGATTGCCATTACGATCCTACAAGTGGTATCAGAGTGAGGTTGCAATGGCATCAGATCGAGATCGATTCTCAGGTAAGCCACCGTATTTCGATGGATCAGATTACATCTATTGGAAGACTCGTATGGAAGTTTTTCTGCAAGCTCAAGGTAATGTTATTTGGCAGAAGGTAGAAGCTCCTTATGAAGTCCCTACTGTGATCACCAATAACAATACTGCTGATGTTGAAGCAAATGCTAAGGCTAGAAATATTTTGTTGTAAGGTTTAAGTAGGAATGAGTTTGTTAGAATTGCTAATATAAAATCTACTAACAAAATTTGGACAACACTTACTGATTATCATGAAGGTTCAAAATCTGTTAAAGGTGTTCGTCAAAACCAATTCAAAAAGGAGTATTCCAAATTTGAGATGAAACTGGGTGAATCTGTAGATACTCTTTTTGATCGCTTCAATAAAATCATTAGTGATTTGCAATCTGCTGATGTGATTTATTACGATTACGACAATGCTAGATGATTTTGAATACTTTGGATATGTCTGTTTGGGAGGTCCTAGTCACTACAATCAATCATTCTGTTAATATGGAAACACTCACTTTGAATGATCTCTATTCTAAGATGAAAACTCATAAGATTGATATTTTGGCCAGAATAAACAAGTTCAATTCTTTGGGTTTAGTGACTAACCAAACTGATAGTTCTTCAAGTTCCTCTAGTTTCTCTTTTTCTGCTTTAAGTGCTATTTCAGATGAACAATTGGAGGAGATCCTGGAGGAACAGCTTGTGCTCTTCTCAAATATGGTGACTAAAGCAATCAATAATGTCAGATCAAGGAGAAGAGGAGGACCAATCAGATGTTTTGAATGTGGTGAGCCTAATCACATTAAGGTGAATTGTCCCAAATTGAGAGGCAAGGAAGCTAAGGATGATAAAACACCAGCTCGGCGTTCAAAATTCAAGTTTGATTCAAGCAAAAAGCAAAATTATCGAAAGGCTGTCAACAAGGTTCTTTCAAAGACTTGAGGAAATTAGATTAGCGATGTTGATTCGATAAATGACAATGAGGAAGACAAAAAGAAGGCAAAAGATGCTGATTTCACAGGGATGTGCTTTATGGCAAGTAGTGAAGAAATTAATGATGATGATGATCTCTACAGTGACCCTGATGAGGTACAGCAATTGAGGAAGGGGAACTTTTGGTTAGTTGATTCAGGATGTTCTAGGCACATGACTAGTGATTCAAAATGGTTCTCCTCCCTCACTAAGGTATACAGTGATGAATTGATTACTTTTGAAGATGCTTCAACTGGAATTGTGATGGCAAAAGGTACTGTGTGCGTTAATGACAAGTTCGTTCTTAAAGATGTTGCCTTGGTAAGTAAATTGAAGTACAACCTGCTTTCTGTGTCTCAATTGTTGGAAGAAAATCTTGAGGTAAGCTTTAAGAAACATGCTTGCAGGGTTTTAGATGCCTCTGGAGATCTTGTTTTTAATATCACTCGATTAGGGAGAGTTTTTAAAGCTGATTTCAATCATTCCTTTTCACATAATGTTAGATGTTTGGTAGCTTCTGATTCTAGGGATCTATTCTTTTGGCATCGTAGACTAGGACATATTAGTTTTGATCATCTTGTTCGAATTAGTGGAATGGATCTTATTAGGGGGTTACCTAAGCTTAAAGGTGAGAAAGATTTGGTTTGCTCTCCTTGTCGTCATTGTAAGATGGTTGCTGCTCCACATTTTCCTATTTCTGTAATCATCACAGATGGCCCTGGACAATTGTTGTATATGGACACTGTAGGTCCCTCAAGAGTTCAATCTATTGGAGGTAAGTGGTACATTCTTGTGATTGTTGATGATTACTCTAGGTACTCTTGGGTGTGATTTATGGTGTCTAAGGATGAAGCTTTTGGTCATTTCAAAGATTTGTTTCTCAGACTTAATAATGAATTGAATGGTGCTGTGAAAGTAATAAGAAGTGATAATGGTACTGAGTTTAAGAATTCTTTATTTGCTTCCTTTTGCTCTGAACAAGGTTTGGAACATCAATTTTCCTCTCCTCGGGTTCCTCAACAGAATGGTGTAGTTGAGAGGAAAAATAGAACCTTGGTTGAGATGGCAAGGACTATGCTTGATGAACATGCCACTCCTAGGAAGTATTGGGCAGAGGCAATCTCAACTGCTTATCATGTTTCGAATAGAGTGTTTTTGAGAGCCTCTTTGCATAAGACTTCTTATGAGTTGAGATTTGGCAAAAGGCCTAGTGTCTCTCACTTCAGAGTTTTTGGTTGCAAATGTTTTATTCTTAAACATGGTAACTTGGACAAATTTGAATCTAGATCAACTGATGGCATATTTCTTGGATATCCTCTTAACTCTCGTGGCTATCGAGTGCTTAATCTTGAAACTAACAAAATCATTGAGACTTGTGAGGTTACTTTTGATGATGTCAGTACTTGTACTAGAATTGACATTTCAGGTACACAAGTTCAGGGGGAGTCTGAAAGTATATTCCTTGATGAAGAAGATGATTTTGAGCTTGGCAATGATGTTTCTCCCATGCCATCACCTGATGATCAGCCACTTGCTGATGCGCCACCACCAAGTGAAGAACAGATAGCCGAAGGTGCTCAAAATGGCGAAGCATATTCAGAACCTACTGCACCTTTGAGAATACAGCGACTTCATCCTCCAGAATTGATGATTGGTGACATACATGAAAGGGTAACACGTTCTAAGTTTACTTCTCTTGACTCACATGCTCATTCTGCTTTTGTTGCCTCCTTTGAGCCCAATGATGTAAGTCACGCTTTATCTGATGAGTCTTGGATCAATGTCATGCATGAAGAATTAGAAAACTTTGAGTGTAACAAAGTCTGGACCTTAGTTGAACCTCCTCATGGACATAATGTAATTGGAACTAAATGGGTTTTTAAAAATAAATAAAGTGAGGATGGTGTTGTTGTGAGAAATAAGGCTAGACTTGTTACTCAAGGATTTTCACAGGTGGAGGGTCTTGACTTTGGTGAAACTTTTGCCCTCAGAGCAGATTAGAAGCAATTCGAATTCTTTTAGCCTTTGCTGCATCTAGAGGATTCAAATTGTTTCAAATGGATGTTAAAAGTGATTTTCTAAATGGCTACATTGAGAAAGAAGTTTATGTTAAACAACCACCTAGCTTTGAAAATCCTAAGTTTCCTAATCATGTCTACAAACTTTCAAAAGCCTTGTATGGTTTGAAGCAAGCTCCTCGGGCTAGGTATGAGAGGCTTAAGCTGTTTTTGCTAAAAAAATGATTTTCAAATGGGAAAGGTAGACAAAACTCTTTTCACTTTTGGACATGGCAATGATCTATTACTTGTTCAGATTTATGTGGATGATATCATCTTTGGGGGCTCCTCTCATGCTTTGGTTTCCAAGTTTTCAGATACTATGAGTAGGGAGTTTGAGATGAGTATTATGGGGGGGTTAACTTACTTCTTAGGACTGCAAGAAAAACTGTCCAAGCAAGGAAATTTCATTCATCAAACCAAGTGTACGAAAGACTTGCTTAGGCTCTTTGACATGGCAACTTGCAAACCCATCTCCACACCAATGGGGTCTACATCTGTTCTTGACCCTGATGAAGAAGGTGAAGCAGTGGATCAAAAAGATTATAGGAGTATGATTGGTTCTCTACTCTATTTGACTGCTTCAATGCCGGATATACACTTTGCTATATGCTTATAAACTCGATTTCAAGCATCACCTCGTGCATCTCATCGACAGGCTGTGAAAAGAATTCTCAGGTATCTCCAATCCACTTTAGAATTTGGGCTTTTCTATTCATCTTCATCTTGTCTTACAAAGCTCTGTTTTGGTGCGGTTTTGCTTACTAAGGTTTTGCCATACTGGCCCCCTCTTGCACCACTTATCAACCCAAACAGAACTGATTCAAAATATTGTTAATTAGTTGGCCAGATCCACCCCATAAATAGACTTATGGTTGCACGGTATGGACCAGATCAATGGTGCACAAAGTTAAGTTCTTAGTGATTGCCCAAGCGAGACTACCTCCTCCCATGTGCCTCACGCACCTAAGTGCCTCCTACACCCAAAAATGTGCCTCTCGCATTTTACCTCGTTCACCTCTTTTACTATACGATCACTCGTCCGAGCATAAATCATTTTTTTCACCAAAGCCAATGATAACCCCCCTCCCGCCATGACACAAAATTTTATAACAGCGACATCGCACCACAATCGACACAACTGTGACCTCGCACCACAGTTGCACAAAGAGGGGGTCACACCATAATTCCATATATCATTAGGTCAAAATTAATCATTATGTATATGTGACAATGAATCCCACACGACTAAGCATGGCTAAGCATAAACGACACCCAAGTTGGTAGTACATTAATGTCAAACTAAAATAACCCATCCTATGGCGTTCAATGATACATGTCAAGCAATTATTCAAGGAGACGTAATGACAATTAGGCATTTAACTATTGCTGAAACCATTATTATAAAACTAGCAATGCATGTTGATATAAAACAATATAATTTTATAAAATGGGTTCAATATGATCAAAGTTCTGTGACTTGCATTCGTTGAAGAGTTGAGAAGCTTCGGTCGTCGGGTCCAAGAATTCTTCCGAAACGCTGAAATCTATATGTGCGAAACGAGCCAAATAAATAAAAACAATTCCAAATAAAATCCACAAATTACCAAATTAGAACCATAAGAAAGGTACTTAATTTATATGAATTTATAAATTTGAATCACTCAAATCATAGCTCGAACGAAGGAGAACGGGCTCTCAGAAGTTTGAAAACACATAAAATGAAGAAAATTAGGATTTTTGGATTTTTGGAATTATTTTTCTAAAGGAAAATTACTTTATTGCGTCATGCTGACGTCAGTGGTGGGATTTTTATTTTTGGGCGAAATAATTTTTAAAACGAAACGGGTTAGAGTCTATGACATATGGGTCCCACGTCTTATGGACTGGGTCCACCACTGTGCGCCGGCCCACAGTGGACTGGGCGCACGAGAACAGTGTTGTGCCATGCACGCGCTGATGTGGGTTGCCACGCGGACCGCCACGCAGGCGATTGTGCTTACGTGGCTCTGAGCTGGCGCCAAGTAGAGGCAAGGTGGCGGCCACGTCACAGCCAGCGGGTGGTGGCGTATGGGGACCAAGCGTCCCGGTGAACAGCGGCGAGATGGCCAGCGACGAGGGCACCAGTGGAGAGGGGAAGGCGAGGCGAACTCGAGGCTCATGGAGTCTGCGGCGGGGCTCGACAGAGTGGCCGGTGGCGAGAGGAGGAAACAGCGGCGGCGACGACCAAAAGTGGCGTGAGTGCTCCGAGGGTTCTTGGACGGAGATGGCATGCACACAGGAGAGAACACGGCGAGGCGGTCCCAGAGGTGTTGGTGGTGTCACTGGGGAGTCCTTGCCGGTGGCGGAATCGACGGCGGCACGAACTTCGGCCGTGGAGTTTCAATGGCAGAGCGCAGCGTGGAGAGAGCGGGAGAGAGGGAGAGAGGGGGACACGGGGCTCCTAGTGCTCCTCTTTATAGGGGAGGAGAGCGGGCAGGGAGATTGGCATGGACGAGGTCTGGGCGGCGTGGCCGATGGGACAGGAGCAGGTAGGTAGGGTGTGGGCGGTAGAGCAGAGGCATGGCACGGGCGCGGCGGTGATGGACGATGACGCAGCTCGGACGAGCGACAGGGATGGGCGAGGGAATGGGCGACCGGTGTAACATCCCAATGTTCTGTTACCAAAATAAAAATTAATAAAGTTATTATTTTATTGGATTCTTTGAGATTTAAAAGAGTTTAATTGCTTTTCTTGAATTTCCTAAATTCTAAAAGTCAAAAATAAAAATTTATTTTATGGCTTTTCTTTGGATTTAAAGTTAAAAAGGAAAATTTAATTAATTTCTAGAATTTTCTAAAATTTTAAAAGCTTTTCCCTAATTATTTTGAAGCCAAAATAAATTAATTACAAAATCTATTACCAAAGTTAAGTTGAAAATATTTTATTTAAGTCCAAAATGCCTTAGAGAATTTCTGTGAATTTTCTCATAATTTTTGGATTTTATTTGCTATTTTCTAAAGCCTATTTGAATTACTAGAATTATTTAAATTGCTAAATCAAATTAAAATCGGCAACAGTGCTTGGGCCAAATTTGGCTCAGCCCGTTCCAATCCTTACGCAAGACGCTGCCCACACGGCGGCTTCGCTTCTTGCTGCTTTCCTTCAAAAATCTCGCTTGAATTGGCTCAAAGTTGGACGGTTAGATTTCAGTGGCACGTTTGGACGTCCGAACATCCAAATTAGTTTGGACCGTCTGATCGAAATTGAATGGCCCAAACACCACCCGTTACTTACCTATTCCATGCTGTCGCCGACAGGTGGGGCCCACTCAATCCCGTCGTCTCCTTCCTTCCTTTCTTCCCTGTGATGCTTTCCTTTCTCGCCGCTGAGTCCGCTATGAACGCGTTACGTGAAGCTTCCAATTTCGGCTAAATCCTCATTAAATCCCCAAATCAACGTGCGCATTAAAATTGCCCTTCAATCCTCGGCACGTTACCACCATTATCCCCTCCATCTCCTGCCTTGATTGCCCTAATTCCGCCGGTGACGCCCACACGACCTTTGTGTTCTCCACGGCATTTCAACCTCGCCCGCACCCCTGTAAATAGCGCCCTGGCTCTGCCTTGACCTCCTCACCTCAGCACCGCCACCCACTTAGCCCCTTTCGCCCCGTAGCGCCCGGATTTTGAAGGTTTTCTCGCCGTCGACAACCGAACATCGCCGCCACTTCTTCGCTCGTCGTCGATGACCTCTTCACGCCCTTCCTCCGCGAAAACACGCATCAGGTCTAGCACCACACCCTCTTTCTTTTGCATACATCCACACCCCTCGCCGTGGCATGTAGCGCCGGCGAGGCCCTCACCGGAGCACCGCCCCTCATCGGGCTGACATGGCTCAGCCACGACGTAGCCACATCGACGCCATGTCGACGCATGCGTCCCATGTCAGCACCACGTGGATTCCACATCAGCCTCTACGTCAGCTCGCACCCCCCCATTTACTGTTCCGTGAGCCGGATCCACGGTGGATGTTGATCGGACCGTGGGCCTGGTCCATTGACCACGGGCCCACATGTCAGAGACTCAAACAATTTCCTTTAGAAATTTAATTTGGCTGAAAATCGGATTTTCCCGCCGCTGATGTCAGCGTGCGCAGTAATTCGGTTTTTCTTTAGAAAAATAATTCGGGAAATTCCTAAAAATCAGAATTTAGGGTTTCTTTAGATTAAAAACTTCTAGGAGCTCGTATTTCTTCATATGAACTCTGATTTAGGTGTTTCAAATTTCTAAATTCATGTAAATTCAAGATCTAGCTAACTAAACTAAAATTATTTAATCTAGAGTTCATTTTATTTGAATTTGAATTTTGTTTGAATTTGGCTTATTTTCGCGTATAGATTTCGACGACTTCGGAGAGTGAGATTTCGACGCCGTTTGAGAACAACTGATTGAGTAAGGCAAGTTACGTATTTGATCATTTTTGAACCCATTATTTCAAATTATTTAAATTCTATTTTAAATTATTACTGCATGCTTATTTATATTCAGTAATTTAAATTCCTGTTTTAAATTTATAGATATGCCTAAATACTTTGTATGTCCAATGTTGATATTTGAATTGAATATATTGTCACCCTAGATAAAAACTAGTTGATACGATAGTATGAACTAGGACCATTTGAAAATATTATGCAAATACATGCTTAGATAAAAAATATTTGATTTGGGGAATTTCAGCCAAAAATCAAATATTGTTTAAACTGTATCCATGGCATTGGTGTGTTATGGAAGTTTATAAATGGCTTTAAAAAATGAAATGAAAATTGGTTTGGACTTGGGCAAAATGGATGTTTGGATGGTGCATGTTGATGCACGGGATCGAGTCATTTCTTTGATCGAGGCCCATAGGTTTTATGGAAAGATGCCCAAATCAGTTAAGGACCGGTCTTTGAGCCGCATCTTGCTAAGCCACATCGTACTACCACTTGTCCTGAGTGGGTAGGACCTGGCTAACTAATTTGCAATGTTTCACCGTGGTCATGCCATTTGATTGCGTGTGTCTTTTATGACCTACTTTATGTATTCCCACCTGACGCAAGAGGGGGCTTAAATCCGGCGGGTTTCTATCCAAAGGAAGCGAAACCTTAGTGTGGCGGGACTACGGTGGGACGACACATTGTAAAGGCCTTGACACATGCTCTAGACTGCTTACCTAAGGTAGTGAGCGGTGGTATCGACGGATGCAAACAAATTAGAGAATTCATGTCATGTGGGTAAAGTTGTACAACCTCTGGAGAGTGTAAAACTATTCGAATAGCCGTGTTCATAGTCGTGGACATACTTGGCAAAGCCACTCAAAGTTAGACTTTGGTTTTGATTTCAAAATGATTTGACACAAATGATTTTGGATTTCTATCCAAATGGGAATTGGACAGAAAGCCATGTGATAGGAGGGTATCCTTCACCATTCTTGTGTGAATGTTATCTGACTATAAAACTTGAGAATTTATCAAATGAATTTTAGTTATAGAATAACTACTTTGCAACTTAGTACATATATTTAAAGAAAACATTGCTTTATGCAAACTCAACCAATAAGCCTTCCTTTGATATATCCTTGCATGCATTATAATCTGTTACTGGGTGTAACTTGCGAGCACGGAAGTTGTGCTCATCGATCCTTGCTTAATGCAAATAAATTTCAGAGGAGAAGAACTTTGCTACCGGTGTGGATCTCGATGACTAGGCCGCTACCCCAGTTGATTGCCTGTGGCACATCAGCTGGACTCCACTACTTCTTCATCTTCCACTCCGTTTGTTTATTGTTGGCTTGTAAGCCTTTCTTGTAATAAACTCTGTTGATTATTAATAAAGTTGTGTGATTTATGGATGTTACCATATCTGTTTACTGCGTGAACTAGCTACTAATCATGGGACTAGTTCAGAAATGCACAGAGAATTTGGAGTGTTACTCCGGTCCGACACCAAGAAGATTCGTGTCTTGGCGTTAACGCCAAGACAGTCGAAGATAAACACAAAAGCGGAGGAGGAGACGCTAAGGTGGAGGTCGATCGGTGAGACCGCTTATCAGCGACATAGCGGGAGCGAAGGAGCGAGCGAGCAAGTGTGGTGACTTGGGCCAGGGATTGGGCCAAGCGCGCAAGGAAAGGGAGGGCCGAGAGCGAGAAGCGGCCCAAAAAGCGAAAGGAGATTTTAAATCCATTTTTGATTTTCAAAAAATACCACAAAAGAAAAAAAGGCTTTTTGAAAATAGAAGACAAGGTCCAAAAATTCAAGAAAAATATACAAAAATTCCTTCAGTCATTTTGAACTTAATAAAATTATTTACAACTTAACTTTAGCTTTTATTTTGCAAATAAATTATTTTTAATTTCGAGACAAAAAGGAAAACCCTTCATAAAATCCAGAAAATTTAATTAAACCAAAATTTTGAATTAATTGAAGTTTATTTTAAGAATTTAAAATGTTTTTGTTTTTATAAAATTTTAAATTAAGCTTTGGATTAATCCAATAAACTCAAATGGTTCGTTTTTATTTTTAAGGCTTTAAAAGGCTTTGGAAATTCAGGAAAACTTGAAAATAAATAAAACAAATTTTAAAGGAAAATAGAAACAACTAGGTCTTGGAAAAAGGAAGTCCAAGATAAAGCGAGAAAATCAAAAAATAATTTTTATTTAATTGAAGTTGGATTTACTCACATGAAATTGTTTTTAACTTGTGAAGTTTAAAATTAAACTTAAACAATTCAGGAAAAATCAAATGGTGATTTTTTATTTTAGCTTAAATAATTCAGGAAAAATCAAATGGTAATTTTTATTTTAAAATTTTCAAAAAGGCCTTAAAATTGGGATGTTACACCACATCCGACATATCATTGTCTCCCTCTACGATGTTAGTACATTCTTGTATAATCTGCTCTTCACCGTGACTGGTCCAACATGGATACCCTCTTTTGAAACCCCTTCGAATCAAGTGTGCTTCGATCTGCTCTCAATTAGTAAACATCTTCAGATTGTCATAATCAATGCATGGACAGTACATAAATTTTATCCCCTTCTTCAACATATCCTGCTTGGCAGCTCTTTTAAAAGCAGACATGCCATCAATGTACTCTTCACTATCACGGTTCTTAACGTACATCCAGCTTCGGTCCATCTACGTTACGCATGTAACAAATTAGTGTTAAATTAGATTAATGCTCCTACAGCTAGCTAGCCATTACACTTACACATATCATTCACTTTAAATTGTCCATGAAGCAATATATATATATATATATATATATATATATATATATATATCAAGCAAGAATATATTAAAGTAGACTAGGAGCAGTGAGACCCGTTCTTAAATTGGAGCAAATGTAACATCCCAAATATAGGTTGTGTTCAAATGTAACCTAATATGGGTGTTTGTTTCAAATGTAATTAAATGAGTAGAAATTAAAACTTTCCTCACCTCTTGAAACTCTTGAACATTTCTATAATTCTTGTCAAGGGTTGTGGAATTCAAAAACCTAAACCTCCTGTTGACTAAAGTCAACCCCTTAATCAACTTTGGCAAGAATCTGGTATTCAACCTTTGGAAATATTTTTCCTTGATTCTAGGGATGATGTGTGACCCCTCTGAAAAATTTCATAATTTTTAGAAATTATTTGATAATTTTTGGAGGTAAGTCAAACCAGTTTGACCTTTGGTCAAACCCTAGAACATCCCTTGATGAATTTCTTGAGAAAAATATAGTGCATAAAAATCTTTGGAAATTTTATGTAAGGTTAATCCTGGAGTGAGGAAGCTCTAGTCAAAATTTTGGAATTTTTGGAGTTAGTTTGCTACCTCTAAAAATTCCTCCAAACTCAGCCTTCAAATTTAAACTCAAATCTGGAGCACTATTCCTTGGGTCCGAGCCACCTTCAAGTGGGTCGAACCTAACCGCATCCCAGCTCAGCCCGAGCCCCTCCCTCGCGCGAGCGTTGTGCGCCGTTGGATCAAAATCCACGGCCACGACCTCCCCTCTCCTTTCGTCACTGTCAGATCAAGATCTAGAGGCCACGACCTCCCACCTCTTTTCGGCGTCGTGCGCAACGGCCACGGCCTCCCCTCTCTGTTGTGCGCCATTGGATCAAAATCCAATGGCCATGACCTCCCATCTCTGTTGTGCGCCATTGGATCGAAATCCAACGGCCACGACCTTCCATCGCGTCGTGCGCAATGGCCACGACCTCCCATCTCTGTTGTGCGCCATTGGATTACCTCCCATCGTGTCGTGCGCAATGGCCATGACCTCCCACCTCTGTTGTGTGCCATTGGATCAAAATCCAACGGCCACGATCTCCCATCGCGTCGTGCGCAATGGCCACGACCTCCCGTTTCTTTTCGGAACCCCCGATTCAGATCCAATGGTCGCGACCTCCCCCTTTCCTTTTCAGACCACCTCGGTTCAGATCTAATGGTCACGACCTCCCCCTTTAAATATCTAATGGCTGTAATCAGCCGCTCATGACTGTGGTTGGGCGCGACCTGTTCATGTCTGTTCCGGCTCGAGCCATGCCCTTTCTCTTCCTCTGACTGGTGGGCCTACGCCGCATCTGTTCTTCTCCTTCCTCGGTCTCGCGCGCGTGCGCCATGGCAGAGGGAGGGCAGTGTCTTGTCACCTCTCAATAGCTCTTTTGCTACAAGCATTAAATGCGGGTCAGCCTTCCGCCCCCAAAGTCATGTTCAGAACTGCCCCCATGCCCTCCGCGTCCTTGTTGAGCCATGGACCGAGCTGTGGGCTAAGCTCACTATGGAGCTTAACCCTAGCTCATTGCCTCTGCTCCCCGGTTATAAAAGGTCCCCCTTGTTCCTCCTTGGCTTCCTTTAAATACCTCCTAAGCTTCACTTTGCTCCTCGGTGCTTGGTGGAGCTCAATTCGTTGAAACCCAAAAATCGCCATTAGAGGCCGCAAGCAAGCTTCTTCCTCCTCGGTGCTCCAGTGGTTCCTCCATCAATTCTTTCGCGTCATCTCGTGTCTCTCATCTTCCTAAGCAAATCCCCTAACCTAATTTGGTTTGACATTCACAGAGAAGGTCACATTTGGGGATTTGTTCGTTGTCGGCCGAAATCACCCCGTTTCTTCCTCAGCTCCAGTAAGTCCTCCATCTTCCAATTACTTGCTCGTGGACCATCTATGGGCTATATGGAAGCTTCATTGATGACCTGGTCTGGTTAATTTTGCTCAGGCCGCGTCCTCCACTTCAACGTCCTCAGGTCCGGCAAGCTCTTTCGTCGCCGGAGCTCCTCCTTCCCCCTCCAAGCCTCCTCCGTGCTCAGGTACCTTCTAAGTAGTGCCTAAATGGCTGGGCACCTGCTTACCTGAACAATGCGGAGCTTTACTTCATGTTTCACTTTCGGCCGTTTTAGTCACCTCCGTTCTCCTCCGGCTCGCCGCCGTTCTGGGCCGTCGCCGCCGGTGTGAGTGGTACCCTCGTGTGCGCACTGCTATTGCGGACTCGTCGGTGCCCTCGGTGTGCGCCGCCGTGACCTATCTCGCCGGCGGTGACCATTTCTTTGCCGGTGGGAGTTTTGTTGGACAGGCGGCACTGTGTCATCATCATTTAGGACAAACCCCCCCATTAATGGCTAATCATCGTGTTAATCATTAGTTAGTAATTAATGTGTCCTTAAGCGGCTTAATGGGTCGCTGACAAGTGGGTCCCGTGCCCTTTAAACCGCCGCTGTGCGTGCGCCGCGCAATATCCATCTGAGCCGTCCATTTCGTAATCGGCGGCCGAGATTATGGCGTTCTTGCGCTGCTGCGTTCAAGCAGCGTCGACCGGTGCTTGTGAGCCGTTGGATCCACGATCAACGGCCAAGATTCGTTGAGCTCACATGGTAGCGCCATGACGTCTAGTTCGTCTTGGGCCATTGGATCCAAGATCAACGGCCCAGACATTTCCACGTCATCATGATTTTAGGATTTCCCAAAGGTTTTATTTGTGAACTGAAAATGGTAATAAACTTCAAAAATACATATCTATTTCAATTTAGCTCCTTTTGAGTTGATTCAAATTTTGGTAGCTCTGGTTTGAACTAAAATTTAATCTGAAGATGGTTGCAAGTTTAGTTCGGCTCCAGAAAATGGATTGGTAAATTGGTTTCAAAATTTACTTTAAATGTTGCTCCAAAATTTGCAATTAACTTGTAAAATGCATAAGTAATCCTCTATAGATCCTTTTTGAGTGAATCCAACTTTGTTGGGTTCCTCTATTAGTGTACTAAATGGTAGAATAGGATTTAGGCATGTCACTATTTCCAAAAAGAATTGTGGGTGCATTTTATTTGTGCTCTTTTGCATGTCTTTGAAACATCATAAAACATGCATCATAGCTCCAAATGAGGTGAACTCAATTGTGTTATTCATCTCATGAGGTGCTTGATTTACCATAAAAATCCCAGGTGCAACACCTCTTTGGAAAATTGTGCTTGAGAATTTAATCCGGATGAACAGTAACCGATTTGAATTTTCTAGCATTTTTCAGGCTACGCAAAATTGTTTTGGCCATAACTTTTGCATTGAGAATCCAAATCAATTGATTCTTGTTGATAAATTCCTTAAAAATCATGCTCTTGCTGCTGTAAAATGTTCAGAGCTTTTGGTGAAAGTTTGCTATTGAGTCTTTTCGGTTTTCGTCGTTCTTATCGATTCTTTATCGCTTTTTCGTTAGGTGCCGACGAGTGCGTTGATCCCGTGAGTGACCCTTTGCAGCATAGTGAGCAGATCCAGCAAGGCAAGAAGTTTGATCATATTTATTCAATCCCATTACTTTAAAAGTCTAATACTTTGTATTCACTTATATGTATGCATGCTTACTTTGTGTTAAATTATCGATTAGTTGACCCTATAGATGCATACTCTGTAGGTAAATGTTCATTCTCTACTACTAAGCCTAGGATTATCTTGTTGTGATTTAGAGTTCGATGGATGGACTCTTATCACTTAGTAGTTTACGTTGGTAATGCTTAGAAATGCTTAGATAACGGTAGAAATGGGCGGTTGTCGACTTATGTCGATGACCTTGATCACACAAAAATTATTATTCCATTATGTCCAGCACTTGTGCTTTGTTACTTTGTAAAGAAATAAAAATGAAAACAAAATTGTTATTGACTTGGGCACAATGGATGTTGGTGTGATCTCATGGTGTGTGGAATGGTGCCTAAGTCCCCAAGGACCGAATTACTTGTGCCATTGATCCAAGCACTTTTGCGTGCTAACCACACGAGGGGGATATGGGACCTCTCTTGACTTAGTACTTTGGGAGGTGTTAATTATGGGTCGCTGGTGGTTAAAACTGTTTTTATAAGGGGAAGATCACCCGCAGTTGCTTAGGCTGGGCCAGTGTATCCTACCGTTTGGGTTGTCGCGGCTCTTAATTAGCATCATTTATTGGAAATATCTCGTAGGACTTAGCCGTGTCGGCATACCAAAGGAAGTGTGCTTAATCATGTGGCGAAAAGGCGGTCTGGCGTGTGGGTACATTGGTACACCCCTGCAGGGTTAAATCTATTCGAATAGCCTTGTCCTAGGTTATGGACAAGCTTGGTTATTTCCCGCAAGAATTAGACTACAACCTTTAATTAAAACTTGGCATGGGTGGTATGAATGGGTAATTCATGCTATTGTTGTGGTGGCTATTGGGTTAGTCACTTCCAGGATTGTTGTTATCATCTATCTATTGTTATGAGGTTATTGTCCCGCTGTTATTTGCAAATTAAAAATGAATTGTAAAACTACTTTGAATCTATTTAATTATTGCAAATGAAAACTTGCTTTATGCTGAAAACAACCTACAGCCTCCACTAAAATGAGCTTGCATGTAGCATATGTATAGGTCTGTTACACTACACGTTGGTATTGCGAGTACATTTTTGTACTCATTTGCTTTGCTTAACTAATTTGTTGCAGAGGAGGTGGAGCCCCAAGGGCCCTACTTTTGTGAGATGTGCAGTGGTTCGGACGACTAGCTTGGCGGCCCGGTCAGTTGCCTTGTGGGCTTTAGGCAAACCGTGTGGCTTTTGTTTATCGCCATCTTATGGCTTTTGCTTCCGCTGTTATTTATCTTGCTTAGTTGTTATTTGGCCGGTCGGCCCCTTTTGTAATAACTCTCTATTATGTATGTCCTTGGTTTAATCTAGTTCGTGCTTTGGTTCTATGTCTTGTATGAAATTGATGCATGATTTTGTAAAGGGTTGTGTATACTGCATTTTTGGGAAGTATACATATCTCGAAGACACGGGTTATTTTGTTTGTGATGCTAGGGTCAATGGATGACTAAGCATTATAAGCCGAATAAGCCGGGGTCCTCACAGCAAATGACCAAGCTAGAACTAAATCTAGTCTAAACCTAGCAGCTATCGTCTCTCTTGATTATAATGCACATAATTAGAAGCAAATATTAACCTTAGATCACCAAGAACAAATAGATCTATAAGCACATTTATAAATCTACTGTATGCTTTCACCAAACACCCTAAATCGCTTGTCCCAGAGAAGGCTTTTTCGGTGCGGTATCGCTTTGCGGACAGATCTGCTGGGATGGGCTGGGTATTTAATAACAAAGTACATATCACAGACACTTCCAACAACAAACTGTTTGTGATACAAAATTATCACAGACGGTTCTTGTTAAGAACCATCTGTGAATTATGACAGGTAGTTCGGATTAAAAACTATCTGTGACATCTATAATTATCACAGACGGTTCTTGTTAAGAAAACCGTCTGTGAATTATCACAGACAATTCGAATTAAAAACTGTCTGTGATATACGACCATATCACAGATGGTTCTATTTTAAAACAGTTTGTGATACATATCACAAATGGTTTGTTCCACTAAACCGCATGTGATACTTCCTTCTATAGCTAAAAAATATTCTATTTTTCGCCTAGCCTTAGGAGTAAATTTGTATGACTTGTTTTTCACTGGCTAGTAATGCCGTCATGTCGTTATGCCGAGACCGTTTACATAGAAGACAGTAAGATAAACGTTATTCAATAAACATGTTCAACATAGACAGTAACTTCAACTCCAAACTGGATTTTTTTTTTTGTATTTATATATGGCCAAACAGCATGGGCAGCCACTTCTTACAAAAGATTTTTAAAAAAGTAGAAAAAAAAGATCAAGCTTTTCTAGCGGCCCAAGTAGCCTGTATCTCCGTCTTCAAAACTATGTAGGCGACTTCGTCGGCATCAGAGGGTTCAGGATCAGTGCAGGTAGCCCAAAACATATCCACCCGTTGACGCGATAGTTCGAAAGTTGCCCAAAGACGCTTTGACTCAAGAACCAAGTCGAAAGCGTCCAGAGGCTGTTTTCCCTTGCTCGAGGTGTCTCACCTTGGTAGACCCGAATGATCGTTGCCTCGATGTAGGAGTCGAATCAACGGTAAGCCTCATGGAGATGTGTAACGTCGTTCTAGAGGACCACGTCGATGGCGAGGTTAGCTCACCGGAAGAGGGAGACCACCCGGAAGACGTGGTAGAGGAGGATATCAAGACGGCGGAAGGTGGTCATCACATGCTCTGGCATAACAGCGGGTAGAGAAGGGAGGACACTATTCTCACAGTGTACTTTTGCAGCATTCGCCAGCGTACGACCGGAGAGGTGCTCGTACAGGATGGCCAGGTGGGCCATCAATGCCGGCGACAAGGAAAAATAGTGGGGAGCCATTTCTTTAAAATTATATTCGTTTCTGCTTGAGAGTAGAGCAATGTGGGGATTCATCTTTGGTGCCGGATGATCATTTTTATAAAACAAGGAATAAATTTGGAGCGTGAGACGAAGAGACGCATTGGGGAGCAGAAGCGACATTGATGCGTTTAAGAGATACATATCACAAATACTTTCATCCACAAACTGTCTGTGATACATAATTATCACAAACGGTTCTTGTTAAGAACCGTCTGTCAATTATCACAGATGGTTCAAATTAAAAACTGTCTGTGACATCTGCAATTATCACAGACGGTGCTTGTTAAGAACCGTCTATAAATTATCATAGACAGTTCGGATTAAAAACCATCTACGACGTCTACAATTATCACAGACGGTGCTTGTTAAGAACCATCTGTAAATTATCATATATGATTCTAATTAAAAACCGTCTGTGATGTCTACAATTACCACAGACGGTTCTTATTAAAAACCGTCTGTGATAATTACATATCACATACGGTTCTAGCCATCGCTAGTAACATAGACAGTCACGCTTGTAAAACCGTATATGATAATTACAACACTTACGGATTCTAGGGAACCGTTTGTGATGATGCGTCCATTGTAGCCTTCTTTGTAGTAGTGATGCAGGCTATATCATGGGAGATATTACCTTTTAAATAGCAGGGTGTCTAGTTTGTTTTTCTTAAACCAAGTTTGTTTTTCTTAAACCAAGTTTCATTTGCAATGGAGATATTACCTTTTAAATAGCAACTTTATAAAGGCATTTGACTTTAATATGAAGGCAAAATTGGCTACATGACATTACAATTTCATGTCATTGGCTATTGGATGTCTAAATTTTTTGTGTTTGCCAAAAGACACTATAATTGTTTAGCTCTTTGTTGTAGGACACTGAGACTATTATTATATTATTTCCGACCGAATGAGGAGAGAGAGTTTGTGAATTGTCAGTTTTGCCCTTCCGATCAATTGGCCCAGTCAGTAGACCCACATGCCATATTCCTCTTCTTCCTCCTCTACTTCCTCCCCAAACTTCTCTTCTCACACCGTTGCCGCGAGCGATGCACGCATGCCCAACAGCTAGCCACTAAAGCAAAGCATGGCGCTCTCCTCCACCTCTAAGCTCCACCCGCTCCTACTCCTCTGCCTCCTCGCCTCCCCTGCCATGCCGCTTGCCTCGCCGTCTCCGTCTCCACCACCGACCCGGTCGAGGCAGAGGCGCCCGCCGAGGAGGTGGTGGCCATGGAGGAGGATGACCTACTAGGGCTAGCGTTGTGCAAGTACATGTCGCAGCGGCTGTTGAGTGAGGGGAGGAGGGTGTAGGGGAACTGTAACATCCCCAAATTCCAAACTTGGGATATTTGTACTAATAATAAATGTGGAACTAATTTTGGGCATGTTTTGAAAATTTTCTCAAATCAAATAATGCATTTGCATACAAACAGAGAACTTAAAAGAATTTCGAGAAGAATGCAGAATATAAAAAATTATAGGAAAATTACAGAGGAAACTACACTATATTAGGAGCCTCCATAAAAATTTCCATAATTTTAGAGCTCGTTTACTATATTTAACAAGTCATTCTCGACACTGGTGAGCACACCTCTACATCATTGCTGCTTTGGTGAGCTTCTCCTCCCACGACATGCGTGTCACCTTACTCCTTGTGGTTCACTCATTCTTCTCCTTTGCTCAATGTAGCCCCTGGAGCTCCGTAGCGCGATCGCACCGTCTTCGTCTCTGGTGTGCACCCAATCCAAGCCACCGTATTCCTACCATTCTGGTGAGTTTGACCTCAACTCGACCACGTCACAATCTGATCCATGCCCTAGTGATGCAATCCCTTCACCTAACGCATGCCATCTCGCAAGGAATCAAGTCTTCTCACCATCTTCCCTATTTTCGGCCACCACCGCCATTTTCATCGATTTCCACCAACTCGGTGAGTCCTCAGTTGATTCCTTCACCCTTTTCCATCCTTAGGGTGCCCGCAAGCTAATGCGCACCTCCTTGTAGCATCTTCATCGCCGTAGCACGCCGTCGCTATGAGTGATCTCTGCACCGCCGCTGCTCATCGCCGTCAAGCCACCCTAAGTCATCTTCGACCTCATCATCGTCACCTTCGTGATCGTGGTGAGTCCCTGAACTTCATGCGCTCTTCAATTCGCCTCGCGCGAGTAGCTTACGCTATTGTCGCTAGCTCTGTACGTGGCGCAGCCATGGAAAACACTGTCGACTCGCCTCCGACGACCCTTGGTCCTCGTGCCCGGCCCATTTGCATTGCCTGGACCCACTGAGTCCACTACACCAAGCCATTATCCTAGGAGATGTCTCCCTCGCTAAAGCCACTGTGAGCCCGGGCGCCTCCGCTACTTCTCGCCGGCGTAGTGCCGCCTCTGGCCACCTCCCTTGTCGTCGCCACCACCCAAAGCCTCGCCAAGTCTCCTCCTTTCCTTTCCGCCACTCAACGTCGTCATTCATAGCGCTATTCGCCATCGGCGAGCTCGCCTTCGTGATAGGCCACGCGCGGCTCTGTTCTTCTCTCTCTCTCTCTCTCTCTCTCACTCACAGTGGGTCCCACATGCGGTTAGGATTTGTTTAGCGCAAATGACCATGGTTAAGTGTAACTAGTCACTAACATGTGGGACTGGTCAAAAAAGATAAGAAAAAAATCTAATTTAAATGTGTTTTAGTAAATGAGTCACGGAATTACGAGACCCACACACTATTTTTTTTGGGTATTAAAACGTGTTTAAAAATCGAGAGGCTGACAAGTGGACCCCACCTGTCAGCGGGGTAAAATCTAGGTTTAATTACTTAGTTAACATCTAATGAGTCAGTGACATGTGGGATCATCACTGTTTTCTTAAATAAAATCAGGAGTTAAAAACCCAAGAGACTAACATATAGGGCCCACATATAAGAAAATAATTTTCAGAAAAATGTAAAAATGGAAAAGTCGCTTTCAGTTCAAAGGAAATATGCCTTCCATGTTGGAAAGTGTAAATTTTTGAAAATACACTTTCGACGTCGTCCTTTTATTATTTTCAAAAAAAATAAAAAAGTCGCTTTTAGTTCATAGGAAATACGCCTTCTATGTTGGAAAGCGTAAATTTCAGAAAATACGCTTTCAACGTCGTCCTTTTCTTATTTTCAGGTTTTTTGAAACCGAACCAAATTCAAACGCTAACAACTTTTGCATATGAAATCCAAATTGGATTATTATTTTTTTTATAAATTCATCTAAATTCATGCTCTGTCTGAACATGCAAAAATATTTTATTTTTTCTGTTGAATTTATTTTACTATTTGTGATTTGTTTTCAGTTATTTTCGAATAGACGTTAGGAACGCGAACAAATCTCTTGACAATCCATCACCCTCATACTCAGAGCTACCAGAGCAAGGCAAGCACCTCTCCTTTGATAATGTTGATCCCATTATTTCAATTATTGTATTTCATCTTGCAAAATCTATTATGCACACGTGTATGTTTGGCTAAAATTGCTATATTTACGTGTAACGGTAGTTAAATTCCTATTGTGTGCATGATTCCACCGTGTCAAGTTGATTTCCTTACTATTGCAGCGTTTAGGATATGGTTTAGATAGTAGCTAATGTTAATTTGGGTATTTCGATTACAAATATCGAATAGATGCTTAGCTGGGCTCTAGTTTTCGTTAAATGTGAACACTTGATGAAAATTTGTATGGAATTGGGAAATTTTGAAATGTTGGACCAGAGGGGTTACCTCTGTTAGTTTGATATAAAAATAAAAATGAAAAACTTAGTTTTTTACGCGGGCGAGTTATATTATGAATTAAAAAATGTGAGAGTGTGTTCTCACATGTAGATAGGGGAAGATCCTCGCTTGGGTCGATTAAGGACTAAACGCCGGTGCCACTAATGTAAGCCTAAGCGTACAACAACACGTGCTAGTTATGGGATGGCCTTGGCTAATTAAGTTATCTAGGATAAGCCTTGCATATTGGTAGGTCGTAGTAGTACGAGCAATCTAGAAAGGGTTATTTGAAGAGGCTCCCTTCACCGAGGCATTGGGAACAAAGCTTGCCGATACAACGGTGAATGCATCATTGAAACGGGTGGAACTCGGGTGATGTGAGGGTGTATCATTTGCTGGGCTAGTGCAAGGTTAGGACTAGGTGATGTAAATATTTTGTTACAAACTCTAGACTGTTTACTAACATGTTGTAAACGGCGGTGTTGACGGATGCCAAACAAACTAGAGAGCTCGTATCGTGTGTGTAATGTTGTACACCTCTGCAGAATATAAATCTATTTAAATAGCTGTGCTCGCGGTCATGAGTGCGTTAAGTGCAGTCACATCGGGTATAGTATCTATTTATGCAAAAACAATCTTATTGGAAAATGATGGGATGGTTTTGTTGTTGTTATCATGTTTGCCATGTCTATGGCTGAGAATGAATCGATGATCGTAGCCAAGGAGGGATGTGGTTTATTATTGTTAAGTTACGTACTTATTATATAATTATCTGTCAATTGCTTTTAAACTTTCCGTTGCAAATTATTACATATCGATATTGCAAATTAAACTAGCTTAATGCTGAAAATAGCATGTAGTGTAGAGCCTCATTCTTTCATAGCCTTGCATTTATATTATGTTGTGATGCCCTACAAGTCTTGCTGAGTACAAAATGTACTCAATCTTGCTTAAATTGTTGTTTAGAGTACGAGGATGAGCCGATTCTGGATGACACATTCTTTGCACCCAGTACCGAAGGGTATGGTGATGGGTCTTAACAGGGTTTGTCCTTGTCGGTTGCCTAAGGGTATGAACGGGCACACCGCTGGAATTTTTGGGTTTTAAATTGCTATTGTTCTGTTGTTTACCTTTGATACTTAAGTGTTTAATTGGGTCGGTCGACCGTGTAATGTAAACTTGTCATGTAAACGCTTAAGTTTAATGTCCTATTTGTTTCATGTTGTATGTATAAATTGTATGGATGTGATTACCAATGTTGTGGATGTGTGTACTAGCCACTGACCATGGGACTAGTACAGTACACACAAGATGGCTTAGGGCATTCAAAGCCCAGGGTCCAACAAGAACTCTGGCCGTTGAGTCCACTGAGAACCTCATTGTTGTCGCCAGATCCAGCATCTCCCTCCCCTTCAGCCGCCAGATTTCCTATGTGGAGATATGCCCCAAAATTTTGTACCAGATGAGGATTATTCCATTCTTCTTCTATTTTTTTAAAAAAATTGTTGAAATTTCTCGTACCCAATGAATTCATGTGAAGATGACATTTCTTGTACCCAACGAACTTCATGTAAAGATAAAATTTCTTGTACCCGATGCAATTTATCTCGTTAAATTTCCCCCATCCAATTGGTATGTGTTCTTGTTCTTGAGATAGTTGGATTATGTATTTCGATGAATCATTATTTGCATGAATGGAAAATGCAACTCATTACACTTTCTTGATGATGATTTCCCTTGCATTTTGTTAGAGGTGAAATCCCAAAATGCAAATTTCTTTTCTGAATGGATGTGAACATGTAGAAGAACATGAGCATGAGCAACATGAACATCCATTTTTTTGTTTAGTAATAAAATGCTTAAGAGAATTTGAAACCATATGTCAACGATGTAGTTTGGATGCGGACAAATGCAACAGACCGAAATGGATTGAATCTCTTCAAAATTTTTGAAGGTGGTAAACCAAAATGCAACAAAATAATGTTACAAATGCCCATCGCCGCTGTATCCTCTCCGTTGTGCTCCTCCATGCCAGCATCAACGCCCTCCTCAATGAGGAGTTGGATGGAGAGAGAGAAGCAGAGGATAGAGATAAGGAACAGGGAAGAAGAAGAAGAGAAGGGCAGGACGATCATTTTCAACTATTTCTCTATCCAAACAACGAATATTATTATTATAATGGTCTCAGTGGCCCACAGCAAAGAGCCACAAAATTGTAGTACCTTTCAGCAAAGACACAAAATTTGGGTGTCCAATAGCTTGTGACACAAAATTGTGATGTCCTGTAGCCAATTTTGCCTAATATGAAATAACAAATGAGCATATAGTAGTTGTAATCCATAGCTCTCTTTTGTCATCATAATATTTTTGATGGTCCCTTGTCAAAATCTTTCGAGCATGGATATCCACCATCCATACCAATTCCCAAAAGTACCATTTTTAGATAAAACCAGAAAATCTAACCAAATGCGGTATCACCAAGCAATGTCCATGACTGAGGACACGACTATTTGAATATATTGAGATCTCACTCTGCAGAGGATGTGCATCTTTACCCGCAAGATGTGATTGACTTATACAGTGGGCCATAACAGGCTTCCTTGGGCGTGCGAGGAAGTAGATCACAACAGAACCTTTACAATACCTCACCCTTACATCAGCTCGCCCTATGAGCTAACTCAAGATATGGACATCCTTTACCATCACCATGAGAGCTCACAGTTGTGCTAGTAACACTTGCATGGACGTCCTTTACCATCGTCTAATGCAAGTGCCCTATAGACATGGATGTCCTTTACCATCGTCTACACATCTTAGATAACGCCTACCGACTACAGCTTGTGGCCCGTAATTAGCAAGGTTCGGTCCATTCCAGACATGTGGTTGCACTAAAAAAATGCTTGGGTCAATGACATCAAAGTTCGGTCCTTAATTACCCAAGCGAGACCAACACAAACGGAGTTATCATGCAAACTGCACTAGTCTCAACATACCACTCACCCAAGTCCAAACCATTTTATTTTCATATTTTTATCCAAAATAGCAGAGGAAACCCCTCTTTCCAAATTTTGTAAAAACACTTTCCCATAGTGTCCAAAAATTTATTTTACCGAAATCCACCATTTGTGCCATTATTGACCTAAGCATGACTAAGCATAAGCCTCATATACCATTCTAAAATCCCACAAATATTATTACCAATAGTGGATAATATTCCTAGGGTGATAACACTAAGGGTATCAACCTAATCAAGGCAATAATTGGTGATAACTAAATAATAAACAATAACATATCGATTTACTCAAATTAAGCAAGCATGATAGTTTGAACAAACAATATACATAACATTGAAATATGGGATCAACATGGTCAAAAGATGGTGCTTGCCTTGCTCGTTTAACACTAGTTCTCGCTCTAGATCAACTTCGTACGATTCTGGCACGTCAGTATCTAATCGATAAAACCACGAGACACCAATAAATACCAAATAAATTTAAACAAAGATAAAAAGTTGAATATTTGTGCATATTATGAAAGTTCATTATTTTAGAAAATTTTAGAAACAAGTTCCACTTAATTCGGGGTTCAAATGCAAATGTTATTAGCATTTGAATTTGGTTCAGTTGGAAAATCCAGAAAAAGAAAAAGAGAAACAGTGTGCATGGATTTTCATTTTCATTTCCATTTTTATTTCTAAAGAAAAATCTAAATTTATCGCGTCATCTGACTGACAGGTGGAGCCGAGTCCACGGTGCACTGGGTTTATAGAGGTGAACGGGGCTGTGGGACCCACATGTAAGTGACTCAAGCTTTAATATCAGTTTAAATGAGAATTTTAATTAACTTAATGAACTGGGCCTACACTTCAACCATTGATTAGCACTTACTTACTTCGATTAACTTAATCTAATAACTAATGACATCATTAATGCTAATCCATGGGGACCACTTGTCGGTAAAAGGAAACAAAGAGAGGGGACTAGTGCCATGGTTGAGAGCTTGGCGAGCTCGCCGACGGGGAGGTGCACACGGAGGGGACATGAACAAGCTCAGGGATGGATAGGGAAAACCACGATGATCACTCACGTAGTCACGATGGCTAGAGAGGTGCACGGAGACACCGACATGGTGGAGGAAGGCGACGATGTCTCATGGGTTTGCGACAGCGTTAGCGTGGGAAAGCAAATGAAGGAATTCTGGCCCGGGAACAAGCAACGGGGGCCAATGAGATGCTACAGGGACTGGCACAGGGACCAATGGTCGTCAGAGTTGCACCGGTGACAAGCGGAGGTGATGACGCTAGCTACGGCCAAGACGATGACTAAGAAGGAGACCACAAGACACTAAGGTGAGTAGTGCAAAACCTTTAGGAGCTCACCACGAGCACAAAGGTGTGATTGGTGGCGACGAAGAAGCTGGTGGTAGCCGGACGATGGTGAGCAGTGGCGTCGACGATGGTTTCATCAACGGCGGCTCTCCACGGCTTGAATCAACTGACACGAAGATTGCAACGAGGTTCTGAGAGGCGATGCGATGCTAAAGAAGCCAAAGATGGGAGAAGAATCTCATCGGAGGCGGAGGAAGATGGTGGCGACGACGGCGGTCGAAGATGAAGAAGACGATGTGGATCTGGCAATACGATGCACTAAAGGTGAAATTGATTGAGGGATTCAGTCCCAGGGAGGAAATAGCGCAACGTGACGCGAGTGGCGAGGCAAGAGCTCACTGGGGATGGGAGATTTTCTCGGCACAACACGGTGCAGTACGCACCAGAGTTGAGAATGATGACCATGTTCTGGGCGATTTAGGGAAGTAGAAGCATGGCTGAGTGGCAAAATGGAGACGACGAGGACTGGGGAGGAAGTAGATAGGCACGACTCGGGCTTTAATGGCGAGACGAGGGCGTTCTCCTCATGGATTCTTCATGGGTTGAGGGCGTCATGGCGTCGCGTCATCACTGACGGGGATGGGATGGGTTAGGGAGGCCTGCGCGGTGTTGGCGACGGCGAAGCGAGGGTGCAACTGCAGCGACGGGGAGCGTGGCTTTGTCAACGCCTGGTGTCGTGACATGCTTGGCGTGCACACGCACTCTAGCGTGGTAGGTGGGAGGTGGAAGACGATGTCTGGCAGGTTGGTCCCTAGCCCACCAGTATGCGGCAGCAGTAGACGTGAAGAGATAGAAAGCGCCTCGGCGAAAATACGCCTTTGATGAAGGGAGACAACAAGAAGAAGGCGACTTGGCGAGGACAAAGGTCGTGAAAGTGGAAATGAGACAAAACGAATAAAGTTGGGCGAGCGAAAAGAATTGCCCAAGAAGGATTTTTGGATTTTAAAATTGTTTCCAATTTGATTAATTCCAAAAAATCGTGTTTCAATTTTTAAAATCAGCAAAACAACTCCAAAAAAATATGAAATTGTTTGGGGAGACTACTTGGATTAATAGGAACTCAGATAAATTATTTCTAGGTTTTTACCATGATTTGATTCTGTTCAAAAATTCAAAAATAACTGCCAGAAATTAGAAAAAACTTTTAAACAAATGCAGAAAAAAGTGAAAATCTTCAAAAATGCATAAATGATTATTTTGAAAAAAAAACTCTGGTTTTGAAATCTTGGGATGTTATAGAAACCATAAATTTAAACAATATCTTTGATCAAAATCGTTACATTTCTAGAACGTTATTCTTTTGTGACCGGAGCGCGCGAGTACATTCTATACCATCTATTTTTGTTATTTACATTTCGCCCTTTATGTTTTCTCAAGATTTTAGTTCTAGTAGCTTTTGGCCAATAATGTTGATCTCGTTTTAGTACCCCCCTCCCCGCCTCACCACCTTATATTTTTTGTTTACATCCCTAAACTAATGTATCCTTAGGAGTTAGAACTAGATCAATTAACTGTTAATATTTTTTTCTAGCTAGCAACTAGCAAGTCCACACAAAAGGTTCATGTAAGATGGTTGCGTACTTCCATGGCATAGGGGAGAGCAATGCAAGGAGGGGATGCAGAAGAGGACAGAAGAAGGTGCGGATGCCAATGAGAAAGAAGTCATTTTGGTGCTCTTCTTTTCTTTGTTTGAGACAATGACATTCACTGTCACAGCCCTGACAGCATCCAGTGCGATGGATGGATTCTAGTCTGATATGACGTATCAAACGAATACTTTTATGTTGACTCTCTCTCTCTCTCTCTCTCTGCAGCAAAACTGATGCATTTCCCTCCAGTGACTTCAGCCTCTCTTACTAGCTGTCTGTCTACACAATAGGACATCTACGAACAAACATTACAAACACATCAGTGGTTCGACTTCAGACTGCAGTATTTTAGAACGATATAGGAAACTCCAAAATTTACCCTGAAGATACGTGTTTTAATTCTCTCTTCACGCTCCAACATGTTTAGATATTTACTAGCTAGTAGTAGTTCTAAAACTAGAATCTGACAAGTCCAGACCCACCAACTTGCACACTCACACACTAGTTAACACTTAATAGTGCTATTGTCATACTGAGATATATCTTATGTTTCCTGCTCCTTAAAACAACCTAATCATTTGATTTAAATATCTCATGACGCATGGTCTACATACACATCTGCTCCATCTATCACACTAAAAACAAAGAACTCGATTTTTTTTAAAAATGAATCAGCATATCACAAGCAAGGCTACAGGGAGCTTTACAACATGCAGAAGCTATCAGGAAGCTGAAGCAGCAGAAGTAGCAGCAAGAATATTAAATAAAGCTGCACCTTTCCTGCCATTGCCTTGCATCAATGCCGCTGAGGCAGAAGGTTTGAAAAGCCACGTCCAACAGCATTTGGTGCAGGGAGAACTATACCTTCGGACTTAGACTTCATTTCTTTCTCTGTTCAACCCTCTCTCTCCTCTCAATAGACACCACTGTACTGTACATTGTGTGTAGCTGATCATGTAAGAAACAAGCATAGGAACAGAAGGGAGTGTACATCGAGCAGGTGAAAGTGCTCACCTGTTGTGCTCAAGAAAAGCAATGGGACTGAGAAATGAATAGGGAGAGTAGCTTTTTTATATATCATGAAAAAATATTTTTTTTTCTCCCTCTGTGCTGCAGTTATTTATGTCATGTAATTGGGCATATGTTTGAAAGAATCTAGTGACTGATCATGGAAGAAACAAGCAAAGGGACAAATAGAGTTGTAGATAGAGCAGGTGAAAGGGCCTTCTTGCAGTCCTTAAAAGAGCAATTGGACAGGGCAACGAGTATACATGCATGATGTTTTTTTTTTTTGTAGATATAGATATATTAGTAAGAGGTATCTTTCGATCCTTTCCTTTTCCCCAACGGCAGCATGGTGTTTCAGTTCAACTTGGAGCCTGTTCTAAAAAAAGGTTTAACTTGGAGCCTTGGAGCGGTGATGGGGTAGAAAATCGCTGGGGCACTTGGTTTACTCAGGCTATTCTATATCAGCTGTTTCAAAAATTTTGTTTTGAAACTCGAAACAGACAAAATCAAATGCATTTAAAATACTTGATATAATGGCACAGTTTTGTTTGGTTTATTCAGTTTTCTCTGGGTGAACTTTTAGTTAATTAAACACGCATGCATTCGATAATTAGTATATGTTTTAATTTGTGAAATATCTTATGCTATGTAACATTTTGTGAAAGCATTATGTTTGTCATCAATATACATAGACATCTTATTTGTTTTTTTTTATAGACGTAAACATGTTACACTCAGTCCGATCCCAACTGTGAATTGCATGCACAATTGAAAAATGCATTGAAATAATAACCAAACTTTTTGTTTAACTCATATTGCTTAATTATTCCCTTAAAACAGTTTATAACCCATAATAAGCTTTTTTATTAAGTTATTTAAACTTGATCGGTGAATTTGCCCCTTTTTAAGGACAAATATAGGAGTGTATAAAAAGAAAAGGGTTTTTGTAAGGGTAGACATTACGTACTACTCCCCAAATTCTAACAGTTGGAAGAAAAATATAACGTTCCGAAATTCTTTACAGATTGAAGAAAATATAACATGTTCGCTTAAAATGGTTATTTTCTGAGAGAATGCCATGCTATATCATTTATCTCACGATGATATTTTCAGGAAATTAAGTAAGAAAAAAATTTCATCTCAAGAACAATTTCAGTTAGCTTTACTTTGCCCTCTAGTTCTTTTGGTCTTCTAGCTTCTCTATATCCCTAGGCAATTTAAACACGTAGAATAATGGCTGCGGCAAGCTTTATTTTCTTCAGAAAAGAATGAGATACAAAGTAAAGCAGTAGAGGTATGCAGGCTGCAGGCAGTCATAAAAAAAATAGCTAAAAGCTAACAAACAAAATGTTGTCATGGGGCATCTCATATGTGACGATTAATACTGTACATTAGCATTAGCTACGTCACCTGACTGACAGGTAAACAGGTCTCCACTGTGCGAATATGCATTTAATTTAGTACTACATTGCTTTGAAGTAATCATGTACGACACATATCTAAACAAAATCCTTATAAATCTATTCGAATTACCAATGTAAATCAAACTTGCACCGTTGTTGAACTATGTTACTAGCATCAATATACGTTATCACGAATTTATTTGATCCACGAATTAACTAAAGAGTAGTGACTTCCCAAAAAAATGACTTTGAAATTAGCTGATAAACCTGAAAAAGGTAGCGAAGCTAAAGGCTAGGAAAAGATCTAAAGCTTAAGGTAATAGGCAAGAGTAAAGGAGCAAACTTTAAGCCCTCTTTTGTTACTTTGATCATTGCAGCTGTAATCAGCGGCGGGCAAAGATAAAAGAAACTGTAGGACAAGGCATAGTCCACCAGATACAGGCCATTAGATTTTGTGCAATCATTTACCTTTACCTTTTTTCTCTTCCTTTTCCATGTTGATCCATGCAAATTGACATGGATTTGTAGACTCATATCTCGTGATTCTTAACTAGCTGAAAGCACATTGCATTTGCCATTGGGGCCAAGCTAGCTAGCATCCATATGGGCTTCACATTGTTGGAAGGGCTCTCTCAGGCTTAGGGGAGGTTGCTCAAAGAGATAAAGTCTAGCAAAGAACATGTCTTTATGCAAAAGATGAGAGCATTAAAGCAAAACTAGCTATGAGATTCTCATGAATTGGGATCCACCAGGGTGCTGCATGCATGCAGCATATACACAGCTCTAATTCCCTTTTCTCCTGTCTTTTAATCAGATATGCATTTTCATCTGACATGCACGCATGCATGATTATTCTTTTAATGCTGCAATAGTAAGTTGATATATACTTGCATTTGATGAAATTAATGTTAATTTGCATAGTGACTTTCCAGTTGTATTATAGTTTGGGTTCAAATGGTGTAGATAGATTTGGTATAGCACTATAGCTACATGCTTCACACCTACTAGTAGCCATAGGCATTCTATTATCTGAAAAGATCGATCCTAGCTACTTGCGACAGAGAAGGATTTCGCAAACAAATATCTGAATTTTGCAACTGTTAAATCAGAATGGTACTCCTCTTTCTCCTTTGCTCTTTAATCTGGCAGCGGACGTCTTAGCAGCCTTGATTGAAAATGCACAAGACTCTGAGCTGATTAAAGGATTAGTGTCACATCTGATTCTAGGGGGTGTCCCTATCCTCCAATACGCTGATGATATTGATTGAATGTGTTGAGGGTTATATTCTCCATCTCAAATTTCTGCTCTATTGTTTTGAATGACTTTCGGGTCTGAAAATTAATTATTATAAGAGCGAGATCTATGTGCTGGGGGTGGACAAGGAGGAGGCTATTAAAGTATCTCACATGCTTAATTGCAAATTGGGGCAGTTACCTTTGACATATCTGGGGATTGAGATCAGTGATAGAAAACTTCACAAGAAAGCAGGGGAAAAAGTTCTTAGCAAAATGAACAACAGATTGGACAACTGGAGGAATAACCTTCTTTCTACAGGGGGTAGATTGATTCTTGTGAACAGCTGCCTTAGTAGTCTACCTATGTATACTATGGGGTTTTACAGATTAAGTGAGGAGATACACAATAAGATGGACTCCATTCGTGCTAGGTTCTTCTGGAGAGGGGCGAGTGATAATTTCAAATATCATATGGTGAAATGGAAAGCGGTGTGCAGACCAAAAGACTTTGGAGGTTTAGGGATTTTGGATACCAGAATGATGAATGAGTGCCTTTTAAGTAAGTGGTTCTGGCGAATATTGTTTGAAATTTGGTTTAGACTTCTCAAAGCTAAATATTTCCCAAGAGGGGATTGTAGAGAAAGTAGGGCTGTCAGAGGGTCTCAATTTTGGAAGGCTCTTCAGAAGGTGAGGCATTTGTTTCAAATGGGAGCTATTCACAAAGTTGGGGATGGGGCAAATACCTTTTTCTGGACTGATGTCTGGGTTGCCAATTGCCCTTTCAAGATCAGCTATGATAATCTGTTTAATATTTGTTCTAACCCTGATATTAGTGTGGCTGATTGTGTGGTCAATAATGAATGGAGAATTGACTTTAATAGACAATTCAGTAAAGCTGAGGCAGACTCCTGGATCTTGTTGAAGAATGCTATGAAGGAGGTGAGTTTAAATAGCGATCCTAACAAGGTGATTTGGGGTTTGGAGAAATCGGGTCGTTTTTCTATCAAGTCTCTTTATCGACATATATCTTTTTGTGGGAGGATTGTTAGCAGTACGCAAAAGCTTTGGAAGAGTAAACTTCCTTTGAAGGTGAAAATTTTCATTTGGTTATTATACCAAGACAGATTGCAGACGGTTGTTAATCTCAAGTTAAGAATGTGGAAAGGTGATGAAAATTGCATTTCTTTGTGGGGTGAGGGAGGATTCAAATCATATCTTCTTCACTTATGACTTAGCAGGGTTTGCTTGGACCTGTGTTAAGGGGTGCTTAAACTGGGAAAGGATCCCGACTTCTTTAGATGACTTTCATCTCTTCTGGTTGTATGGGAGGGGTGCTAACAGTCATCAAATTACGCTTTTCAGTTTTGCAGCGTTGGCGTGGACGCTATGGAAAGTCAGAAACAATATGGCTATTGAGAAGACTTTTCCTAAGCAGCCGATCGCAGTTATTTTCAAATCGTTATCTTGTTTGCAGAGGTGGAGAATTCTGTTCAAGGAGAAGGAGTGCCTGGAGCTTGATGTTGTGATTAAAATGGCTGAAGACTGGCTGGAGACTTTTGAAGCGGTTCTGGCACATTAAGTCGTTTTTTGTGTTTAGCTCCAGGATGACCAAAACTGGGACATTGGTTTCAAGATGGCTTAGTCAAGAGTTGTCTTTTGTAATCGGATAGTGTAGTCTGTGTTGCTTTGATAGCTGGTGTCCCCAGCCTGTTGTTTTCTTTTGGTTTCCCTGTAAACTTCTGGTATTAGCTTTTATAAAAGCTGGGATTTATTCCCGTTTCAAAAAAAAAAAAATCAGAATGGTACACAATTTGTTACATTTTGCAGTGCCAGTTTTCAAAAGGATTCCAGTTTTTGTTTTGTGCGCCCTAGGTTGTTCCGCCACTGCTTACTACACAAGCCGTCCTTAGCTTGATATGCTTACTCATTATTGTCTGGATCATTTTTCTCAACAAAAAAAAGGATACATTCAGTTCATACACGTTGTTGAATTTTAGAAACCAACGAGTGATTTGTTAGTAATCTTTGTGCATATAGTATATCTAGATTTTAGGGGCAGAGTTTGTTTTGCGTTGTCCTACAGTATTTAGGCAGTATTCATTATGGATACTAGAGTTTGTGTGGTATCCTTTTAGGATACGTAGAATCTTTGTCGGATGCGAATAGTCGTTTGCTCTCAATAAAACGGCACCCCTGTAATCAGATTTTGTGAACAAGAGCAATAGATCAAGAGAAAATAAGAAAAGTTGATGTTGTTCCAGCGGCATTTTTTTTGTGTGTTCTTGCGTTCGCATTCTAGGGTTCCAATGTGTTCGCGTGTGTTCGTCTTCGGTTTGGGCCAACAATTGGTATCAGAGCCTGAGTTCTTGATCCGTGTATGCCTAAGATCATGTCACGTTCTCGGGGAAGTGGTGTCACCAGTGATGAGGCGACATCGGGTGCGATGGCGAAGGAGAGTTTTGTCGTCTCGCTGCATTATCCAATGCTCACAAAAGGCAATTATGCATTATGGGCAATCAAGATGAAGGTGTACATACGCGCTCAAAGAGTGTGGGACACGATCAAGGACGGTAATGTCGATGTGCGCAAGGATCAGATGGCCTTGGCGGCCATCTATAGAGGTATCCCAGAGGAAACACTCTTCCTACTGGCCGGAAAGGAGACAACCAAAGCTGCATGGGAGGCGTTGAAGACGCGAGTGCAGACCCTCAAGAGCGAGTTCGAGGGGATGCACACGAAAGAGACGGAGTCGATCGACGACTTCGCTATGAGGTTAACGACCATTGTCAATCATATTCGAGCCTTGGGGGGGTGGCTCGACAACTTCCGTTTCGTCGACTCGAGTTGGCGTGGCCAAGTTCGTGAGGAAAAAGGTCTCCTGCTAGCGATCATCTTGCTTTTGCGTGATTCGTCCGAAGCCAACATCAGAGGAATCCGGCCTTGCCGATTAAAGCCGTCTGCAACATCAAATTCCGAGGAGCAAACGTGGAGTAATTACTTCATGACTTCATCCGCACAAAAGTGCAATTGGGTCTGCATTGCTAGGTGCATACGCTGTGTAACAGAGCGTCCAGGATGTTGAGGAGATGTGTTCGCCGTCTCGTATTGAGTAACAGTTGGGCAAGTCGTTGTTGAGACGGACTGCCTTAATAAGTAAGTGCACAAAGATTAGGGAGTGATTTGTTAGTAATCTTTGTGCATATGGTATATCTAGATTTTAGAAAGAGTTTGTTTTGCGTAGTCCTACAGTATTTAGGCAGTATTCATTATGGATGCTAGAGTTTGTATGACATCCCTTCAGGATACGTAGAATCTTTGTCGGATAGGAATAGTCGTTTGCTCACAATAAAAGAGCACATCTGCAATCAGATTTTGTGAACAAGAGCATTAGAGTAAGAGAAAATCAGAAAAGATGTTGTTGTTCCGGCGGCACAAAAAAAATTCTTATGTTCTTGCGTTCGTGTTCTAGGGTTCCATTGTGGTCGCGTGTGTTCGTCTTCGGTTTAGGCCAACATTTACTAGTTGTAGTTTAGGGGAAAAAATAGGTATAGCTAGCGTACTATAGCTACATGCTTCATGCTTGCAGTACCAGAAAACCTCAAACCTCTTGCATGACAACGCGTGATCAATTTCCACATTAAGCATTTACACAACAAAATCAGCAAAAGGGAATGGAGCAGCGTAGGGAGCAATACCAGTACACGCTGCCATTTCTGTCTTTTAGGCTATCAAGACTCAAGAGCTCAATCTGTTTACCCCAATATATATCCCCACGCAAAGAATTTTAACTACAAGTAGAAAAACAAACTAGGCTTACATGTTGTCACCTCTAAGTTCCAACCATACTCCATTAGAAACACATAAGATGCCAATCTACCACAATTACCGACCTAAAAGTAGAGAAAATTAGTAATAAACCCCCAAAAGCGTAAAAAAGAAAATCAGGTGACTGAAAAATGAGCAAAACCGACAAAAAAAATCGAGATTCAGATACTAGTAGTATATGTCAGCTTTGCATGCATGATGCAATATTATCTCAAATGGACATTGATAATCTGTATCACCATATACCGAATCAAGTCTGCACATACAATTAGAACTCACCTCTTAATCATACATCGATCATTAACTCCCTCCTGCATATATATGTGTTTCGATATCAATTAAAACCCTTGGTATATTCGCACTATCTATACGCCTGCTTCATGTATATAGATAGTACGTACTACGTATCATGCAAATTAACAAACGTACGTAGTCATCAATTCAAGCTCCCTCCCTCCCTCCCGAACATTTTTTTTATCTCAACACAAACACAGACCCTGACCGACCGACCGACACATGTATAGATTGGCTTATATACTCACCCTAGCGATCGGATCGATGATCGCCTGATCTTGGCGCCGGCGGCGTCCACTGGTGGTGATCGTTGCCGGCGGCGTTAACGGTGGTGGTGGTGGCGTGGTCGACCTCCGAGGAGGGGTCGCGGTCGTCGTCGTCGAGGTCGAAGCAGTCGATGCCGCAGGCTGCGTGGCCGCGGCCGAAGGCGCGGATGTGGTCCTTCAGGGAGCGCTTGTGCTTGAAGTCGGAGCCGCAGGCGCAGTACCAGAGCTTGCCGCAGTTCTTCTCGTGGGTGCGCCAGTCGCCGCGCACGGCGAAGGCCTTGCCGCACTTGCGGCACATGAACGGCTTGATGCCGTGCTTGCGCTTGTAGTGCGTCTGCAGCGTGCGGAAGTCCTTGAGCGGCCGCGCCCTTGGGTGGTCGATGTTGTTCCGGCACCCCGCCGCGCAGCAGTAGCACGGCAGCCGCAGCATCGCCGTCGGCTGCGTCCCCCGCAGCGACTCCGGCCCCTTCCGGTACTGTGACCCGTGCCCCCACATGTGCATCTGCATCATTCACATCCATAAATATGCATGGTTAATTGCATTATATTACTAGATCAGGACACGCTCAATTCACACATGCATGCATGCAGTGGTGGTGCAAGTTAGTTGCAAGTACAGCGGCATTGCATTGCTGCAGTGTGGCTAGTTTGGAGGGACCGATGGAGAGAGCTGGAATGAAGTAAGTGAAGTGGCTCTCTTCACGTGTTGGGAGGCAAGAAGGGATGAGGGCATAATTAAGTTGCAGAGGGACCAGTTCTCTCTTTCTTCTTGGATGCCTAGCTTGCTGCTGCATAGATGCATCAATTTGGGGGGGTGGGGGGGGGGGGGGTGCTGTGTGTGAGGAGAGCAAAAGGGATGTTGTGCAAGGGGGCTGAGCAAATGAACTGTGCAAGACTGAATGGCACTGCTCGTGGTGGGGTTTGTTGCACTCAAGAGAGTGAGAGGGGGGAGGTGTTGCTTCAGATGCACATCTGTGTAACCTTCAAGGAACTGATCAGGGAAAGATAAAGATGCCTTTTTGCTAGATCTTTCTTCGCAGATCTCTCTCTCACACACTCTTTCTCACTCTGCATCTACTGCGAATTGAAAAGGCACAATAGGCACAAACTCCAAGAATAGTAGCTAGCCACCATAGGAGCTCAGAGTTCTCCATGTCAATAGCCGGCCGTTTGAGAGCCATTACTGCATGCCTCTGTGTCCCTGCGCGGTTCAATCAAATCAAAGATACGATAGAGAGAGAGAGAGAGAGAGGGATCAAAAGGAGGTATAGTTGTAGTACTAGAGCAGCAGCACTCCCTCCTAGATCCACCACCACACACACAAGCTTCCCAGAACTGAACCCACTGCAAACACACCACAAAAGGGCCTCAGATGCATCCACAACTCCAATTCATGCAGCAAGGATCAGAAAATTCAGAGCCCGGCTAACTCCAACATGCATGCACATCAATTACTAAGACCACATTTCAAACAGAACCAAGCGCCCAGAACTAACCAAAAGATGCACAAAAATAATTAACCACGAGTCAGTGAAACCAAATCCGACCTGCACCAGCAAGAATCAGAGAACAGCTAGCCAGCAGATCAACAATCACCTGCATGTTGTTGTATCTGTTGAAGGTCTTGTAGCAGACCGGGCAGGAGAACTGTGTGGGCCCAATGAGGATCTGGGAGGGGGTGGGGATCCAGTACTGGCCCTTTGTCAGCCTCCCTATCCCTATGGAAGCACAGCCCAGCGGCATGGTGACCCCATCCTCCCCTTCCCCTTCCTCTTCTCCTTCACCACAGCCTCCTCCCTCTGCTTCCTGCCCGTCTTGCAGGCTTCTCCCTCCTGCTGCTGATCCTTCTTGGTGGTCCCCACTGCCTGCTGCTGCTGCCTCAGAGGGGCAGGGCCCGGGCAGGCCTATGTGCAAGGCCACTGTGACCTCCCCTGCCTGATCATCAGCAGCAGGTGCTTCTTGGTTGCTGCAGGAGGTGGTGTGTGTGCAGGGCTCCTCCTCCTTATCTTGATCATGGCGGTGGTGGTGTGGCTGGGTTGATGGTGTGAGGCTGAGGAGGGGGAGGGCTTCCCTGATGGGAGGGGAGGACGGAGGTGGGTGGAGGTAGGAGGTGTAGCTGGGGAAGGAGGGGGAGGAGCTGTATGAGGTAGGGGAAGGGTTGGAGTAGCGGAGGTGGTGGTAGCCTCTCAAGAAATTGGTGTAGGGGTCTCCCATGGAGGAGGAGGGTGGATTGGTGTGGAGCTGAAGATAGGAGAGAGGTGTGGTTGGGAGAGGGCAACTATTATAAATAGAGAGAGAGAGAGGAGAGGGGCTGCAGTATGGATCACCAAGAGAAGAGAGAGAGAGAGAGAGGTGTTGTGTGTGCGTGTAGCCCTAAAGGAGTAAATGAGGTTGTACAGGAAAAAGGGGGAGTTCACTAGAGAGAGAGAGATGAGGATCACCTGGCTGACAGCATAGAGAGGGAGAGAGAGAGTAAAAGGTTGATGGTGAGTAGGAACAAAAGAAAAAGGTTTGGAAGGGGGAAGAGTGGAAACTACTAGTATGTCTGTAGCCAGTAAATGGTGATAATCTTGGGACTTGAAGGCATGGACACTCATTCCCCTTGTTATTCCCATGGGAATATGGGAACCAAACATCCCATGCAATAATTTAATTGACCACAGACAAAATTTATTTCACTCATTAATATATTTGGTTGTGAGCGGTATGCCTGCAAAAAAAAAATCAATGATCACATCAAAATTATCTCAGCCATTTAATATTTGTTTGTGCAAGGTCTAGGCACTACTACAAAATAAGCTATAGAAGACATCACATGAAACCGTCCGTGATATGTAACTATCACAGACGGTTTTTAAATAGAACCGTCTGTGATAATCTCAGTCATCACAGACGGTTATTGTTAAGAACCGTCTGTAAAGTATCACAGATGGTTCTATTTAAATAGAACCGTCTGTGATGAGATACTTATCACAGACGGTTCGTATAAAAAACCGTCTGTGAAGTATCACGGACGGTTCGTGATACAAACCGTCTGTGATATGTCATCACAGACGGTTTTTGTCTGAAACCGTCTGTGATTCGCAGCGTGGGAGTTCGAAAAATTTTGGACGCGTGCGCGGGAGGCAACATTTTTTTGGGGCCATGCTTATATATTTCCAGCTGGGACGCGCTGGGGCAAGGCTAACTAGGAGTTCAAGCATATTTTCGTCGAGCCAAGTCATCTGCTCCATTTCCGGCCGCCGTCGTCATTTTCCTTTGTCTCTCCTCGTCCGGTGAGTTATCGTTTGATTCGCTGGCTTTATGTCATCTCTAGATCCTCTAGATACTAATACTCGTCTCTCGTTGCCTAGTTCTGCCTCAAGCTCGCAGTTACCATGAGCCATGCTCCGTCATATCCGCTCGCCGCCGTCAAGCTGTCCCAGAGTGGCTCCGTCATCGTCATCCACCTTCGTGAGCTCTTGGACCCTCGTGAGTGGAAGTGTGAGGTTTAAATAGCATTCTCGCTCCTTCTAGCTCGCTGCCACCATTTAGCTTCTCGCCGCTGTCGCTCATCGCCGGCACAACTCCAATGACCATAGGTCTTTGTGTCGCTACCGATAGCATTGTGGTTGCTTCCTGGAGTCATCGCACGTATTCATTCGTTTTCTTTATTGCAGTCGTGTCATTCGCGTCGCCTCTCGTCGCTGCCAGCAATGCTTCAGAATCTTTTTTTTTTGCAATAGAAAAGACTATCACAGACGATTCTTGTTCAGAACCGTTTGTAAAAATAGACTATCATAGGCGGTTCTGAACAAGAACCATCTGTGATAGTCTATATCACAGACGGTTTTTGTTCAGAACCGCCTGTGATAGTTTTTTTCATAGACAGTTTGAAAACCATCTGTGATGACAGGCGTCATCATAAACACATAATTCCAGACGGTTCAAAAAACCGTCTGTAATGTCGGTTTAGAACCGTCTATAACGACACTTTGTGTAGTAGTGAGGAAAAACAAACAAATATGAAATCATATTTATCACAAAAAATATACATGGCAAATTATTAAATTAAAGCAGTAGAACGTGCACATGCATGCATCATGTCCTAAATAAACCCAAACAGGGAGATAATCACAGAGAAGAAGAGACTAGATGGCATCAAGACAAGCTTGGATCGCATGTTTGCGCTAGCAATATGCATGCCGTGCCCCACCTAGAGAGAGAAAGTGTTAGAGAGAGATGGAGTAGTGGCAACAAACAACACTGTTCTACCGTGTCCTTAGGTGCAAATTATTTTGAGTACTTGTGTATTGCCAAGAAACAATCGACTTGCCGCTTTTTTGCTTTGCGTAGTGGAATACTAAAGCAAACCTTTCGGGTCTATATATGGCTTTCGCATGTTAAGTCATAGATCGCCTTGGTGATTAATTAATGAGTGTGGCTGTGGGTTTATTTGTACTCATCTTCGAATGTTTAAGGGCATCTTTAATAGTGTTATTTTAGCTATCTCTAGGATTGTCATATAGGTTTTCTGGTTTACGTGGAGAGTGAAAGAGAAGAGAGAATGATATCGTTCTCTCACGAAGCAACAGACGCATCACGCGAAACAAGGTACTAGCAACGGAGATTTTTTTTGCTGTTGGAGCGCTGTTGTCATTTATTCACGCGAAACAAGACACTTGATTCATGTAAAGCTTAAATGCTTGTGAGGGTTTAAAGAGACAACTCAAGAGACGATGTATTGGAATAGTTGTCTCTAAAATTATCTTAAGATGACATAAAAGATGTTAAAAATAACTTAAAAGATAAATTATTGAACATGTCCTGAGAACTCCTGTTCTGACTAATTAAATCTACAATTCGTTGGGACAGGGAACAGTTCACTTTGACAGGCGATATACTTGTTGTCACAACCTGGGACAAGCCAGGCTTTGCCAACAAAATTTTACTCCCTCGTCACTAAATATAGGTTGCGGTGGAATCTATAAAATCAAAATTTTCAATTTTCAATCTCTAATATATGCATATATAAATGTATTGCTACACTAAAATAATTTCATTAGTTTTTTGGAAAATACTTTTTTAATATAGAATTATTATTATTTTTACTAGTATATTATTATAGTCAAAGTAAGACTGTGAAAAGTAAAAAAAAAAAAGGTATATTTAGCGACGACGGGAGTACAGCGTTGGCAACGGCCTTTGGCTAAACACTTATTTTTACAAAGGCCGTTGGCTCAATATTGTTGTTAAGACCCCATTTAGGATATATGCGTACAAGTATTTTGTAGGGAACTCTACATCCAGCGAGAGTAGAGTAGATATTTCATTCCCACACCCAGAAAAATCATATAGCGGTCTGTGGAAGAACCGCCTCGTTAGCATCTTTGTGGCAGTGTATGGACAAGTGTGGCAGTGTATGCCCTTATCGACCATACGGTTTCATTGTACTGCTTTGTTAGCATATGTATAGCGGTCGGCCATATCGAACAAATCTGACATAGTTCTTGGTGGATTTAAGTTTTCAATAAACTTCATGTATCGCACCGCCTGCTTAAATGCTCGAATAACATAATCATCAATAATGTTAGGAATTGTATTACGCACTTCTATAAATCTGACGTCTAGAGTCAGATTGGTCTGCTCTAGAACCGCTCTGGGCTCTTGATGACGGCGAGAGAGGCTTTGTACGTCGACAACGACCTCTTGCAGGTCAGTAGTGAAAAACGAATGACCAAAAGGTCTTGTTCACCGCCATTTCCCGTTGGGTGGTTGGCAATTGCAGTTGAGAGTATTTGTACTCTGTCAAAGGGAGTCTCTTCCTGTGAGGGTGATGGTAAAACATTGAGATCTCTTACCATCGTCCTCAGAGCAACCTAGGGCGTGACTGGTGGATATTGTTCACCAGTTGCAGGTCTTCTAGATGTTCCTAGTGCACTATCATGGTACTAGCAACGTGCCTCCTCCATTGCCTTCTACTTTGCTGCGTGGATTTGAGTGCGTCGCTCTTGCACCAAATGTTCGGCTTGCTCCTAGGCCTTGCGTTGTTCATGTGTTACCCATTGTTCATCGGTCTTGTTGGCACTGACGACTGCACATTCACGAAATAATTCAGAGCAGATAGAGGGTGAGAACGTCTCATCCTCATCAGAGGAGGGGTATTAATTGAGACCTCGGAGTTGATGGAGTAAATGCTTTGGAGATGATTCTTCCATCGCCTCAGCATAGTTTTCATCATCGAGATCGTCATGAATTGCCATGGTGCTGGCATCATGGTCATTTGTATTCTAATTTGAGATAGAAGTTGGGACATAGCCATTCTCGGAGTTGCTTGAGAGTGGATTTGACGTTCCCACCGCCTTACTCCCAACAAATTGGTTTGAGGGCGGTGAGGACTTCTTCTTTGGAATGTATTCATCGAAGAAGTTGCTCTTGCATGCCTCCTCTGGGTGTAATCCTCCATTGTGAGGTGCGCATAGTAGTCAAGATCGAATTAATTCTCCTCGTAGTTCATTGGCGAGGCCATGAGGACATCACAGTGAAGAAATCTTCGGATTTAGAGGATGATCTTCGAAATGAAGGTGCCCTCCTTCTAGTGCCAGCTGTCAATGATCAGAACATAGGGTTCCTAATCGAACTTACTCGGGAATGTAATATGAGAATGCTATCAAATGAAGACCATATATTGCTACGAATATGTTGAGTGTTTGTATAAGAATACAAATGATGTTACAATATGATCGTAATGATCATTGAACTTATGATTCTATCTCGTAATGAGTTATGTTACCGAGAACATGGGCTACCCCCTTTATAGTATTTGAAGGGGTGGCAGTTAATGCCGCTAAAGGCGCCTTTAATCTTCACGCACGTTCGCCAGGAGAGTCTTAAACCATCGCGTCCATTAGCCAATTGTCATAAGTTGCTAAATGCGTCAAAATCCGCCTTCCCGCTAATCACGTGGGTAACTGTTGGTGTCTCCCGACCAGTTAAGTGGTCGGTGATTGTCCAAGGCCGTATAGCTGGTCGGACAAGGCCCAAACTGGTGGTCGGCCAGTTTGGTCGTAATAAAAAGAATTCAGACTTCTTTTATAAATTGGTTGTAAGTTCATAACCATAATATAGTAGGCCTATGTTTAAGTGGTCCTCTTTTGACAAGAAGTCTGACTTTGACCGAAAAAGGTTGATCTAATCAAGAATCCTCGTCGCATATAGAGAATCCTCATGTTCCAAACTGGGCTTAACTCATTTTCTGTGAATTAATTTTGTTAAATCTATTTGAATGAGCCAAACATTTGCATGGAGTTTTACAGCAATGTATATGCCCATGTTCCCTAGTCAGTCAGTGTTCATGAATTTTCCTTTGCATGCACAATAATGCTATGATGTTGCAAGCATCAAGCTTCTTTTTGTAAGCATGGTGGAAAAATTGAAAATTTACCACAACGAAATTTCCTTATTTTAATAGGAATAGGCGGTGCAAGCACAAAGTTAGTAGGGGGGAAGCTAGGACTTATTACGGCATACTGTTTTTAGATGATCAAGTGGTTTTAGCAATGAGGTTAAACGCGGGTGGACGGAGAAATAGACGGTGAGGTGGGGAGTCATGGGATGAGGTGATGTCGGCACTCGGCATTGTCCGTAGGGTTGGGGGTTGAGGCAGCGGAGGGTTGAGTCGAGAGGAGAACGGTAGTATATGGTGTGGACAGGGGCGAAAGGGACTCTGAATTATAGCGCTCTTTTTCATAGATGCCCTTCATTGCTAAAACACATATTCAGAAATACTAGCCTTTTCCACAAATCTTTGGTGGCTGAAAACATTCAACGTACTGCACTCCTATGGTCACACGATCACTGTTTTATTCCTGTGCGTTGGATTTTGACAGAACACGATGACAAGGGGAAAGAAACAGATGCGCATGTTTCCCTAGTGGGGGTATAAACCTGTAGAGCATACATTGGACGTGCCAGTATATTGGACGTGCCAGTATACGAGATCTTTTACGGTATACTCAATTCAATACGGAACGTCCATTCTTTTTTATCCAATGATTCATATTAATTATGATTTATTTATACTACACCTGGTAGTATGGGTAGTAGAATCATGAGTATGTAGAATTGTAATTGACCAGGTGGGATCGCATTACACAATAGTAATATTTTCAACCCTAGTTGGAAAAGTTCATAATATCATCACGAATAAAATTATAAATACAAAGAAAACTTTATTATAAACTTAACAAATCAATGGTTAGATTTAATTTATACTACCACCATATGCTACTAGTAGAATGTACCATAAAATTTCTCCCACTATATACACCCTGCGGTATGCAAAAACATGATTACCCGTAGTTCCTGCAAAAATATAAATATAGTTTCTCTTAAGGACTTGATAATTTGTCCTACTTCTGGCATCACGAAGCATTTGACAAAGTATTCTTGTGAAGACGTCAAGCGGCATCAATGGGATAAAATTACTAGTGACCGAAATGTCGGAGGTAGTGAGCTCATTTTGTTTTGATATTGTGCAGCCTGCACTAGTGACTGTATAGTGGGCGAGGTACTACAAGATTTGACTGCCATCTCATCGATTTTCCTAAGCTCTTACTAGGTCATCCAGCACCAAAAACAGAAACCCACAGATCTCTTCCTCTGGAATTAATTTATCATCATTGCTGAAAATTTTGAGGACCAATGTGGTGAGATTGAACCATTCTCTCTGTTAGCAAAGCATACAAAATACACTTGATGTCGTATATATTTGATCTTCGATCTATCATTCGGGTAGAGAGGTTTGATATATTACACAAAATTCAGACGGCCGGGGAGACTCCATTGAGCAGAAGTGAATTCCTCACTGCATATATACTCCAAAACTGAACAGTAAAGAGTAAATATGCATTTTTGGCTGAAATTTGTTGATAGATTCCTGAGTGGTCCACATATATAGTAGTATATATGTGAGGATCATTTGATCCAAATATACATGATCTATATATGAGTGGAGTGAATCTTGGAAAGCTAAAAGCCGATTCGAAATTTAGCCACACCTACGCGAGCTAGGCAACAAAATTCTGAACATAGTGGCTAACTAGTCATGCAAAAGGGGAAGAAAAAGTCTTCCATGTCATGAGTATCCATTGTCGGTGCACCGACATGAGGGCCCGTGTGCTAATGTCTCAGGCACTACGTATTACCCCGACATGAGGGCCCGTGTGCTAATGTCTCAGGCACTATGTATATATTACCCGTGACACTTGAAATAAATTAACCACTAGTTAATCAGAGCTCAGAATCATTTAGTCAAACCATGCATGTCGAAACAAAGTTCTTTTTGTTTGACGAAATCTACCTAATTAATCTCGTTATCCATGCGATTACTTCTTGCATGTTGAATTTTTCTAGAATGGGTGTGCAGTTGATTATCATAATTTCCTTTAACACTCACAACCTAAAGGTCACATATAATTTTTTTAAATAAATAAATAAATACACATAGCGCTATACAGTTAGTAGGGCTCGAATTGTGGCCATTACCCATGACCAGGGAAAAACTTTTCGGTTCATTTTTTTTACCGGGGTGGACTGGTAACCGGCGAAAATTGAAAATTTCAGCTGAAATTTTCAAAAAAAATTTGAAAATTTGGGATTTTAAATTAAAAAAAATCTAATTCAAACAAATTTCAAGCAAATTCGATTTTTTTGACAAAATTCATCAAAGCCGCTTTTTTTGGCCGGTTTTAATTTCTACCGGCTACCATCGGTAACACTGGTTACCGGCGGTAACCGGTGAAATTTCGCCGGTAAGTTTTTCCATGCCCATGACACATTGGTGGCCTCCACACTGGTTGGACTAGCCACCAGTTGGCTATTGCATGTCAAATTGGTCGATCATGAGCTCATCCCGAACTGACCCATATGATAAGTTTGGCTAGATATATTGTTGATCATGCATATTTTTTAGTTACATGTGTAAGATAATTTCTTCTAGATCAAGTACTTACATATAGATTAATGCCCGTCTAAGTAGGGACTGCTAGCTATCTCGACTCATAAGAGTTGATCAAATCGTATCAGAAAGATATATCAAAGAGGTCAGATGATCAAGTCCTGGTACATATAGATTACTTACAACTCACAAGTAGCCCTCAAAATGCAGATATAGTAAGGTTTCAATATCAACCTTAATATTCACCTAAAAGCTGGTACGTTGGACCACCAACTGTTAGCTTATTTAGCTGCTTTCTCATTAGACCCAGTAAATTAAACATTTCTCTGCTGATCTCTTCGTCTTCTTTTAGCATGTCAAGACCTAGTCGAGTGCACATACAGACGAACTCCTACGTATGCTTCACTGTGTTTTTGACTTTTTTGTTGTAAACTGTATGAAATAAATTGGACAGAGAAAAAGTTAAAGGAAATTTTTTTATCAGCACAGAGAAAGGGCCCTTGGCATGGTCGTTCTGTGTTGAAATAAGGGAAAAAGTTATTGCCAAAATTTCGCCGGTAACCACTGGCTATCGGTGTTATCAGTAGGGCCCAATAAAATTTCAAACCAGGCAAAAAAATTCGGATTTATCTAATTTTCATCGATGTATAAAGGAAATTCAAATTTAATTTCCAAAGTTAGATAAATTTCGTCTTTACATCTGAAAATTCGAAAGTTCAATTCAAAAATTTTGCCCAAAAAAACCGGTAATCGACGGTTATCGATTCTATCGATGCGATCCGATAAAATTTCGAGACCATAGAGTTTTCCCTGGTTGAAATAGCCTGACGTGGTCGTACCAGTATGTCCAGGTATGACAGGTTCTTAGACGATGGTTGAAATAGCCTGAGGCAAACCTTCAAACAAGTTAATTTATACTCCGTAGGCCATGCATTCAAGCCTCTATCTGCTGAATGACACTAACTTTGCTCTCTGAAAGTCTATCAACCAACGATCATCGCTTTCAGAAGACCCTGAAGCCAAAACTGTGTCTCCAATGGTTACTCTCTTTACGCTATCCTATCGGGTTCTTTTGTTTAATTGTGCCAGGTTAATAAAATAATATATCTTTAACTTAATATTGTGTAGAGTCGTAGGATCGATCTGAAAGCCCTGAAAATCAAACCTGCAAAAAGAGAGGGACAACAGCAACACAATTAATTTCTCCGACTCAGATGAACAGTACACGAAAGGACCTAGCTCCAATGACAAGCTAGCATCCAACGACATCCAGCGCCTCCATGCCCTATGCAAGCCCATTTGACACAGACACCTCGGCCCCCATCTGGGCCCATCCAAGGCCCAGCAGTGCTACAGCCTGGTGGGACCATATCTGCATCCACCCATGCATGCATGGGGAGGCAAACCCTAGCTTGGCCATGCATGCACAGTTGGATTGATTTACTGGCCTAGCTTGATCTTGAATGCCAAACAGTAGTGCCTTCTCTTGTGGTGTTTTCTCCTTGGCCCTAGCTATGGAAGAGGCAGGACTAGTACTACTGGACTAGCATATGCCTATATGGTACTACCCCAGCAGCAATCTATTGGGTATTGGCATGTGGGGTTGCATCTTGCATGTGTAGAGCGTAGTATACTAGCTAGTGAGATAGCAAAAGCAATAGCATGCAGGCTTTGTAACTCCCAACCGACAGGCAAGGTTGCGAAGGTATAATGGAAGGTAGATGAACAGTGAAGAGCTTAAATGGGAACAGTGTAGGAAGAGGGTGCAATAGATTGTGCTCCTCTCCGAGCATTCATGGGCTTGATTGGGACACTTCGCTCTACCTTACCTGCCCCTCCTCATGTTCACCTCTCTCTCTCTCTCCCTCTCCCTCTCTAGATGAGAGGAAGAGGAGAGAACAGGAGGTCGAGTGGCTGTTACTACATGTTGCTTTGCAGTAACACACTGGCTGATACCTGTGGGTTTTGGTGTCCAAGGAGAATTCAGAAAGCCAGAGACAAAGGGGTAGTTTGTTCGTACCTATATGGTGATTCTCAAATGGAGTATATTAGACCGCACGGCGAAGAAACTAGCTAGTATTCTTGCCAGCTAGCTATGTCTATGTGTGGTCCATTAATTATATCACACTGCATTGATTCCATGTGCATTCATATGATGCTAGGCTTACAGATTTTACAAATTACTGCCTGATAGGTGGGCCCAACGTAGTACCAACTGTACTACATGCGCACATAATAAACTCCGAAAGATCGATCTTAATATGTGTACGCAGTGTACTACGAACACTTCGAAAGGGTTGTTACTGCACTCCACGCATTATACATTTCGATGATCTTACCTGTATATATGATCAGCTCATCACGTACGTACGTACGTGTACATTCATGCATATATACTGATGTTTCTGTATCTTGCATTAGTACTGTACGTCTGCGTGGGGATTCGTACATGAAATTAAGGGAACCACGAAGTGTACGTATATGCATAGGTGCAAGAGGAGGACATTATTAGTAGTTTTACATAGTCCAGGGGCGGACCCAAGGGGCAGCCGGGCTGATGCCCTCTACCAACGGGTGGCTCACGGTGTACTCCTAGCACACCCCTCACTACCAGAATCTGTTATTTTCCCGAGTGCCCGAAACACTCGGAAAAGGCCCTAAAACACTCGGGACACAAATTCCCGAAGGTCGGCCGTCGGGAAAGACCACTCGGGAGCTTTATGTCGGGAAAACACTGGTTTCCCGAGTGTTCCCGAGAGTTACACTCGGGAAAAATAAATTTCTCGAGTGTTATGGCTTACACTCGGGAAACACACAACACTCGGGAGAACAATTCGCACGACGGGTTCACTCACCGTAACAGAATATTTTCCCGAGTGTATTTCAGCCAAGGACACTCGGGAAAGTAGTAAATTTTCCCGAGTGTATATCAACGACACTCGGGAAATAGAGAAATTGTCCCGAGTGTATATCAACTACACTCGAGAAATCTAGCCACGTGGCGATCCAGTACACATGCGTACTTGTGATTTTCCCAAGTGTATGTCAAATAAACACTCGGGAATTACCCGAACAACATATAAATCAATTTTATACATTACAGAGCTCAGGCTAACAGGAAACTCGATCGGCAATCAAACAGATTATACATTCCAGAGCAAGAAAAATACCACTGATTAGCCACAAATCATTACATATATAGATTCGATAACGTTAACATAATATCCAAGTTCACAATACAACATTCACATATATAGATCGGACATCCACAACATATTCGAGTTCAAATTCAGATATATACATGAAAAGAGAGACAGAGAGAGTAAACTTTAACCGCCAAAACCCACAACATAAAAATGTCATTCCAAAAGATGACAACCCATTGTATGGCATGTCAGCTTGCACGACAATTGTGTTTCCAGGAATGCATCCTTCATCGGTCCGGATTGCAGAGAGTGGAAAGGTGTATCATTTGGAATGGGAAGATGCAAGGTGGGAAGATATGTCTTGAACCAAAATATGAAAACTTGAACTAACAAAAGTTAGGCAAGGTATTTGACATCTCCATAGAGAACTTACAAGTAATAACAAATCTGGCTTGTTGTAGGCTCGGTCCAATATGAGCACCTCTGAAATAAAATTACATATATTTTAAATATATTCAAGAAATCACTCGCAGAAGGTGTAAATCGCCACTCATCACGCCATCTTGACATGCGAAAGCACCCAACCTTGACTTTGGCAAAGGCACTCCTCACTATCATCGAATCGAGAGGTGATACAATGCACCCTTACGCCAAGACTTTGCCAAATCACAACACTTTTAGAAACTTGCACTACCCTTTGCGGGGTTTCAAGCTCACACATGCTAATTATATGGAAATCCAAAAAGCATGTAATTCAATCCAAAACTGTGAGGAACCAAAAAAAATTGTCATGAGTCATGACTATCGAATCAAAATATGCATCTTCCAAGAATCATCATTCATGGAAATTTAATTAACTTCCTAAAATTTGATAGACATCTATTGTGTCATCAAAAGAAACCAGATCATTTCATAAACTTAATCTCCATTATGTGTTTCAAGAACCATAGATCTACCAATACCCGAAAGCAATTCATATAAACAGCTATACCAAGTTATGCAACCTCCATGAAATCACTGTCGATTTGACATAATTAAACCAATTGATGTAATGCACGGTCCATATGCAACATTGCCGATTGGTGCTACATGTAGTACATTTGTTGGCGCTTGCCTCGGATATCACATGTCTTTAGTAAATGCTTTATGAATGTGGTTTTTCCGTGGAGTATTGACCCAACAAATGACCATTGGCTTTGCATCAAAATCACTGTCTACAAATAAGACAACTTGAAAGTTATGATGTAGAAACTTCTATGGTAAAGTCAAGCATGTAAATTGGGACCCAGAATAGACATCATATATTATTTTAGCAATGCAACTTTCACATTAAAGCTATAGGAATGAACAATACAAGCATCATTTGCAATTTCTTATTTTAATAGCATGAGAGGAAATACATAAGTGTCTTTGAAAAAGCCCTCCTTTGACATCCGCACACAAAGAAATGAGAGTTTGGGTATTTATTATCTGGTATCATTTGTGTCGATTTTTTTTCTGGTTTACATAATATGGTTATACATGTCCTTGTTTGAGGGCATCTTTAGGAGAAATGCTAGTTTTGGTTGTGCAATCTAAAGAGCACAATGCAATACATTAAAAAAATGTAACTCAATGAGAATGGGAATACAATACACCGGTACTTACCAAAGAAAGGAGAAACAAAGTCATGGAATTGATAAGTTTTCTCTAAAGGCCTCAACTTCTCAATGTATGATTTCTTTAGACCATCGATGATTGAAGTAATCGATTTTAATCGAATCAGTAAAAGAAAAATATTTAGTATAATATAACTCTCGAGCAATAATACATATTTATATCATTTGCACGCATCTTTTGCCACAGGATGGGAATGGGCTAAATAATCTGAGACCAACGCAAGTAATGGATTTTGGTATCATTCTAATGGATAATACCAGAATGCAAGTAAGGGTTGCAAACTCATATGATCTTGATTCATAATGTGTCACAGTTTACATAGCTAAAAGAGGTGACTTTCCAACACAAGCATGCGTCATGAATACAAGGAAGCAGATGATTATAACAGAGTAAAAGGATTGTATATACACGCTACAAACCAAAAGGCTTGAAACCCAAAAATGTAGTACTCAATTTTGTGGCATAAGAGGGATACCTGGGAAATCCAATAAGCGCAACACGACCATGGCCAAACTCTGTGACTTCAAAACCATCTCCTCATCCACTGGAATTCTTTTAATGAAATTTCACAAGATCAATGTCAAAGAGGCCGGTTAGTGGCTGCATGTTACTTTATAACAAGTGTTTATAAACACAACCTTTCTATTCATATAATTGTTTCCCTATGTGTCATGAGCAAAAAGTGAATTTTTGGGACTAGGGCAGCAGGTGAAAAAGGAATAGATAGAAAATACCAGAGAGTACATAAGGCTGCCCCAGTTCCTCATTCTCAAACTCAATAATTGTGCAGTAACCATCTCGTGATGACACTGCCAGGTACCTAGCATCAGAAGACCTGACAGAATAATGACAATTTGTCTTTTGGTCTCTGAAGATAGATAAGGTAGGAAAGATGATTGCGAGCTGTTCATTAATTAATAATCCAAGATACAACGTTACAACGCATATATGCCTACACAATTATCCAAGAATTGAAGTAAACTAATAGTCTTTTGTGAATGGTCTTGCTGGGTGACAAATCATCCAACTTCTAGAATTAAGTAACCTAATTCAATCAATTTTTTTTTGTTTCTCTGATAGTATAGGTTATGAGTGAAAAAAAATCTTGAATTGATGATCATAATAAGTAATATCTTAGTTTCCATGAAGAAGAAAAGAAGACGCATAGTCAATTAGGGGTGCATCAGATCATTAAGACCACAAATATGAAACATGTTAACAGGAGCAGCATTTACTTGAGCACTATAATTTCCTAAGAGATTAGTGCGATGTCATCAAAAAGGATTATGTTAACTAAAATGTTAATAAGCCAATACTAATTCTCATCTAAGAAATATTGAAAGACGTAAGCTAGGCAAACTACAAGCACTGTGTATACTGCATGTAAATGACACCACACAATGTTCTATCAATAGCTAGCAAGTCACACACAATCTTAATAACTGGGAATAACACCCAAGATGCAAAAGTATCAACACACCTTTGCGCTTGGCTGTAATGGCCGGATCAACAATCCTCCGGAAGTTATCCCAGAGGTCTAGGAAGCTCTCCCTCACCATCACGATTACATCGTCTCGTCTCCTGAAACTCCTTCATCATCCTGGCCGCAATCCGGCCCTCACAGTATCTGACCTTCCATTCATCCAAACTAAAACAAAGGCCATAAAAGCAGCAATCAATACCCCAAAACGATCTCAGGTAGCACCAGGAAACTTGATCATAATAAAATTTAATTTCCTAAATCCTAATCTTATATGTTCAGGAATTAACTTATTATTGCAGCCTACGGTAGTAGACTTTTAATCTTTTGCATCCAATGAAAGGAAACAGCGTAACAGCTACAAAAAATATTACAAAAGAAGTATATCCTGCTTGGAAGTAATTCTGGAAGGTTTGAGAACTAAAATAAAACAGGAATTTTTTTAAATAGAGAGAAATTGCTTTTGTTTGTTTCTGAACGAGTGTAAATTTATTAAATATTCATCGTCCACAGATTTATTAAATGTTGTAAAATTTTTCTACAAATACAAATATACCACCTCTTTATTAAATACTCTGGAGACGAAGCTTGCGTTTAGATGATGTGCCACCATATACATCCATTACAAATATACCACCTCTTTTTGAGAGTGCACAACAGTACAATATTCAGAATTAAATCTACTAAATCAGGCCAATATTCTGCAGAAAGAATAATTGATGAGCATTCAATGTAAGGAAGTGTTTTTTTTATCTAAGTATAAACAAAGGTACCTTTCTTAACTACATTACACAAATAATATGTATTCAATATCTGGTGATTTTACAAAACTGACCATACTTCTGAACAACAATAGTACAATATTCAGAATTAAAATTATAAGAATGCTACAGCAAGCAATTTAATGTTGTTTGGAAGCAACAGAGGTACCTTGGGCTTTTTAGGATCTTTTTCAACGTCATCCTCGACCTTTGGCTTTGGCAGCTTTGGTTCTTTCGAACCAAAACCATGCTTGTTGTTCTTAACACGAGTCTCTATCGGTTCAACCTCCCTGCATAAACACACATAAACATGCATCAAACATACGCATCTAGCAATAAATATTGCACTTAAACAGAAAAGAGCTAAGAGCTATCCTAACCACAATGAGGCATCCAGGGTTCACCACTATTCATGGAAAGACTAATCTTTGAAAAGCAAACCAACAATTCATATTATGACTAAAAGTTTCAAGCTTTATACGAATGTCATAACACACGAATTAATCATACAGAACAGAGTATATAATTCTAAAATTGTTACATTTAGACCATCGGTGTTAAACCACACTTACCATCTCAGTACCATGACAAGGTTCTACCCTACAAACACCAACAATTAGAGCAAAGAAAATCCATATTGTAATGTTTAGTGAAGAACAAAAGGGAGGTTAGAGAGGGTTAGGCGGCGGGAGGCCAAGCCAAGCCTGTGGCGCTGTCAGCGCCATGGGGCCGAGCCAGAGAAGAAGGGGTTGGCGAGGAGGCGGGCTGAGGGAAAGCCGATCTGTTGGCCGCCCTGTGCACGGAGGCCGGAGACGGTGACAGCCGGAGGGGAACCAGCATCGACCAGGAGGCGAACCGGTCGGGCTCAACGGCGGCAACAAGCCGCCAACCGCCGAGAGAGGCGCCGAGAGAGGCGTCTGGCGCCATCGCCGGGCGGAGGCGGCGCTGCACCAAGGCGGCTGGAGGCGCTGATGCGCGGCGCGGCGCCCTGAGCCCACCAGCGGTGAAGGCACCGGATCCGTCGAGTCGAGGAGGGCGGCGCATGCATGCGGTGGAGGCGCCAGATCCGGGAGGAGGGAGGCGGCCGAGGCGCTGGATCTGATGGCGGCCTTCGGGGGGAGGAGGGGAGGAGGCGCCAGCAGGCAGGTGGCGGAGGAGGAGGGCGTCGCGTCTGGCGGTGGAGGCGCCAAATCCGGGAGGAGGAGGCGGCTGGAGGTCTGGATGTGGTGGCGGCGCCGGGAGGGAGGAGGAGGAGGGGAGGCCAGCCGACGGCGGGAGGAGGAGGGCGTCGCGTCAAGTGGAGGTGCGATCCGGGAGGAGGAGGCGGCCGAGGCGCTGGATGCTGGCGGCGCTGGGGGGGAAGCGCCCTTGGTGTGGAGGAGGAGGGCGGGGAGAAGGAGGGAGGCGCGGGGTCAGGGTAGGGGAGCAACCATGAGGGGAGGGAGAAGGAGGAGGAGGACGGGAGGCGCGCGGCTGCGGGATTGGGGTTGGGGATATCGAGTGGGTGCGACGGGAAATAAATGGGCGCGCGACGGGAAATAAAGGGCGCGACGGGAAAAAAAAGGTCCCGAGTGTTTTTGATTCGATGCACTCAGGATTTTATTTTGATCTCCTGAGTGTTATGGGAAACACTCGGGAAAGTTAATTCTCCCGAGTGTTGACGTCTCGTCCCGAGTGTCCTGTGAAACACTCGGGATCTTCCCGAGTGTTTTCGTCCAGACACTCGGGAAACATATAAGCGCTCGGGAACTAAGTGATCGATTTCTGGTAGTGCCTTAGTCTGGTCACGCTCAGACAGACTACCGCTAGCTGGTAACTCGACATTCGACAAGCCGCAAACAGGTGAGAACACTCCCAAAATTTTGGTCATGGTTCCATCATTGATGTAGTCTATTCAAGCAACAGCTAACAAAGAAATTAAATGGCAATGCATGTATATATCTTCATGCACGCTTTGCTTACCAACTAAATGTAACGAAGTTGATCGAACATGGAAGCTAGACACGCAAGCAATAGGGGCTTGTTTGGTTTAGAACGTGAGAGCTGTGTCTGAGAAAAAGTGGTGCCTGAGAGTAGCCTGAGAAGCAGATGATTTTTGTCTGGTCAGACAAGTCTGAAGATGTTGTGTTTAGTCGGTGATACGTGCCTGGAGATATAATTCAAATATAGAACAGTTGTTTTCATCAATTATCTAAATGATTTTTATATAAGTTTTAGCTTTTTAGCCTGTCTAATTAAAAAGAAGAAATAAAAAACTAAAAAAAGAGACCAAGGAGGTGCTGCCTCGGTAGGCGTTGGTTTTGGGCGCCTGGACCTGGTGGTGCTGCCTGCCAGAGAGATGATCTCAGGTCTTCAACCAAGTAATACACAGACAGCCCTCTAATACACAACCAGACTAAGCAGACGTCCTCATGTATGTAACCAAATAGCCCCTAGATTGGTTGAACTCAATTAAGTGGTTCTCTTGGTCGAATGAGTACTGGTAAAGAAAATGTAGTATAGTAAAACTCTCATCGAGAGGTACGTTGATTGGTTGCAGGGAACCAAGCCTTTTAGCTTATGTCCTATTCAGCGTACCTGGCCCAGCCCCTCCACACACGGGGACATCCCTTGTGTGCGTGCACAGAGAAGGTGACTAATTACAAAAACAAATTTGCTGCATGCTATTTACAAGCGAGCAATATTGTTTGTTACTGCATACGTTATAGGTCGTCGCGCAATCAAGTTTTTTGAAAGTTTGACTATTAATATATTTTAAAATATATAAACTACATTAAAATATCATTATTAGAATAGTCTTGCGAAATACTTTCATAGCATATATTTATTATTGGTAGTAGTATATCATAATACAAAAGCATAGTCAAAGTCTTGCATTATGTCGGCCGTGAAAAAAAAGAACCTTCGTGGACAGAGGGAGTACTGTATAAGGACATGCATTACAAGTCAACCACTGGATAACGTAAGAGATTTTTCATGCATCGAATTGCCTCGTAAGCAAGCTAGACCAGCACGGTTCGTTGCTACTGTTCACCCCGTTGTACCCGCTAAAGACCGAAATACCGCATTGATGCTCTTGATGGCACACGCAACTAACCTAGCAAGCTCTAGCTAGAATTTTTTTGAAAAATAAACCATTTTTAATCATTTGACACAAATAAACCAAGACTTATTTATTTACAAAATAACCCTCAATCACTGGCACACCAGGCGACTAGACCCAATCACGCGTTGAGCCAGCGATTTGAGCCCAGTTAACCCACAATCGCGGACATGTCGCGTTCACGTGAAGAACGGATGACGTTTAGTCACGTCACCCAATCGCACTTCTGTCGCATGACTGGGAGGCGCCTGACACCAGTCGCTCCTCCGTTGCACGACTGGCAGGCACCTGACGCTAGTCGCGTCACGCTGTCGCGACTGAGGACCAATATAGTTTATTCCAATCTGAATCCACTCGCGCGACAGAATGAGGTGAAGGGAAGAGAGCGTCGGTTGTAACACTCCAGGCCAACATTGTGCTCAAAATATCACCTATATATTTTCCACTCTAAACTTAAACCATAGTTACTTATAATTCCAACAGCCTATGCACGGAAAGAAACCCACAACAGGTTACTTTTCAACAAGTATAACAAGATAAAAGCAATAAGGATGAATGTTCACCCAACTTGGGGCCTCTCCCAAGAATGTTTGGGGCCACGCGCCCGAGAACACCTCAAACCATGTGCCCGAGAACATTGTTTAGCAATAACACTAATAAATAAACCATTATTATAGTAGTCATAAATCATGGTCAGTATGTGATCTAACACCGCTCTTGATCCACATAATTATGCTAATGAAATCAATGTCCACTAAACAAGCTTTAGATAAATGCATCAAGTCTCCAAGTTTAATTGTAGCAACTAAATAATGATAACTTCATGATTGATAGCATGTGATGCGTATATGCTACTCTCATCATGTGCATGTCACCGTCAAAGATCACCTACAAACAACAACAAATCAAATGTGAGTCCAAGATATTCAATTAACATAATCATCTTTTCATCAGTGCAATGCATGTCTACTCTACATGCTCATTTGCTCATCTCATGGTTCATACCGATATAGCATAAGTGAACACCTACATCAGAGTTCACCCTTTCATCAGCCCGTCCTCCACGGAACCTGGGATCTCTCCACCCACGTGGAGTTCTACCACCATGGTAAATATCACATGCCCACTTGAGGTGGTCTACATCATTCATGACATGATTGTGCATATGATGCAAGAATGCAATTTGTTCCATTATCCATTAACATGATCCATTATCATCGTATTACCATCATTAACATATCATCATCATGGTTATATCATCATCATTATCATAAGCATTGTCGATGTTTTAATATCAATCTTATAAAATGAATGCTGGTGGCTCCTTGATCAAGACTATGCAAGAGGAGACACATGGAATTTTTAGACATGTTCAGGCATTCTCCAAAGAGAATAACAACTTTACTCCTATGTTCTTGTATTGATTGTGTTTACAACAAGAAAGAATTCACTGAAACTATGGCTAATGACTTATGTCTCTCATCCTCTTTTTCTCTATCCACCGGCATTATCCCTTATAAAGCTTCTGAGGGGGTGGCAGTTGTTGTGTGCCAAGAGGCGCCTCAATGGTTGGTTAGTTGCGCACGTTTGATGACAGTTATTGTCAGAGAAACACCCTCTCCCACATTCGCCATGCAATTATGCAGTGACAGAGATGATTATGTGCAGTTATGTTAGAGGATATGCGCATAAATGAACGTAGTACATAGAGTCCCTAGTTGATTGGGTCCACATGTCTGTGGATTCTATCAACTATAGGGTGATCATGATTAACCTGGTCGTAGAAAGCCTTATGACCATATGGTGGTCGTAGGAGAGCTTACAACCATATGGTGGTCATACATGGCATATTAACTATAAACACAAATGGCACCCAAATCAATGTCTATCATTCTACCATGCACTTGCCTTTTAGTCACGGAAATTGGAATGATGTGAAGGTGGCACCGAACTCGAAGCAACACTCCTGGGAAAAAGCCAATACTCACCTCAAAAATATTCAACAGCAGTACAAGAACATAAAAAATCAACATCGCTGATCCTATGCGCAAACCCGACATAATTAACCCCTCTTCACTAGACAACCCATCCGCTATCCCAGTGATCAAACAGTCATAACTTCTAATTCTGGAATCGAAACATAGCAAACCATATGAGTACTGGAATCTACACAAAATTTCTACACTTTTCTAGTTATAGAAATTCCCTAATTAAGTCCTCTAAGCCCTCGTTTTTAACCCCGAAGGTCAATCTGAAACATTGCTAAACAATCGACTTAACAATTTTATATCTGTTTTTATACCACATCAAAATTATCAAACCTTGACACTTTCAAAAACTATGAAAAATTGCCCAACAGTTCATAGTTATGACCATAATTTAATTCAACCATCTACTGTAAGTAGAACATGACTACTACCAACGACGATGTAATTATGGACAGAAGCGCTCCCGAAGCCATAACGTTTACACCACTTAACCAAATCAAGTGTTCTTGTACTCTATGGAAATCTTAAACAATAACCTACAACATTCATAACATGGAAAAGCACTACATAACAGGATGTAGATACCTAAAACTCCCTTGTAAGGCTCAGCAGCACACTAAACCAAAACAGAGTATAACCAAAACACCAATTCCCACTATCGATCTACTCTAAACTTTGATTAAACGTCAATCTAACATCGTAACAAAGGTTTTGATATCGTTACCCATTGAAATAGAATGACACAGACGATTGGATCACGAAACCCTAGTTTTCCCTCTTCTTTCTCTTCTCCTTCTTCTCCCTTGCTTCTCCTCTACAGCTGGCAGCACATGCGGCAGCAACAACAAGGCACACGATGGCTAGGGTTGGTAGTGTGGTAGCAAGGTAGCACGTGGCAGGTTAGTGGCGGCTGGCGCGTGGTAATGGCATGTTTGCATATAAGTCAGCTCTGCAGGATGCTGTCAAATTGTGGGTGATGTCAATGCAGAGTCAGTTTAAGGTTGTAAAATCAAACAAAGAGCAGTACACTGTGATGTGTAAGAAATATGGGTGGCCTTGGCGTGTTCATGCCTACAAATTGAAGTATGAAATGCATTGGATCGTGTCAAAGGTGGAGGGCCACTCATGTGTTCTGAGCAACGTACTACCAAAGCACTGCAACCTCACTTCTTCTTTCATTGCAAATGTCATGCATGGAAAGATTGTAGAGAAGAAGGACATGGAAGCGCAACACATCATGCTGGTCATTGAGCAAAGGTACAAGTATAAGATCAGCTATGTGAAGGCGGGTAGGGCGAAGCAGAAAGCAATGGAGAGAAGGTTTAACACATTTGAGTCGGCCTACGACAATCTCCCTCGACCACTTGAGGTGCTAAGGGACAGAAACCTCAGAACATACATCACTGTGAAAGATAAGGTTTCCAAAAAAGCTGGAGGGGTACATGGTAATGCAACATGATTTCCTTGCATTTGGTGCCTACGTTGATGCCTTCCGTCATTGTCGCCCGTTCATGTTCGTGGATGGAACATTCTTGAGTGGGAAGTGCAAGGGGTAGATCTTGACGACAATCGACGTGGATGCTAATAATCAGATCCTTCCTGTGGCTACTACATTTGTGGAGAGTGAGAACTTCAATAGTTGGTTGTGGTTCTTCAAGAACCTCAAGGCTGGGGTCGTTGGTGAATGTCCAAGCGTTTGCATAATACATGACCGATATACCGGGTTGATTAAGGCCATCAAAAAGCTGCAAGAAGATCTAGATGAGCCTTTTCCATGGTGTGACCTATGAAACCGTTGGTGGATGCGGCACCTAAGGGCCAATTTTTTCAAGCAGTTCAAGAGCAAAAGGCTGATGAACCTATTCCAGAGGTTGTGCTAGCAAAACTAGCAAAGGAAGTTCAATGCACTTTGGGAGAAGCTTGATGAGTTCACCACCAAGTACATCGAGGACAGGAATAAGCAACCTACTAGAAACACAACCGATGTACCAAAACGGTTGGCGTCGTTGCTCGAGATTGACCCACCCGACTTGAGAAGGAGGACAGTGTGGAACATCAAAAGTTTCTCTCATTGGATCGAGGTTGAGCTAGTGGAGAAGTGGGCATTGCCTTACAACACCGACGGTGCAAGGTACGGAGTTGTACAATTGGGTTATCGGGGGCCTGCATGGCATGCCCCTTGTTGCAATCATTGAGGGTATGTTGCATGGTATAATCAAATACTTCAGGGAAAGACATAGTACTTCTGCATTACATATGCTGAAGAGCGAGAAGAGCAAGAAGGCCCAAATGCACTCAGTCTTCATTGTGGGCACCAAAGAGCTTTGGTTCGAGGTATTGCAATCACCCTATTGTACCAACATGATGGATTACATGGCCAAGAAGAGCGAGAAGGCCTGAAGGCACCCAGTATTCATTATGGGCACCGCAGAGCTTTGATTCAAGGTATTGCTAAAAAAATGAAGTCAGTTGGGAATGACGAGTGGCGTCGTCATCCACGAGGTGATCCTTAGACAAGAGGCCTACAACAATCGTCAGTGCAAGTGTAACAAGCCAATGCTACTCCATAAGCCATGCTCTCATGTGTTGGCTGCATGTGGCATGATCAAGATGGACTCCGCGTGCCAGGCTTCTTCATGAAGCACTAGTACAGACAGGCTCATCACAGATAGTTTTTGAATCGTCTGAATTTGTATGTCTGTGATAACAGATGGTTATCACAGACGGTTTTGATAACAGGTGGTTATCACAGATGGTTCAAAAACCGTCTGTGATACGAAATAACAAAGACGGTTTTTTGTTGAAACCGTCTGTGAAGTGCTAGTATCACATACAGTTTTCACCAAAAACCGTCTGTGATACGTAGCATATCACAGACGGTTCTATTTACAAACTGTTTGTGATTTGAGACATATCACGGACAATTTGGAAATAGAACCGTCTGTGATATTCTACGTATCATAGACGGTTTGTAAATAGAACCGTCGGTGATACTATACCTTTACAGACGGTTTCAACAAAAAAACCGTCTGTGATAGTTCTTTATACCTAACTAATCTTTGTTAGATTTTCGGCTAGCCTCAGGAATTGCTAGCCATGCCCTCTAAAAACAAGCATGCAGAAAACAGATAAATCACATATAATCAATTGTTAACAACTCAAAGTGATCATTTACAACTCAAAATAAATTACAAAAGAATTTGTTCAAGTATTATTGCTATAGTTACAATTGGATTGCAATTGAATCAATTGTTTGAAGGTGGTTGAGAGGTGTTGATGGAGTGAAAGTCTCCGTCAGCGTTAATGATATGTCTCTTGATGAATGCGTGGAGCTTCCCTCGAACGTCCGTGATCTCTTTCGTAACGAGTGCATCTAAATCTATGTATAAGCCCTGTCGCTAGTAAGAGTAAAGTAGTAAGCATATATATTTAAATTTATAATTAGGAAATAATTATTTCGAGATTGACAAACCTCGGGATCCTTTATCTTAGCACTAATGATTTGCTCCATATGATGGCAAACATAAATGCACATAGGTGATCTTGTTTTTGCTGGCGGCACTGCAAAAATAGAATTACATATATAGGTATAGTCAGTTCGAGCGCGTACCGGAAATCGCGTCCTGTGTTGCAGTGTGGCGCTCAATCCCTTGTGTGCCTCTCCGTTAGCAACATAGGTGATGAACGACCTACATGATTCCAAAAAGTTATCCTCAGCTATTTCAAATGAAGGAATACTACAATAGAGTTATGTATGGAGAAAATGTGCATACCTGTCGAGTATTCCTTTCACAAAGGTGAAGTCGTGCTTTTTGCTGATGAGGAAATCAATGTATATTACCTTGTTCCTCTTTGGTACAATGACTAAAAGGATCCAGTGGAACCTACTCATGTATGTCGCTATAGTCATTAAACCTATGTTCGTGCTGCGTATAAAGTATAAATGAAATTTATATAGCAAGTAGTGAAGCACTTACTCCTGGTTGTAGGGCACCACTATGTAGTCCTCGTCGTCCTGAGCAACCAATCCCGCCGTTATGTATTTCTCGACAAAGGATGCGTCTTCTTCGATGGTTTGCTTAGAGACCCCGTGTGGGTCGAGGAAACCCACCGGTTCGGACAATTCCTGGGCTTTTTTCATAATGTATCTATATATAAGCAATGAGTTGTGATATTTATCGGTATTACGTGAATGTAGAACTTGATTGTACACACTTACAGTGTCCAACACCGTAGAAGCGAGGCATCAAGGGCACCGAGGTTGAATAAGTCGTTGAAGCCCACGACAAAGTGGCCCTGCCCGTTGAAGAAATGCTCCTCCTTATATCTGACAGTGATTCCAATATCACAAGCCTTCTCTTTGGTCTTCCGCATGTACCAGACATGCAAAGCCTAACAACCTACTCCAGCGCGGGTTAATACTGTGTTGGTAGCCAACGGACTTTCGATGGAGTATTTCGAGAGCTTGAGAGGCGCCTTAATGTTCATAGATTTTGATTTAGCCTTAATGATTGGCCCGCTACACGTCTTCCTGTGAGACGACTTGGAAACCGATACGGCGGCAAGCTTTTCTTGTTCCTTTGGCGTCTTCTCCATAGGAACCGATGAGGTGGCCTTCTGAAGCGAAGGTTGAGGTGGAGTCATTGAGGGTCCCGTTGGAGAGGAATGGTCGTGTCGAGATCGCGGCACTGCTGGGTCTAGGGTGATGTCCTTCTTGGGCCACTAGATAAAAGTGTGCATGGCATCCTCTAGTGTTCTGATATCTTCGTTCGAGTGAATCTCCAGCGGGACAGCCATGAAATTGTCATGTACCATCTCCACCTGGACCCTGGCGTGACCCTGTCGTAACCCTATGCTAGCTGGGCACCGTGCTGCACTGTCCCTTCCTGGTATGGATACACCATCCCCCACCCAGCCTCAATAGAAATGGACCCAACCATCCTCACTTGGAGCTTGTAGGGCATCGGCTCCTACACAATGATACACAATTAGCTAAGGCGTCCTATAGGTCTATCTTTGGTGCATTCCAGAGATGTACATTACCTTGATGTCGTCGATAGGTAATTGGATGTCGTCATGTTCAGAATTTGGGGTGGACACGACGCTACTCCGATGTTGAGGAGGACTGGCTCCCAAAATAACGGAGGCTGCTTGTGACTGGCTGAGGAGTTGATTCATTTGATCTTGTAATCTTGTTATCTGTCCTTGAAATTTTTCAATAAGCACCTGTTCCAACCGGGCAACGTGCTCGGCCTTGAATCTCTTCCTACTTCTATACGTGTCGGAATCCATCACTCCAAGGTACATAAACCCCAACACCTTGTGTACAACCCAGGTGCTCCTTGTTTCCCAGGGCCATATCTAGTATATTTTTCTCTCTATCTGCTTCGAAGGAGCCTTGGGAAGATTTGGTAGTCAATGCATGCTGCAAGAGGTCGTTATGTTATTATAGACACTATGATGTTATGGACTTATTAACGACTATGTAGTTCAACATATTTACCAGACGTTGGGACACTGCCTCGTCTGCCGAGTTTGTGTAAGAGGTGCTGCCCGAAGACATGACTTTTGTCCTCACTCTTAACCAGCTTAGGGCACGCTCATCTGTGACCCAGCAAATGGCCCAGTTGTGTTCTAGTCCTCCGCCGCCCATTCTATGGCTTTACCCATATACCTAGCGGTGCCGAGTTTGTGGGGGTGAGTGTTTTGTATCTGGAGAGCTTTGTGCATCGCACTTTGCTCCTGAAATTCGGCCGTCGTCTTCATAGCCACAAATGCATTCCATATTTCCCGCGACAAGAATTGATACTTCGTGAAGGGCATCCAACCCGTGTTCATGTACTTCTTGACAAGCGTGCTTTTGAAGGTCCACCACGCGTGTCCCATCGCGAGCAACTCCTGTCATTGCACGCGTGCTTGGTCTGCTTCTGGGATAGTGAACGAGCCTGAAAGTTCTATCCATAGCTGGCCTCTCTGTATGTCCGTCAAAGACTTCCAGCTTGGTGTGATGATAGGGACCCGTTCCCTTGCAAGTATACTACAGATGGTCTGAAATCTCGCCGCTGCTATCTTGGGACTCAGAGGGACCCTAGAGGCACTGACCTCTGTGATGGTCAGTCGGCCCACAGGCAATTTCGATATTCCTCTACCATCTCGCCTACATATCACTTCCGTCGAAAATCCAAACGCGTTTGGTGACGTCGATGCCAACGGCGAAGACGGTGCAGACGCCATCTCGCTTACTTGATATCTATATAAGTTACCCAACCAATTAACTAAAATTGCCTTGTAAACACATTAATTATATAAACAAATAGAAGTTACCCATTGAACTTAAATATAGAATACGTAGTAAAGAAAATAGAAGTTACCCAAATAGTGAGTTGTGAGAGTGAAGGGGATAAGGGGAGGGTAGTATGGTCATGCACAGGGCCAGGCAAAGAGTCACAGCCGAAAGCCTCAACATTAACATCAGAAACACATCAATAAATAGCATAAAGTATAGATGATTGATGATAGTGTGTTCTGTCAGAAGGAGAGTTGCAAAAGAACAAGTCTTTGCCATCTCAACCCTATTGTCTATACTTTTCATAAATTAAACATGACAATACAGATTCAAAATTTGAGCTCTAAATAATACTATACTGGACTGTCAAATGACCTCAAAATCAAAAGATCATAGAGTAAACTTTCGGTCAAACAGGGAACCAATGTTGATTATACACAGAACTTGAAAAGCCTTAGTGCAACTGAATACAAAGCACAAGATTAGCAAGCCTGCTACTTGGACAATAAAAGGTCTAACCAACAGGACTGCTAGTAACCACCAGAGCCAAAATGCTTTACAACTAGTTCCACTCAAAGGTGACATATTGACAACAGGTCAGGATGACAGCAGTAAGTAACAAAGTAGAGCTCAAATATAAATTGATTATCAGTTCAATTTCACTATTTGACCATTTTCATCATAGAGCAGAAGACCCACCATCACCCTCAATGCCCAAGAACACCCACCATGGCCACAACCTCATCATATCTAGTACAAATACCATTAATATTGAAGAATTTGCACATATTATGGAAACATATTTTATACAAAAAAATAGAAATTACCCAACCAATTAACTAAAATTTCCTTGTAAAAATAGAAGTGCTATATATAATTAACACTATTGACTATTCATGCAGAGTATCTATTACTCAAATAGTATCAAACAATACATTCACATCAATAGACAATACATTCACAACAAATGGAAGCATATATAGTTCGTACTACTTAAGGAGGTCTCCAATATAGCACTAATATTCTTTTATTCATTCAAGCAAATATAAATAGCATACTTTGAATCAATGTATCAAACAACTGGATAGCAAAGTCAATGAAACAAAAAAAGGATTTTACAAACATAAACACTGATACGATTTGCCAAAAGAACATAAAGTGACAAAAATGGCACTAAGCGAGACACTGATTTAGAAATAGCATGCATAAACTTAATATTCTTACCACAAATAAATAAATCTATAATCTAAAATGCAGTCTAAATATTATTCTTGACACATATCAGTAGGTTAAACTACATAAAACTTTACATGCATTCATCAATCAGCAACATAGTATCACATAGAACATTCAAACCCTAGCTACATAGTATCAACAAAGCAATGACAAAACGCACCATCAGCCACTGGAGAGGAGGGAAGCTAGAGAACCGGAGGAGGCGCTGGAGTCGGCGGTGCGAGGGAGTACCGGAGGAGGCGCTGGAGCTGGCGGAGCGAGGGAGTACCAGAGGAGGCGCTGGAGCCGACGGTGCGAGGAGGGAGCCGTGACAGGCCAGAGAGGAGGATGGCGATGGGCAGTGGAGGAGGCAGTGCTTCAGTGGAAGAGGAGGTGATGAGCTGCGTCAAAGGAGGGAGGCAGCCGCTCGTCAGGTTAGAGTCGGAGGAGGGAGGCGGCCGCTTGTCGGGCTGGAGTCGGAGGAGGATGGCCCAGAGCTGGCGACGAAGCAGGGGACGGCCAGGTGTCGGTCGGGGGCTGCCGTCGGGGGAGGAGGCTTCAGTGGAAGAGGAGGCGAATGGGTGCTTCAGTGGAAGTGATGATCAGTAAGGGAAAAAACCCTAGTAGTTCCCTCCTTATAAAGGGATATCACAGACGGTTCTACTATGGAACCGTCTGTGATAAGGAATCACAGACGATTCCATAATAAAACTGTCTGTGATAACCTCATATCATAGACAGTTCCATAACAGAACCGTCTGTGATAACCTGGTGAAAAGTCTTATCCACATGAACCTAGTGACAAGTGTCTCTTCGTTTTCCCGTGCAATGCATGTGTCTCTTTGTCTCACGATCGCACCAACATCGCTACGGCTCCCAAAGTATCTCTTCGTCTCCCGCTCTGGCTTTAGTACTTGTTTTATAAATAGATATCCCCTTTTGAAAGGGATTTCTCATGAACCTCTTTGATCCCCTTTCTCCACAAACTCCAAATGGCTTTCCCTCTCGTGCTGGCTGTATTGGCCTACATTGTGATTGTTTACTCTCACCTCTCTAGTCACAACCTGGCCCAAGCTGCGGACAAGCCTTCCGTTCGCAATGTCATCCGTTGTAGGTCCTCCGATTTACCGGAGACCATAGCGGCCATCCTCTGTCGACTGGAGCTCCTCCTCAAACGGACCAATGCGAGGGTCTGTAGCATCCAGTGAGTAAACCTCATCGTGGAGATCGTCCTATGGAAGTACTTGGTCCGCACCAAGGATGCAGCACGGAGAGTCGAGGACGACATCCAAATTGCAGGAGAGCGGGTTGACCTCGCCGAGATGGAGGAGACCAGGGTTGATGGCCTCTGGGCTATATGGGGCTTGGTTTCGGAGTCCGAACGGCTACAAGCGTGAATCGAGCGTGCAAGGTCGCAGGTGGAGGCGTTTGATCGGCGACAAATAATCGATCTCGCCACCAGCGGCGAGAAGGCTTACGAAGATTTGAAGGCTAAGATAGGATCGCTAATCCTTTTTTTATCGTCTATGATGTAAAAATGATATGGTCTTTTTTATCATCTGTTTATTACAAGTGCATAATATTATCATTCCACATTACAATGAAGTCCACATTGACATCAAAATCAGAGATGACAAATATATAACACATGGCAAGTCCACATTGACATATCTCATGTTATGGAATAAATTACAATGGAGTAAATTCTTAATTAAAATATAGCCCTTCATGATGATCGACGCGCATATAGCTAGCTTCCTCACTAGGTTCTTCCTCGAACCTGATGCCGTCTCTGAAAGGAGGCAACTCATCAAATTGATTGTATGCTTCCTCATCCACGACATTCTCAACTCCGACAATCCTTCTTTTTCCATGAAGAACTACGTGACGATTCTTATTTGTCGGGTCTGTTACATAAAAAACTTGAACAACTTTCTTAGCTAGTACGAATGGTTCATCCTTGTATCTGACACATTTGAGGTCCACAGTAGTGACGCCGTACTTGTCAACCTTCACACCTTGCGGAAGTTTACCCAATGGCATCGAAAGAGGGGGATCTTGAAAAGTACGTAGTCGAGCTCTCAAATCTCCTCTACGAACCCATAGTAGGAATTCAACCCACGTGTCTCGGCGGTATTGAACTGCTCATGAAATGCATCTATGCGGACACCACTGTTCTGGACTGTGCTCTTCCTATCATGAGCTGTCGTATAAAATATGTACCTATTTATGTCGTATCCTTGCTATGTCACAATTGTAAATTTTGGCCCTTTTGCCAACCATAGCAGCGTATCATCACTTGATGACCTCCCAGTGAATCGCACCTTTAACCATTCGTTGAACCGACGGTTGTGCTCTCTCGTGATCCAAACCTCCGACCAGTTTGGATTCTGTTAGCGTACCATGTCTTTGTGCTCGTCGATGTACGGGGACACTTGGGTTATGTGTTGTAAGACCGTGAAATGGGCTTGAGCGTACGTATCCAAATTGGGAGTGATTGATTTCCTTCCGATGGTCCTGATACCCTCCAGTCTCCCCTCATGACGAGATAGAGGCACACCTATCAGTTCCACCTGAGCCATGTGGTCGATGCAGAACTCAATGACCTCTTCGGTTGCATAACCTTCGATGATGCTGCCCTCTGGTCGAGATCGATTCTTTACGTAGGACTTGAGAATTCCCAAGTACCTCTCGAACGGGTACATATGACGCAGGAAGACAGGGTCACATATCTTTATCTCTTTCACAAGGTGAACAATGAGATGGACCATGATATCGAAAAATGACGGAGGAAAATACATCTCAAGATGACATAGAGTCGTCACCACCTCGTCCTGCAGAGCATCTAGTCCTTGGGGGATCGATGACCTTCTAAGCAATTGAGTTAAATAAATAACACAGCCACATGATTGTCACTCGGATCTTGTTCGGCAAGATACTCCTAATTGCAACAGGAAGCATTTGTGTCATCAGCACATGACAATCATGAGACTTCATACCAATTAATTTCAAATCTTCCATAGAAACAAGTTTCTTAATGTTAGCGGATTAACCAGACGGAACTTTCACACCATGCAAGCTCTAGTATAGTTCATTTCCCTCGGCCTTGGACAGAGTGTAGCAAGCTGGGGGAAGGTACGTTCATCCTTTATCGGTCTTTTTCGGTGCTAACTCGGTCCTTATGTTCATAACAACCAAGTCACGCCGTACGTTAACACCATCCTTTATTTTACTACTAATGTTCAGTAAGAGACCAATCAAGCTATCACATACATTCTTCTTCACGTGCTTGATGTCGATGTAGTGGCAAACTTCTAAGTGCTCCCAATAAGGCAAGTCCTAAAAAATTGACTGCTTCTTCTAGATGTTCTTCTAACAGATTCTTAATTTACGTCCCTTCCCAAGCACAACATTGATATCCTTAACCATATCATAGACCTCTTTCCCTGTAAAAGCCCTTGGAGCTGAACCGTCCTCCTTATTTCCGTCGAATTGTTTCTTCATCATGCGGTATGGGTGAATCCTGGGAAGGAACCTACGGTGATGCATATTCACAGTTTTGCGTGAGTTGTTCAGCCATACACTCTCTGTACCATCTAAGCAGTGCAGACAGGCTTTGGCTCCTTGTGTACTGAAGCCCGACAGGTTACCAAAGGTAAGAAAATCATTGATGATGCAGAACAACATAGCGCGTAAAGTGAAGTTCTCTCGTTTGTACGCATCCCATACTTGTACCCCTTCGTTCCACAGTGTCAGAAGATCTTCCAGCAATGGTGCTAGGTACACATCAATATCATTCCTAGGTTGCTTCGGCCCTTGGATAAGTAATGACATTAAAATGTACTTCCGTTCCATACACAGCTAAGGAGGAATATTGTACATACATAGATTGACGGGCCAGGTGCTATGTCGGCTGCTCATGTTAATGAAAGGATTCATTCCATCTGTACTCAACCCTAACCTTATGTTCCTTGATTCCACACCGAACTCTTCGAAGCTCCGATCGAAGTTTCTCCACTAGGCAAAATCAGCAGGGTGTCTTAACTTTCCAACTTTCTTACACTCCTCCGAGTGCCAACACAGCAATCTTGCCTCCTTTGGGTTCGCAAATAAACGCTTCAAACGTGGGATCACAGGCAGATACCACAACATCTTAGCAGGAGGTCCTTGCTTCACCTTATCAGTATTCTTACGCTTGTATCGGGATGCTTTGCACACGGGACATACATGCATGTCTACATACTCTTTACGGTACAGGATACAATCGTTCGGACATGAACGTATTATTTCTACTTCCATTCCCAATGGACAAAGACCTTCTTTGCTTGGTAGGTGGTGCTGGGCAACACGTTTCCCTCTAGAAGGATGTCCGCTAGGAGACCTAACAACGCCGTGAAACTCTTGTTGAACCAACCATTGCTTTCCTTCAATTTCAGTAGTTCAAGCACGGTTGACAACCTTGTGTATTTCGGCTTGCAGCCAGGGAACAAAGGTCTCACTGAGTCCTCCATTAAGCCCTCGAATTTACAAAACTCTCTCTCACTGTAGTTTTCTTCTGCATCGCGTAGCATCTGATCCAGATTATCATCGTGCGACCTATCCTCATCAAAAGCACAGTCCACATCCGGCATATCGTTGACCTCCTCCGTGATGTCGTCATTATTAACTTCTTGTATAATCTGCTCTTCACCATGACTGGTCCAACATGTATACCGTTTTTTGAAACCCTTTGAATCAAGTGCGCTTCGATCTGCGCTAGGCTATTAAACATTTTCAGATTACCGCAATCAATGCATAGACAGTACATAAATTTTATCCCCTTTCTCAACATATCTTGCTAGGTAGCTCTTCTAAAAGCAACCACACCATTAATGTACTCTTGACTCACACGGTTCACACCGTACATCTAGTTTCGGTCCATCTATGCTACGCATGTAACAAATTAATTAGTGTCAAATTAGATTAATAAACCGCAAGTACGTACTCATCTTATTGAGCAAACATAATTATATTGATTAGCGATTAACTTATAGCAAACATAAAGGTTTATAGATTGTTACCCTCGGAGCTCATGATGAAAATACCAAATATCCCTCGAGATTCCTCTCCTTCTCCTTCTCCTCCCGTCCTCCTTTCCTTCTCCTCCCTTCCTCCTTCCTTCCCTTCCTTCTCCTCTCTAAGCTGGCGCAATGGGGGAGGACCTGGGTGGCGGCTCAAATGGGAATGGGTAGGGGGGTCTATCAAGACCAGGTATTTATAATGCCAGCCTATCACAGACGGTTCTTATTATGAACCGTCTGTGATATGCAACTATCGCAGATGGTTTTTTAATAGAACCGTCTGTCACAGATGGTTCTATTAAAAAACCATCTGTGATAGGTCTGTATCATAGACGGTTCCTTTCGAACCGTCTGTGATAAGTTTAACACAGACGATTCCTTTTGAACCGTCTGTGATGAGGCGTCCACTATTGCCTTGTAGTAGTGAAGGAAAATATGGTTTAGACTTGGAGTGGGGAGATCCGTGGATTCTGTGTTGTTGGTGACTTCACATAGGACGATGTGCAAAATAGGATACGTGTCCCTGATTTAGACTTACTGGAGGGTGGCAAGGGCTGTCGGCAGACTCATCGTATCTAAAAATGACATCAACGAGTCTGGAGTTGGAGGTCCTATGAAGAGGTGTATCCTTTGCGAAGATTATCGGCATACGAAGAACAAGTGCCCGAAGCATGATGGTTCGGGTGAAGGTCACAACGGCATGGCTAGTGGTGGTCGTGGGAGAGGCCGCCGAGGAGGTTGTGGAGGGTGACATGTTGCAGATCACGAAGATAGAGTTGTTGCCTGATCTGTGCTTACATAAAGTTTTTGTCCTTGTTAGGAATGCTTTGTTCCAATCGTTGTGGTCAATTTGTGTAATGCATTTCATGGTTGCATCCCATTTGTTGCGAGCTACCTTTACCTTAGACATGTTGCTACTTCATTCGATATGTTGTAAATCCGACTTGTATGGTAAATAGTACTCATGTGTTTGTTGTGTTCTCTTTATGCTAAGTCGTAGTAATTTTTTTAAAAGAAAACTGTAGGGGACGTCCCTACAGCATATATATATATATAGACACACACACACACACACACACACATATCCCAGGAGTACATACTCCCACTTCGAATATACCACTTAAATGAATATATTATACTTCTTTATCATTTTCAGTATACTTAAATACCAATTATAAGATACTCCAATATGACTTAATTGAAAAAATTTCATTGCAGCCCTTTATTTTTGCTATATACCTTTTTCATATATAAAAAGAAGTATATACATAGATTTTGCTATAAAAAGTGGCATTTAATGAAATTTTTTCGTGAAACTCACTTTGGAGTATCTTGTAATTATTATTGGAGTATGTTCAAATTGATAAAGCGGTATAATCATACAATTTAAGTGGTTTATGAGAGGTCGGAGTACGTACTTCCAGGGGTACTATACCATTTTCCTATAAATAAATAAATAAATATATATATATAATAATAATAATAATAATAATAATAATAATAATAATAATAATAATAATAATAATAGATTATGTACAAAGAGAACAGGAGAAAATTACAGGAGCCCTAAGGAGGGGTAATCAACTAAGAGAATCTAGCCAAGAAACTAATTGATCTTTAAGAGATTCCTTCACTCTATGCATATGAAGAGTGACATAATGCTTGAATAAAATTTTCCAAGCCAAAAATCTTGGGATGATATCCTCAAAAACTTTGCCATTGCGTTATTTCCATATGTGCCCCGATGATAAAAATAAAGACCTCCATAAAAACACTTTTGCGGTGATATTTTTTCATTTTATTATTACCTTCTGGTTCATTCCAATTAATTTCTTGCATTATTTAGTTCTAAAATATTTATTTCTTTTCATTCCAATTAATTTCTTGCATTATTTAGTTCTAAAATATTTATTTCTTTCTCGAATTGTTACTAACTTCTTTGTTGTTCTGTAGGCATGGCAGGTTAGGGTGGTGGCACCGCTTGGCCATACGACCTTTTGGACCGTGAGTGTTTAGCACTTTACTACTTTTGCAAATCAGGTACGCAAGTCAACGCCCCTGGTACACACATCCCCACAACAAGGTGATATGGAGTACTACCTCATCAATGACCCGGCCGCACACCATGATGTGCTCACTAGTTCATAGTTGTTCGGTGCACCGCCTGAGACGCAGCTCACACACGTCATGGATCAGTATACCACACCTTCTCCTTTTGCGACACTTGGAGATAGGGTCGTCTGAGCACCCAAGCGGTGGAGCCCTTCAGGACCTAGACAACAACTAGCAGGCGCCCGTTTGCCCAAGAGGGGCCGGCGATAGGGATAGGGTCAGGGGCGTGGACAGGGAGAGGGGGGAGGAGATGGATATATAGATCATTAGTATCGTGTGTGGTATGTCTTTTATTTCACACCTTAGTATTGATGTAGATGATGGGATTGTTTTACTACTGTATACTTTAAAATTATGCATGTTATGCTATTTCTTGTGGTGCTTGGGTCACCATTTAGCACTACAACGATGTGACATGCAACATAATTCTCGGTTCTACCTGCTTGAGTCAACATAGCGGTTGAAGGGCATGTTACTAAATTCCATCTCCTTTCCCCATAGTCAGCACCACGACATAAGTGGCTTGCTATATGAATCTCGCTATTACTACTAGACACTCCTCCCTACTCAGTGAGAATTGACAATAGCATGTCGCCTTCATTTCACGCCGAATAGACAACACTCCGACCCACACTTTTCAGACTGAAGTGATAATATTCCGCCATCTGCTTTTTAGACCGAAATGACCAGACCCTGGTTCTAGCTATTCACTATGCATTGACAACTCGCTGAGCTATTCTGCACCCAAAGATTCCTTTTGGTGAATGCGAGTGACTTCTATTCACCAAAAGTTACTCCCTCAACACTATACCGTAACCGCCTATAAAACCTGGGCATACTCCACCACTATAGGCAAAACTCCATTTGAGCTAGTTTGGAAAACATGGAGAGGGGAGGGAGAAGAGAGGTACAGGAGGTCACTTCGCCTGGTTTGGGGATGTCGGACTACAGGGAGATGCTTCAGAAGCAAAAATAGGCATCCAAGAAGGCACGGACGTACCCTGGTAGTTTTTGCAAGGATGCGCCTATACTACCAGAGTTTCCATGCACCGTAGTGTGACTACGGTAACCCAGCATGGATCATTCAATCTAGACATCCTAGCATCGCCGCACGAGTTTACTACATGTGTAGGGATTGCCTCATAAGTGAATGTCATACATCGATATTTCACATTCCAAGTTGTATTTTAAATATCACTAACTTTGTCATTGCATGGCAGTCGTCAGAGCGTTGCTACCTTTTCCAATGGATCGACGACCCGACGTAGTATGGTAAGGCATTTATTCAGCAGAAATACATACTAAACTATGCAGTTGCGCCCACTACTACAAAAAGGCTAATACTAGACGCCTCATCACAGACGGTTGACCAAAACCGTCTGTATTACATGCAATCACAAACGGTTTTGGTTTAGAGACCGTCTGTGTTACTGGCTGCGCTAAAAAAAGTCTGTGAAGAGGTAATATCACAGACAGTTCATCATCAACAGTACCTGTGAAGTATCATAGATGGTTCTTAACAATAACCGTCTGTGATATTTCTACATATCACAGACGGTTTTCAACAAAAAAAACCTTTAGTGATACTTCACATACGGTTCTTAAAAATATCCGTCTGTGATATGTAGTAATATCATAGAAGGATATTTTTAAGAACCATCTATGAAGTATCATAGATGGTTTTTTTTTGTTAAAAACTGTCCGTGATAATAAACTCATCACAGACAATGCTCCATTTTGCTCGCTTACTGATCATCCGGTGCAGTGTAGCTCCTCAATAGAGTCTTCTTCTCTATCTTTGGCGCTACGGTAGCCACGAGAGATCTCCAAACCCGGTGAGTCCATCGCCACTCCGTACCCAGTTTGAGTATCACCTCACCACACTAAGCCCGCTCGTGTGGTCCATTTTGCTCGCTTACTGATCATCCGGTGCAGTGTAGCTCCTCAACAGAGTCTTCTTCTCTATCTTTGGCGCTACGGTAGCCATGGGAAATCTCCAAGCCCGGTGAGTCCATCGCCACTCCATACCCAATTTGAGTATCGCCTTACCACACTGAGCCCGCTCGTGTGGACCGAAGCTGGATGTACGCTAAGAACCGTGTGAGTGAAGAGTACATTAATGGTGTGTCTGCTTTTACAAGAGTTGCCGAGGAGGATATGTTGAATAAGGGGGTGGAATATATGTATTGTCCATGCATTGACTGCGAGAATCTGAAGATATTTAAGAACCAAGCGTAGATCCAAGCATACTTGATTCGAAGGGGTTTCAAAAAGGGGTATACACGTTGGACCAATCACAGTAAAGAGCAGATTATACAGGAAGGTAGCATTAATGACATCGCCGATGAAGTCAACGATATGCCGTCGGATGATGTCGATTGTGGTTCCGATTCGGATAGGCTGCACGATGACAATCTGGATCAGATGCTTCGCGATGCAGAAGTGAACTATAGTGAGAGAGTTTGGTAAATTCGAGGGCTTGATGGAGGACTCGGAGAAGCCTTTGTTCCCGAGCTGCAAGCTAGAATACACAAGGTTGTCATCCGTGCTTGAACTGCTGAAATTGATGGCAAGCAACGATTGGTCCGACAAGAGTTTCACGGTATTGTTAGGTCTCTTAGCGAACATGCTTTCGGATGGAAACGAGTTGCCAAAAACCACCTATAGAGCCAAGAATGTTCTTTGTCCATTGGGAATGGAAGTAGAAAAAAACATGCATGTCTGAACGACTGTATCCTCTACCGTAAAGAGTGCGCAAATATACATGTATGTCCAGTGTGCAACGTATCCCATACATGCGTAAGAATCAATCAGATGACGACGAGGGAATCGAGGTGAAGAAAGGACCTCCTACTAAGGTGGTGTGGTATCTTCCTGTAATTCCCTATTTGAAGCGGTTTTTTGAGAACCCAAATGAGGCAAAACTGCTGTGTTGGCACTCGGAGGTGCGTAAGCGAGATGGAAAGCTAAGACACCCTACTGATTCTACCCAGTGGAGAAACATTGATAAGAGGTTTGCAGACTTCAGTGCGGAATCGAGGAATATAAGGTTTGGATTGAGTACAGATGGAATGAATCCTTTCAGTAACATGAGCAGCCGACATAGCACTTGGCCCATGACTCTCTGTATCTACAACCTTCCTCCTTGGTTGTGTGTGAAGCAGAAGTATATTTTGTTGTTGATACTTATCGAATGGCCGAAGCAACCTGGGAATGATATTGATATGGACCTAGCACCATTGATGAAAGATCTAAAAATACTGTGGATCGAAGGGGTACAGGTATGGGATGCATACAAACAAGAGAACTTCACTTTACGCTCCTTGTTGTTCTGCACCATAAATAATTATCCTGACCTTGCTAACCTGTCGGGCCAAAGTACAAAAGGGGACAAAGCATTTACTCACTGCTTAGATGATACCAAGAGTGTGTGGCTAAAGCACTTGTGTAAAACCGTGTACATGCGTTACCGTAGGTTCCTTCGGAGGGCTCACCTATACCGCAGTGTGAAGAAACAATTCGATTGAGAGAATGAGGACATGTCAGCTCCAAGGCATTTAAGCGGAAAAGAGGTCTATGATATGGTTAAGGATTTAGATGTTGTGCTCGGAAAGGGATGTAAATCGAGGACCTGTGAGAAGAACATCTAGAAGAAGAGATCAATATTTTAGAACTTACCTTATTGGGAGCACCTAGAAGTTCATCACTGCATCGATGTAATGCATATAGAGAAGAATGTATGTGACAGCTTGATTGGTCTCTTACTGAATCTTCATGACAAAACAAAGAATGGTGTCATCACATGGCTTGACTTGGTTGATATGGACATCAGACCTGAGTTAGCACCGACAAAGACCGATAAAGGATGAATGTACATTCCCCCTGCTTGTTACACTCTGTCCAAGGTCGAGATAACTGAACTGTGTCAATACTTGTATGGTGTGAAAGTTCCATTGGTTACTCTGCCAGCATGAAGAAACTTGTTTCGATAGAAAATTTGAAGTTAATTGGCATGAAGTCTCATGATTGTCATGTGCTGATGACGTAGATGCCCCCTGTTGCAATTAGAAGTATTTTGCCGATCAAGGTCCGAGAGACAATCATGAGGCTGTGTTATTTCTTTAACACAATTGCTCAGAAGGTCATCGATGCCGAAGGATTAGATACTCTACAAGACGAGGTGGTGATGACTCTATGTCATCTTGAGATGTATTTCCCTCCGTCGTTTTTCGATATCATGGTTCATCTCATTATTCACATTGTGAGGGAGATAAAGATGTGCGGGCTTGTGTTCCTACGTAGCATGTACCCGTTCGAGAGGTTCATGGGAATTATCATGTCCTATGTACGGAATTGATCTCGGCCAGAGGGCAGCATCGTCGAAGGTTATGCAGCTGAAGAGGTCATTGAGTTCAGCGTCGATTACATGACTCAGGTCGAACCGATAGGTGTGTCTCGGTCTCACCATGAGGGGAGGCTCAAGGGTATCGTGACCATCGGAAGGAAAGCAATCACTCTAGATATGGATGCATATGCTCAAACCCATTTCATAGTGTTGCAACACATGACTGAAGTGTCCATGTATATCGACCAGCACAAGGACGTGCTTCGGCAATAGAATCTGGAGCGGCCAGATGTTTGGATCACAAGACAACACAACAGTTGGTTCAACCAATGGTTGAAGGAGCGACTCGCTAGGAGCTCGTCAAGTGATATGCTGACATGGTTGGAAAAGGGCCAACATTTACAGTTGTGACATGGCAAGGATACGACATAAATGGGTATACAATCTATACGCAAGCTCAGGATATAAAAAGCACTAACTAGAACAGCGGTGTCCGCATAGATGCGTTCAGTACCGATGAGCTGAGAAGCTCCTACTATGGGCTCATAGAGGAGATATAGGAGCTCGACTATGTGTTTTTCAAGATCCCCTTGTTTCGGTGTCGTTGGGTCCATCTCCCACAGGTGAAGGTCAACAAGTATGGCGTCACTATCGTGGACCTCGAACGTGTTGAATACAAAGATGAACATTCGTACTCGCTAACCAGCTTGTTCAAGTCTTCTATGTAACCGACTAGGCAAATAAGAAGCACCACATAGTTCTTCATGGAAAAATGAGGATTGTCGGAGTTGAGAATGTAGTGGACGAGGAAGAATACAATCAATTTGACGAGTTGCCTCCTTTCGGAAACAACATAAGGGTCTAGGAAGAACAACGTGACGAAACTAGCTACATACGTGTCGATCATCATGAAGGGCTAATTTTTAAAGATTGAAAAATGTGTGTATATATGTTCTGAATGTTTAATTTTAGTTCATTTGAGTTAATTGATTTGTACTGTGAAATAGATGCATTTTTTTCTGAAATGAATGTGAATTGGATGTATACATGTACTTGTTGTGTTTCTGCTTGTTTCAGATGGCATGGCTAACATTTCCTGAGGCTAGCCAATAAACAGAACTAGATTTACAAATACAAAAGAATATCACAGCTGGTTTCATCTACAAACCGTCTGTGATACACAACTATCACAGACGGTTATTTATTGGAACCGTCTGTGATTGACAACTATCACAGTCGGTTATTTATTGGAACCATCTGTGATACACAACTATCACAGACGGTTATTTATTGGAACCGTCTGTGATACAAATCTATCACAAACGGTTATTTATTGGAACGGTCTATGATGTTATTTATCACAAACGGTTCTACTTATATTCGGACTCTAGGGTTTGTTTGCTTTCCTCACTCAAATGATTAAGTTTCTCAACTCTCCCTCCTCCCCCGAACCCGTCGCTACCATCCTCGACGCCGCCTCCTCCTCAAGCTTGATGCGACTCCTCCCCCGAGCCCATCGTCGCTGTCCTCGACGTCGCCTCCTTCTCGAGCCCGGCGTGACTCCTTCCCTGAGCCTGCCGCCTCCTCCTCATGCCCGGCGTGACTCCTTCCCCGAGCCCGCCGCCTCCTCCCTGACCACGAGCATGCATCGCCTCCTCCTCCCTCGAGCCCGCCTCCTCCCCTCCCTCGACCACGCGTCGCCTCCTCCTCCCCTGAACCTGGCGCGCCTCCCCTTCGACGCTGCCCTGCTGCTCCGGTGCTCCTTGCTTGTGTTTCTCGACTCCCAAAGGCTTAGGAAAAATCAGTTGGAAGCCCCCACCGCTACTGTGCTAGCCAGCCCCCCTCCCCCCCACACAAACATTTGAGTAGTTGTGTATCCAACCATAACTTAGAAAGTGACGACAGATTTCCTGTTGATGATATCCTGGTAATGATTATTATCTCTGGAATGCTCGATCCATTGATAGGCCTGTTGGAGTAGCTAATTTTGTATCGTTATGTAGGTGGCTACGAAATGTAAGCTCCAAGTGAGTGTAACAACCCGAAAAATTTGGATTGTTTTCAAATAGGTAAAAATGCAAACTTTTTAAAACTTTTAATATATTTTATTGACATTTGCTTTTCTGGGTTTCATTTGCAATACTTTTGTCTAATAAAGAAATGTAAGAATCAAATTCTGAAAATACAAAACTAATTAAGGATCAAAATAAATTGTACCAAAATATGATAAATGAAAATTCAAACTTGGTGTAATTATACTGGTAATAAAATAGGAAAATTAATTAAAGCATGTATTGCAAATTTCCCTACATCAAATAATAAAGGTACACACAAAGAGAAGCTTAAAAGAATTTTAGAGAAATATACAGACAACATAAAATTCTGAAACAATTACATGAAAATCTACACTATGTTAGAAACCTTCCCTTAAATTTTCATACTTTTTGGACCTATAATTCTCTGTCTAACAAATTACCTAGGCACTTAGCATTTCTAAAAATTCTGAAAAACCAAACTTCCTTCTCCCCTCCAACTGATCAAAAATAACCTAGGCACTTAGCATTTCTGAAAATTCTGAAAAACCAAACTTCCTTCTCCCCTCCAACTGATCAGTGGGTCCCCATGGTAGACCTTCTCTTCCATGATGCCCTTCCCGTGCCCCTGCATGCGTGCCATGCCTACACCCACATGACCTCACCGCCACTACAAGAAATCTGCTGAATGGTGACAATCAGAATTCATCACGAATCTGTGTTTTTTGTCACAGTATGGGATCTGTGACGCTCCCCTGACGAAAAAACGATCGTCACCTATAGTGCGTCGCTGATTGGTTTCTGTGACGAAAGTAGAGAATTCGTCACAGACTTAGTGACGAAACCATAGTCGTCACGAATTTTATGACGCCACCACGTCAGATTCTTATGGTCATTAGTAGCCTGGTCGGGCCACGCGGGATCTGACGTGGCTGTTGGTTTGTGACGATGTCTACCATCATAATGTGAGTTAGGCCTATGTAAATTTTCGTCATAATTTCTACAAGGCCCATTTTGATTCCATCATCCGCTAAGTCAATTTGTGGTCATAGGCCATTTTGTAGGCCCAACTTATTTTAGGTTAGCCTAAATTGCAGGCCCAAATTGTTTTGGGTGTAGCCCATTTTGACGTTTTGAAAGGCGCAATATATTGTTGGGCTAAAACCATTTTGGCCCAGTTTTATCTGGGCCAAGCCCTTTGACAATTCACAAACCAATTTTCCAATTTCACACCTCTGCACCAAACCGCTGTGTTTGGCCCAAATCCATCCATACAAAAAAACAAGACAAGCATACACAATAAGTTCATGTCATGTCATAATAGCAATATCCAAAGACATTGTTCCTGTGTTACATGCATCCAAAGACAGTTCACAAAATAACAGTATCCTAGATCGCAGTGCCATCAAATCACAAACTACATCAGTTTAGCGAGTAGGGTTCACCTGACCTTGATTGCAGTTCAGCAAACGACGAAGGAGGGCATCAGTATCTGCAATCTTATCCTTCAAAAAGCCAATCTCTTCTAAGCTGTTCTTCCTAGCTGCTTCGAATTCTTCTGCCTTCTTCTTCAAGGCATCCAAGTCTTGCTACTGAGCTTCAAGTTGGTCTCGAAGTTGGGATGCTCCTTGCTTCTCAATGTGAAGTTCAGCTTCAAGCTCTTCCACATGCAAAGAAACGCCTCGTCTCGAGCTTTTCTGTGAGGGTGTTTCTGAAGGGATACGGGTAGGCTACGATAGCAACAATTCAAAATTTCTACCACGTAAACCGAAAAGCCAAGCAAGAAGATGATCACGGTCGTTACCACTAGACGCCAGAGCAGCGGCGGAAGAAGTGTCGAGGCGGCTGGTCCGACGAAGAGCGCCGATGTAATCGATCGTAGTCGATCGTCCAGCGTCCTCGTGAGTTGATCGCTCTCCTCTGCACCTCTGCGGATCCTTGCGAGGATGGTGGATCATCCTGCGCAACAACGTAGAAGCGCCTCTATGGTATCCACACGTCCGGGAAGGAACAACCGTGCGCGGTGTGCTAGCACCAATCGCGCAAAAGGCTCTCAAGGAGATGGCGGCTAGGGTTTCATGGGGCAACTCGTGTCTCCTCCCTCCCAATAGCCTCATGCATCTCCTTATATAGAGCCCCGTGATGATCCTATCCAAACACGCTTCACGAATCAGATTCGTCTCGGGTTTGTTCCAACCCGTTAAGTGTGTGACCGTTAGGTTCATGTGTAGTTCTGCCAGTGACTCGAAACCCTTTCCGCCACGAGTCGAAGCGGTTCCTAGCAGGACATAACGATTCCTAATACACACAAATTATATCGGACGAACCTTAATGCAATATGATCTCGACCGTGTCCTCATCACTTACGACCAGTCCTATCTCTATACGACGATTCATATTTGATCACGACCAACTCGTAACTCCTTACGACTTGGTTTCACCACTCTGTGATTACGTTCGACCGCCTATGACTTGCTTGTATCTCCATACGACCAGTTCGAGTCGGTCTAACTAAGCGACCTACTCATGTATTCTCCCTTTGCCTCACGATATCCGGTTGAACTCGGTGAGATGTTGTGTCATCCATGGACTGCTCAATGCTTTCTCGATCAAGTATCGGATAACCTCATGTGGTCGAACTCTTGACCACCAAAGGGCATGGCCATGCACTTTCTTTATCCGACCACTTGAGGGGCCCAGATATCTCTCTGTTATGTTAGGAGGGCAAATCCCATATCTGACAAGTCACATCCCTCTGCATGTTTCATAGCATACCCGAAAGCTACCTTTATAACAACCCAGTTACGAGTAGCGTTTGGCAACCCCTAAGAGTGCTATTACATGTCGAACCCGGGAGCGAAGGATCCCGAATTCTTTGTGTTCATACACTAGTCCAGGATTTCTAGTGTACACAGTTAAACAAAAGTGATAATCAAAACATATCACGCACTTTATTAATAATTATTCAGAGTTTATTACAATCGGGCCTGAGGCCAAATAAAGTAAAACACAGCGGAATTAAAGTAGTAGTAGTAGACCCAACGATTCGCCACAGGCAATCGTCTGGGGAAGCGTGGCCTAAGCATCGATGTCCTCACCGTCTTGATAGAAATCTTCCCTAATAAAGATTATTCAAAGAAGAGTAAGCACTACCATCGTGCTTGCAAGTTACACCCGTGAAGTAATGTGATTGAATGCATGCATAAAGTGAGCAAAGGGTAATGGCGGGTTTATTTGCATAAGACAAAGATTTTCAGGTTTAAATACTCTTAGTAATTTCCAAGGCCATTTTAGAATTTAATAAGATCAAAATCATATTTCGATTTCTCAATGTCAAGTGTAGGATGAACCTCCATACACAAATGGTGAAGGAATACCCCCTTACACCAGGCTTCTGCCCAATCCCATTTTCATAAACCAGGTGATAAAGTCTTTTCAAACAAAACCAGAGACTAACTTCGAGTGGCTTTTGTTAAGCATGTCCATGACCGTGGACACGGCTATTCGAATAGATTAATACTCTGCAGAGTTGGTACAACTTTACCCACAAGAGATAGTTTGCTTATTATGTCGGCCAATACACGCCTAGTAGGCGCGCATGCGACTAGCGACTACCACGAGGCCTTTACCCTACATTATTTCAACATAATTATGCCCGCTAAGGTTTCGTAATCGAAGGCTTCGCACCAAACGACTACCCCCTCTTGCGCCATGTGGGTATCATCAATAAGTCTTCACGACTCCCACATCTTTCCAAGACATAAACATGGCGAAATGATATAGCTTATTTGGCCAAGTCTGTCCCATTCTAGACTTGTGGTGGTACGAGTTTGGCTTAACATCCATGCCCACGAGACCGTCCATACATGACTGGGTGACTTCCAAAACAAATCCTGGGTCTCAACCATTCGCTGTATTGAGCCCGTGCATGAACTTGCACCCACCAACAATCCAATTCACCCAAGTCTAAACCAATTTCATTTAGTTTTCTTTGGTAAAACGTTTTCCAAACATCTATGGTAAAAGCAATACCATAGATTCATTTTCAAAACAACTTTGTATTTTGGCAAAATTCCCCAAATCATCTTTTGGTCTAAGCAAGGACTAAGCATAAATATCTTAATTATTTTACTAAGGTGACAAGGGCATGGTATTCCAAACATCAATATTGGCTATACGAAGGAATTGGCATAACTAAGAATTAAAACAGGGATTTAAAATACTTGGATAAAAATATGCATGCAATAATAACTTTAAAAATAGAATTAATTAACTTTGAAATACTGGGATCAAGATGGTCAAGAATGTAACTTGCCTTCGTTGAAGTCTTGAGATTCTAAACCCTCTGAAGGATCTACCTCTCCGGAATCGTCAAAGTCTATACGCGAAAGTACGACAAATTCAAATAAAATTCAAATAAATCCAAAAAGACAAAACAAATTAACTCCAAATGAAATAATTTTACTTTATTTAGCTAGATAATAATTTTCTAAGATTTTAGCAATTTGAATCACTCAATTTGAAGTTAAGGTTCAAAAGATATGAATTTTACAAGTTTTAGTCTAAATTTGATATTTAAAAGAGTTTCTAAATTTAAATACAGATTCAAAATAGCTTCAAATTAAATAATTTTGGTTTAGTTAGCTAGATAATGATTTTACATGAATTTAGAAATTTGAAACACCCAATTTGGAGATTGGATGCAAAAGTTATGAATTTTACAAATTTAAACCCTAAATCTGCAATTTAAATGAATTTCCTGATTTATTTTTCTAAAGGAAAATCCCTTTAATGCGCAAGGCTGACGTCAGCCCTAGGATTTTCGGAGATAAAGGAATTAATTTAATTCTCTGAAGTGTGGGCCCCATGTGTCATAGACACGGTCCATGTGAACTGAGTCCACGGGACTTCTGGCTCAAGGGTTTGTGCAGAGGTGGTGGGGTGAGGGTGATGTGGCGCCATGTAGGCGGCCACGTTGGTCCTGGTGCTGGCGTGGCGTATGATTTGTCGCTGGTGTGGCTGGCCATGTCAGCCCGACGGAGGCAGAGCTCCGGTGACGAGCTCGCCGGAGATTTACGCCACGGCGAGGTGCAAGTGTGGTACCAAAAGAAAGAGTGGATGATGCTGAACATGATGCTCACCGGGGTTGCACGAATGCGTGGCGGAAAGGTCGCCGGCGACGAGGTTGAGCGGCGGCGGTTTTAGGTCGACGGTGAAGTAGGTGCTCCGGGGATTCTCCGAGGAAGTGGTTGGGCGCACCGTGTTCGCGGTGATGCGGCGATGACGAAGGTGGCGGTGGCGGGGACACGGCGTCAACGGGGGCGCCGGAATTGGAGAAGAAACGGAACTTGGTCACCGGTGAAAAACCTTGAAATTGGGGCACTAGGAGGGAAGAGGAGGGCAATGGATGGTGGCGCTGTGGTGTGGGGGAGAAGGCGCACCCGGGGCTCCTTTATATAGGGCCGGGGAGGGGCGGAGCTACGTGTAGAGCACGAAGGTCGCCGCCAGGTCTGTGGCGGAATCAACGGGATCATGGACGAGGAAGGAAAGGGGAGGCCGGGTCAGGTGCGATTCGATGCGGCGATTTTAATGCGCGCGTTGATTCGGGGATTAGATCGTGATTTCGCCGAGGATGGAAAGGATTTGAAAACCAGCAATGGCGGTCGCGGCGCGGAGATGGAAACTCTTGCGAGGGAGAAGGAAAGAGGTAGGGGACGACACTGTTCGTCGTGGCCCACCTGCTCGTGAAAGAAAGAAAGGAAAGAGAGAAGGCGTGCGAGCCGTCCGATCTTGATCCAACGGTCGCGGTGAGGGGTAACGCGAAAGCGAGCGCGTCTTGCGTCTTGTGCTGGGTTTTGGGCCGCCAAATTCGCCCGATTCTTCGTTTAGGGTTTTTTTGATTTTCCTAATTGTTTTAATTCGATAATTCAAAGAGGCTTTAGAAAATAGCAAATAAGTTCCAAAAATTCTAGAAAAATTCACGAAAATTCCTAGAATGATTTTGGACTTAAGTAAAATAATTTTAACTTAAACTTGTTAATAGTTTTGTAATTAAATTTGTTTTAGCTTTAAGGTTATTAATGAGAGCTTTAGAAAATTTCAGAAAATCCACCAAAATAAATAATTTTTAAATTATCTCAAAAATTGAAATTTTGGGCTGTTACAAACCTACCCCCCTTTAAGGGAATCTCGACCCCGAGATTCAGACTTGGTTAGCAAAAAGGTGGGGATACTCGGCTTTCAAATCTTCTTCTCGCTCCCAGGTGGCTTCTTCTTCTGAATGATTGCTCCACTGAACCTTGCATGAGCGGATGACTTTGCTTCGGTGACTCGCTACGCCACATCGAGAATCTTGATTGGCTGCTCTACGTACGTGAGGTCTTCCTGAAGGTCGATGTTCTCAAGGGGCGTTTCTTCAGTTGGCACTCAGAGACACTTCTTGAGTTGAGAGACATGGAAGACGTCATGGACTGCTGACAAGGAGGTTGGAAGTTCAAGCTTATATGCAACTTCACCTCTCTTGGCCAAAATCTTGTAAGGTCCCACAAATCTAGGTGCAAGTTTTCCTTGGTCCTAACCTTTTACCCTCAAGTGGAGTAACCACGAGATAAACAAAGTCTCCTATTTCAAAGGTTAATTCCTTCGACGGTTATCGCATGTAACTCTTACATCGAGATTGAGCCACCTTCAAATGTTCCCTTATTGCTTTAACCTTGCTTTCACTTCTTTTATCAATTCTCGTCCAAAGAATTGATGCTCTCCTACTTCATCCCAAAGAAGCGGGTTCGCATTTTTCTACCATACAAAGCTTCAAATGGAGACATCTCAGAGGGTCGGCTTGGTAACTATTGTTGTACGAGAATTCGCATAGGGCGATTCTTGTCCCAAATTTTTCCCATAATCTAAGGCATGTGCTCAAGCATGTCTTCAAGAACTTGGTTGACACGCTCGGTCGGCCGTCTGTCTCATGGGTGATAGGCAAGATCGAAGTTGAGTCTTGTTCCCAAAGCTTCGTGCAAACTCTGCCAGAATCTTGATGTGAACTGAGGGCCTCTATCGGACACGATCTTCTTGGGTACTCCATGTAGACAGACAATCTTGGTCATATACAATTTTGCTACCGGTCGCTTCAGAAGTGGTCTTGATCGAATAAAGTGAGCTACTTTAGTTAACCGGTCAATTATCACCCAGATGGAATCACATCCTGTTTGGGTCCTAGGAGTCCGGTGATGAAATCCATACCAACTTCCTCCCACTTCCATTCGAATTGGTAATGGTTGTAACAGCATCAATGGTCTTTGGTGTTCTCGCCTTAACTCGTGACAAACATCACAACGAAGCGATTTAACTCAACGATTTCGCGCTTCATGCCGACTCCACCAATATTTCTCCTTCAGATCCCGTACATCTTCGTGCTTCCGGATGGATGGAGTATGGCGATTCGTGAGCTTCCTTTAGAATCGATCGCTTTATCTCCCGATGGTTGGGCACACATATGCGATCTCCAAACCACACTGTTCCTTGTTCATCCTCGAAAAAATCTCGGGCTTTGCCTTTTCTCATATTCTTCTTGATTTCCTTGATGTCGCTGCGTCTTCTAACCTGCTTTTTCCTGATCCGACTCAAGAGTGGGTTGAACTTCCAAAGCATTCACATAGCCTTGCTTGACAATCTCCAAGTTCAGGTGCTTCAGTTCTTTATATAATTCTGGCTGATTATTCTGAACCAAAATGGTGTTGCAATACGCCTTTCTGCTTAGGGCATCTGCAACAACATTTGCTTTGCCCGGATGATAATGAATTCCGAGGTCGTAATCTTTTATCAACTCTAACCATCTTCTCTGTCGGAGGTTGAGTTCAGACTGGGTAAAGATGTATTTCAGACTCTTATGATCCGTGAAAATCTCACAATGGTTACCAATGAGGTAATGCCGCCAGATCTTCAAAGCATGCACAATTGCTGCTAACTCGAGATCATGAGTTGGGTAATTTCCCTCGTGTGGCCTCAACTGACGGGATGCATAAGCCACGACTTTGCCTTCCTACATCAGGACACATCCAAGACCTTGTCGAGATGCGTCGCAGAAGATTTCAAAGTCCTTATGAATATCGGGTAATACTAGCACAGGTGCAGAAACTAAACTCTTCTTCAGCTCCTGGAAACTCTTCTCGCAGGCATCCGTCCATTTAAACTTCTTTTCCTTCTTCAGAAGTTGTGTCATAGGTCTTGCAGTCTTGGAGAATCCTTCGATGAACCTGCGGTAGTAACCGGCTAGTCCAAGGAAACTCCTTACTTCTGTGACAGACTTTGGTTGCTTCCAATCCATAACGGCTTCAACCTTGGCTGGATCCACAGCAACTCCTCCTGCTGACACGATATGACCAAGGAAGGCCACTTGCTTTAGCCGAGTCGCTCTTCTTTGAATTTGGCGTAAAAGTCGGTGTTCTCTCGAAGTTTCTCCAAAATCATCCTTAGGTGCTTCTCGTGTTCTTCTTCATCCTTTGAATAAATGAGAATGTCATCAATGAAAACAACCACAAACTTATCCAAGAATTCCATGAACACTTTGTTCATCATATTCATGAAGTGGCGAGGCGTTTGTCAAACCGAAAGACATGATCAGAATTCATACAACCCATATCTTGTCGTGAAGGCGCCTTTTGGGATATCTTCCGCCCGATCTTTAGTTGATGATAGCCGGATCGTAGATCGATCTTCGAGAAGATGCTTGCTCCCTTCAATTGATCAAACAGATCATCGATCCTAGGTAGCGGATACTTGTTCTTGATCGTCACCTCATTGAGCAATCTGTAATCCACACACATTCTCATACTATTGTCCTTCTTCTTGACAAATAGTACGGGTGCTCCCCAAGGTGATGAACTTGGTCGGATATAACCTTTGCTCCTTAGTTCCTCAATTTGTTTCTTCAGCTCTGCTAGTTCATTGGCCGACATTCTATAGGGTCGCTTCGAGATTGGAGCGGTCCCTGGGACTAAGTCAATTAAGAACATTACGTCCCTATCCGGTGGCATGTCGGGTAACTCATCAGGAAAAACATCTGGGTATTCTTGCACAACTGGTATGTCTTCAAGCTTTATTTCCTTCAAGCTGGTAAGGATGGAACTTCCTCCGGTTGATAACTTGGGTCTGAATTCTACTGATTCTCCTTGTGCATTGGTGAGGGTGATAGATCTATTGGCACAGTCTATCTGTCCCTGATTCTTGGCTAGCCAGTCCATTCCTAGAATCACATCGAGACCTTGGGATTGCAGGACTATCAAGTCAGCTAGAAAAGGTACTCCGGATATTTCAAGGGTAAGGTTTGGGCATAGAGAACTAGTTCTCATTTCAGAGCCCGGGGAGTGGACTATCATAGGGTTAACTAAAGAGAAGATAGGTAACCCATATTTTCCCACAAATTTATCTAAACAAAGGAATGCGATGCTCTAATCAAATAGGACCGATCTTTGTATCAATTAACAAGAAACGTACCAAGAACGACATCCGATGCGCTTGAGCTTCCTCGGCGGTGATGTGGTTAACTCGCCTTCGCAAACTGATTTGTCTTTGTGGCGGCGGAGGTTTTGCCAAGAGCTTGGACTCGAGTGTTTAGGGCAGCAGAAATGACTTCTTAGGACACCTATTGGCGAAGTGTCCTTCTCCCGACAAAGGATAGCAAGTAATCTCCAAGAGTTCTTCCGATTTGGGCCTCCTATGAGACGAGTTGTGGATTCCGAAGTGTTGGCGCTGCCAGACCGGTGCCGGAGCTCGAAGCGATGGATGAAATCTTCCACGCTGAGGGCCGAGGTTGAGCGAGGCGAGGTTTTGGTTGTCCTCCAGAGTTGAACTTCTGAGCGGCCATCCTCCGCTTGCGGTTCTCCATCTCTATATGCTTGCCTTCCTGGCGAATTGCCTTGTCCACCAACCTTGGAAGTCGGTGAAGTCCCGAGAAATCGCTTGGACATATATCTCATCATTCGCCCTTCCATGAACTTTTCTGCTGTCTTCATCTCTCGCTACGCTCATGCGGGCGTAGCGAGCAAGCTGGTTGAACTTATGCGTGTACTCGCCATCGAAGCGGTTGCCTTGGCGGCGCCGCCATTCCTTCTTTTTCAATGCCATCATCCCTGCGGGAATGTGAGCATGACGGAAGGCTCGCACAAACTCATCCCAAGTGATAGCTTGAGCGTTGGCATGAGTGATGCAGAGGTTGTCCCACCACTCCGAAGCGGGACCACTGAGTTGGTGAGCAGCGAAAAGTACCCTTTCACGATCCGAGCACTGAGTGATATCCAGCTTCTTTCCTATGGCACGGAGCCAATCGTCGGCATCCATAGGTTCAGTACTGCTTGAGAATGTCGGAGGACGCATCCTCATGAACTCCGACATTGACAACTTCTACGGAGGTGGGGGTGGAGGTGGAGCGTGGGTCGCGGCATGTAAGTTCGGAACGCTGCTGAGTGATTGGGCTAGCAAACTCATCATATGCGTCTGGTGTGCCATTAATTGACGCCAGCTAGGTTCTTCAGTTGGTGGAGGTGGTGGTCTGCGGGCGGGTTTTCCGGTAATCCGCTGCTCGCTTCCTGACCTTGAGCACCGCCACGCCGCAGACGGGTGGTCACCATCTGCTAGATGTTTCTAAGGATTTTTAGAAGAGAGAGATAGAAAGAAAGCTCTAAAGGGGTAAATCTAATTAGCCCAAGAACAAACACAAGACAAAGAGCCAAATTTTTTTTTCTAAAATAATTCTTTTATTATTTTATTTTATTCTTTGGTTATGGCTATCACAATGGCAACGATAGCTCATAATTCGTGATCTAACTGATTACAATATGGGAAACAACTAAGGGGTGATTGGGGTATAATCCTGCTCACTAGAGCTACCCTCGCCTGCCTTGTAGCAAGCTAGCTCTTCTTCCATGGCTTTCAGCCTTTCTTCTGCTTCTTGCAGGCTGTCTTGAGCGGTACGCAGGTCATCTAGAGCGTTTCCATAGGCATAGTCCATTGCCTTGCACAAGTTCACCTGATGCGTAAGCTCAGGAGAGTCCTCGCCTCTTACCGGGCAAAAGGTCTTTCCAAATGGCCTGAACGCGCATTGATGGTAGTGAAACTCGGAGCCATGGAATCGATTGTTGTAGGTGTAGCGAAGGCGTCTTGTGGCTTCTCTGGCTGCGTCTTGAATGCCTTCAGCGAAGGTACCACGTCTTATCGGAGCGTCGATGATGTGGAAGTCCGTATTTGGGTCGTGGTTGGCGTAGAGGATCACTTCGACTCTCCAGCGATATTGGCTTCCCACTTTGTACTGGTATCCTTGATAGGTTGGTCTTTCGTTGTAGTCCAGGTGTTGCATCATCTTCCAAAGAAGTGCAGCCCAATGTCCTGCGAAAATTCCGTGGGAGATCCGGGTTGGTTTTTCGGCCATCTACAATTTTAGAGAAGGAGATGAGTTAGTAATTGTTTTAAAGAGAAAGGTTGAGAAGATTCTTGGATAGACCCAAAATAGTTTTAGTTTTTGAAAATAAGTCCTTAAGGCATTTTCTAAGGCCACGACCTACAGTCGATATGGCTCTGATACCACTTTTGTCGAACCCGGGAGCGAAGGATCCCGAATTCTCTGTGTTCATACACTAGTCCAGGATTTCTAGTGTACACAGTTAAACAAAAGTGATAATCAAAATATATCACGCACTTTATTAATAATTATTCAGAGTTTATTACAATCGGGCCTGAGGCCAAATAAAGTAAAACACAACGGAATTAAAGTAGTAGTAGTAGACCCAACGATTCGCCACAGGCAATCGTCTGGGGAAGCGTGGCCTAAGCATCGATGTCCTCACCGTCTTGATAGAAATCTTCCCCTGAATAAAGATTATTCAGCAAGAGTAAGCACTACCACTGTGCTTGCAAGTTACACCCGTGAAGTAACAGATTGAATGCATGCATAAAGTGAGCAAAGGGTAATGGCAGGGTTTATTTGCATAAGACAGCATTTTCAGTTTAAATACTCTTAGTAATTTCCAAGGCCATTTTTAGAATTTAATAAGATCAAAATCATATTTCGATTTCTCAATGTCAAGTGTAGGATGAACCTCCATACACAAATGGTGAAGGAATACCCCCCTTACACCAGGCTTCTGCCCAATCCCATTTTCATAAACCAGGTGATAAAGTCTTTTCAAACAAAACCAGAGACTAACTTCGAGTGGCTTTTGTTAAGCATGTCCATGACCGTGGACACGGCTATTCGAATAGATTAATACTCTGCAGAGTTGGTACAGCTTTACCCACAAGAGATAGTTTGCTTATTATGTCGGCCAATACACGCTTCCGTAGGCGTGCGACTAAGCAGCTATCACGAGGCCTTTACCCTACATTATTTCAACATAATTATGCCCGCTAAGGTTTCGTAATCGAAGGCTTTGCACCAAACGACTACCCCCTCTTGCGCCATGTGGGTATCATCAATAAGTCTTCACGACTCCCACATCTTTCCAAGACATAAACATGGCGAAATGATATAGCTTATTTGGCCAAGTCTGTCCCATTCTAGACTTGTGGTGGTACGAGTTTGGCTTAACATCCGCGGCCCGCAGACCGGTCCTTACATGACTGGGTGACTTCCAAAACAAACCCTGGGTCTCAACCATTCGCTGTATTGAGCCCGTGCATGAACTTGCACCCACCAACAATCCAATTCACCCAAGTCTAAACCAATTTCATTTAGTTTTCTTTGGTAAAACGTTTTCCAAACATCTATGGTAAAAGCAATACCATAGATTCATTTTCAAAACAACTTTGTATTTTGGCAAAATTCCCCAAATCATCTTTTGGTCTAAGCAAGAACTAAGCATAAATATCTTAATTATTTTACTAAGGTGACAAGGGCATGGTATTCCAAACATCAATATTGGCTATACGAAGGAATTGGCATAACTAAGAATTAAAACAGGGATTTAAAATACTTGGATAAAAATATGCATGCAATAATAACTTTAAAAATAGAATTAATTAACTTTGAAATACTGGGATCAAGATGGTCAAGAATGTAACTTGCCTTCGTTGAAGTCTTGAGATTCTAAACCCTCTGAAGGATCTACCTCTCCTAATCGCCAAAGTCTATACGCCGAAAATACGATAAATTCAAATAAAATTCAAATAAATCCAAAAAGACAAAACAAATTAACTCCAAATGAAATAATTTTATTTTATTTAGCTAGATAATAATTTTCTAAGATTTTAGCAATTTGAATCACTCAATTTGAAGTTGAGGTTCAAAAGATATGAATTTTACAAGTTTTAGTCTAAATTTGATATGTAAAAGAGTTTCTAAATTTAAATACAGATTCAAAATAGCTTCAAATTAAATAATTTTGGTTTAGTTAGCTAGATAATGATTTTACATGAATTTAGAAATTTGAAACACCCAATTTGGAGATTGGATGCAAAAGTTATGAATTTTACAAATTTAAACCCTAAATCTGCAATTTAAATGAATTTCCTGATTTATTTTTCTAAAGGAAAATCCCTTTAATGCGCAAGGTGGACGTCACTTTCTAGGATTTTCGGAGATAAAGGAATTAATTTAATTCTCTGAAGTGTGGGCCCCATGTGTCATAGACACGGTCCATGTGAACTGAGTCCACGGGACTTCTGGCTCAAGGGTTTGTGCAGAGGTGGTGGGGTGAGGGTGATGTGGCGCCATGTAGGCGGCCACGTTGGTCCTGGTGCTGGCGTGGCGTATGATTTGGCGCTGGTGTGGCTGGCCACGTCAGCCCGACGGAGGCGGAGCTCCGGTGACGAGCTCGCCGGTGATTTACTTCACGGCGAGGTGCAAGTGTGGTACCAAAAGAAAGAGTGGATGATGCTGAACATGATGCTCACCGGGGTTGCACGAATGCGTGGCGGAAAGGTCGCCGGCGACGAGGTTGAGCGGCGGCGGTTTTAGGTCGACGGTGAAGTAGGTGCTCCGGGGATTCTCCGAGGAAGTGGTTGGGCGCACCGTGTTCGCGGTGATGCGGCGATGACGAAGGTGGCGGTGGCGGGGACACGGCGTCAACGGGGGCACCGGAATTGGAGAAGAAACGGAACTTGGTCACCGGTGAAAAACCTTGAAATTGGGGCACTAGGAGGGAGGAGGAGGGCAATGGATGGTGGCGCTGTGGTGTGGGGGAGAAGGCGCACCCGGGGATCCTTTATATAGGGCCGGGGAGGGGCGGAGCTACGTGTAGAGCACGAAGGTCGCCGCCAGGTCTGTGGTGGAATCAACGGGATCGTGGACGAGGAAGGAAAGGGGAGGCCGGGTCAGGTGCGATTCGACGCGGCGATTTTAATGCGCGCGTTGATTCGGGGATTAGATCGTGATTTCGCCGAGGATGGAAAGGATTTGAAAACCAGCAATGGCGGTCGCGGCGCGGAGATGGAAACCTGCGCGAGGGAGAAGGAAAGAGGTAGGGGACGACACTGTTCCTCGTGGGCCCACCTGTCGGCGAAAGAAAGAGAAGGAAAGAGAGAGCGCGTGCGAGCCGTCCGATGCTGATCCAACGGTCGCGGTGAGGGGTAACGCGCGGGCGAAGCGGGCCGTGCGCGTGCGCGGGGTTTTGGGCCGGCCAAATTCGGCCCAGTTACTGTTTAGGATTTTCTTTGATTTTCCTAATTG